>CM070877.1:56314474-56914474 GCA_036365515.1 Torymus aiolomorphi | reverse complement strand
AAGGGAGCTGTGTATTCGAATTATGATATAAAATATTGATTATTAGCATTAAGTTCATACTAAATTACTTTTTATTTCAGTATGGCTACACATGCTAGAGTAAAGTTTACTCAAGATTCGAGTGTAAAAATTGTCTCAACAGACAAAATAAAGGAATTCCAAAAAAGATACCCAACAAATTTGACAGACTTAAAAAAAAAACACCTATATACTTGTTTATGGAGCGATGATAAAAATCCGAAAGAAGTGGAATTATCTGTGCAAATTGCAGATTTACTTGGTAAGTCAGTATAAGAAAAGGAAAAATTCTTCAGTTTATCACCAGGGCGTTTATTTCACTAGCAATATTCAAACGCGCTTCTCGCGCACTATTTTGTTTTTGAGGTTGTGAACGTTATTTTTCACTATGATTCAGTTTTAATTCATTTAAATGATAAGATAATTAGATACATGTTTCAAGCAAAAAATCAAATGTTTTTATTCTATTTTAATTATTTAGTAGTTCGAAATACTTGAGGAGTTTCAAAATTCAAATCTAGCGGATCCTCGTGCCTGTTTTGTACAAACCAATCAAATAAATCTATAAATGCTTCACAACATCCGACCATCGTTTTTTAAAGAGTGGATATTCAATAATATGTTTCGATGTTTCGTTGGGTGGGAGGAAAGAAGAGATATTTCGTTTAGATTTGAGCAATATAATACATAACCTGCATTTGCATAATAATTAAGTTATTGTATTTCCCAAACCAACCGCAATCTATTACCAACCGTAGATTAAACATGTTTCCAATACATTATATGCAATGGTATATAACAATATGCAATATATTGGCCTTATGTGCACGACAGCGACGAATTTTACACGAGTACTGATAAAATCATGTAAGATCTCATATCATAGGGAAACGTATTTTTAATTTTGTCGAAATTTTTCGTCGAAAACTTAGTCCCGTATTAAAAAAAAAAATTTCACAACTTATTATTTATCCGTTTCTCAATGTCAACGATGAATTTTGCAGGACTTTGAGACAGATTTTCTATTTCAGATTTTATTGCACAATAAATTTACCGTTTTATTTTATATATCTTTTAATAATAAATATATCAGTAATAATAACACGTAATTTTGACAGCAACCTTGTAGAATTAGAATTTTTTTAACGATTGTTTGTGGTAGATAGGGGCGTTTGCGAGTGTTCCGCGGTACTTGCAGCGTTCCGCGGCACTCGCGGCGTTGCCAATTTTATTTGTAGCCTTCGTGCTTGCTAAGAAGTGTATTCCAAAACTAAAATTATCGGCAATCAAAAACAGCTGACTCAAAGCCTTGACTTAGAATTTTGTTCTTGTTTCACCCCGACAAATGGGGTGTATTTCGTCGGATTAGAGAAAAAAGATGCTATCCCGTCAACTCGCTGACAAAAATGTTATCTTGAAGATGAGTTGAAAAAGATGCTATCTCGAAGATGCGTTGAAAAACATGCTATCTCGCTGAGATTTGGAAAACGTACTATCTCGGCAAATATTTTTTTGCATGAAAATTTAAGTTGGCACCTCTGCAGAAACTTTTAAAGGAAATTTTTTTTTCAATATATTTAGTTTGATTATTAATGATAATAAATGTATAGGATAGTACTTTACTATAAACTTGACTGTCTTACCATATTGAACTTTTTAAACTTTTAAATGAATAATAAAACTTATTGACAAATTGCCATTTAAAAAAATGTTTATACTACTTTCAGTATGATTACATTATGCTTAATTTCCGTTCATTTATGAGAAAAATCGATAAATTTCATAAATGCTTCATGTAGTTTGAGATTTTATTCTATCTACTAACTGATCTAGCTTACAATGTAGCCGATTGAAAAAACGTGAAATGATAAATACCCACCAAACTCATTCAACTTCAATGAAGTTCCCAAATCCTAGCGTCATATTGTGATAAATTGAAATAAAAAATAAATAAATAATTGAAATCTGCGTTTTAAAATGTAAATTTTTAATTTAATATTTTACGATCATGAAAAAGAATAAAACCCATTTATAGAAAACCCAAAACGATTTTGTGAACTGCGCAAAATCTGCTAAAATCTAATGTAGATGAGCATGAGATGTAGACAACAAATTTTTAAACGTTCGTGAATGTTGATGTTCGACGCAGCTTTAAACTCGGTTATTCCGCACTTATTTGGGGTTTTTTATTTTATTAAAATTGTTATCGTCGGCTCGCGTTTACATGTATGTATACTATTTTTTTATATAAAAGGTCAATAATATAGTAAGACAGTTAAGTTTATAGTAAAGTACTATCCTAAAAATTTATTATGATTGATAATCAAACTAAATATATTAAAAAAAAAAATTTCTTTAAAAGTTTCTGCAGAGGTGCCAACTTAAATCTTCACGAAAAAAAATATTTGCCGCGATAGCATGTTTTCCAAATGTCAGCGCAGTAGCATGTTTTTCAACGCATCTTCGAGATAGCATCTTTTTCAGCACGTCGAGTAGCATCTTTGTCCTCTAACCGACGATTTGTTGTTTTTTTATTTTCTTACACTTTTACTTGTTGTTCATATCATTTTTCTCGCTATAGAATCAATTCTGAAAGGAAATCATAATTTTTTGGAATTTGTAATTTCCGTTCGAGTTGCAACGTTACAAACTTCAGCCACATTTTTTTAATCTAGTTAATCTAGGGCACCAACATCGACTATGCTAAACACGCATCAAAAGTCGAATTTTGTACTCCGAGATGCAAAAAAATATTTTTCTGAAATGCATTAAGCTAAAACAAAACGAATAAACCTTTTGAATGAAAATTGATCTAATAGATCCGGAGATCTGCCATCCGCAAGCATACACTGAAAAAACGTTAGCAGAAAAATTGTACCGAAAACACAACCGTTGACTATAGAAAAGGTTATTCATTATACTCGAAGTTGGTAGAGACAGTAGTTTGTTTTGGAAGAAATTTTACACCACGAAGTGTAAACATTGCGCCAACAGCAGAGCGCAGCAGCGCTTCTCAAGGTCGGTCGCTCGAGTTTGGTGTAAATATTCTACCAAAACTCGCCGATTGATTGTGCGAAAGGGGAGGGGGAACGTGGTTCGCTTAAGGGGGTGCCATAGTCGTACCGTTACCGACCGAGAAATTCACACAGTTTCAAGCTGATTAAAAATAAAATACGTAAAATCACAAAAAAACAAGAGAACACTTCGCTGCGGTTTTGAACGTTCCATCACCTACTAAAAGTTTGAAGTCGAAATATTAAGTCGTTTTTGCAAAAACTTTGAACAAAGCAAAATTCGGTTTCGTTCAAAGTTTTTGCAAAAACAACTTGATATTTCGACTCCAAACTTTTACTGGATGATAGAACGTTCAAAACCGCAGCGAAGTGTTCTCTTGATTTTTGTGATTCGACGTATTTTATTTTTAATCAGCTTGAAATTGTGTGAATTGCTCGGTCGGAAATGGTAGGACTATGGAACCCCGTTAAGAAAGCAGAACGTTTCAGCCACCATTTTTTCAGTGTACGTACACACTTCCTCACTCGCACACACACGCACACACGCGCGCGCATACATAAATCCATACCGAAATTTTCTAAAAATAATGTCCCTTAAAACATTGCTAACATTTTTTCTAGTCAACTTTTTTGTTGAACAAGAGATGTTTCATTAATAACTTTAGTATGATTTCTTGTGAGCCTTTGTGAGTAGAGCAAAATGTTAATTCAGGTGACGATGTAGGTTTCGAATGAACTTTTTAAATTACAGGTAAGAAGAATAGATTATTTTACGTTATCTTTCCCCATTTTACGCTTTACATGTCACCGCAGATATTTCTCTAACTTAATTACACTCTTATACATAGACATTTTTTTTTGGAGGATAAGTTTTACAAATTATAATTTTATACCTCCAAATGAGTTTTTCTGTCCTTTCAGACTGCTCGCAATTCAACTATGATAGGTTGTTTGTATGTGTAATGAAACACGTGGATCCTTTTGAGCAATTAAGTATTTTATTAATTAACTATCAGTCGACGTTTCGGAATCATTGTAGGATTCCCTTTTCCAAAGACTAGAAACAACGATGTAACTTAATTAGTATTAATCTAAGTGCGCAACTATAATGACAAACAATACTACAGCACAAATCTTACCTAAATAATTAAATTAACTAACACATACGCCCAATTTCATAGCAATGTAGTTACTCGTCATTACAAAACGTTTGAAAACGTAGCTCTCTCAACATTTTCTTTCTAACGCGTCATATTTATACTGTAATTAAATCGAAAAATTATGATTAAAAAGGCTGAATGTAAATTTAAAATAATCATGAACCGCACGATTATGAAATGAACTTACAAAATCAAAAACAAAGCCATGATTGAAAAATTAAAAACTGGCAGGAACTGTAATAAATTGACCCGTTGTCAAGCTACTGGTTTTCCCCCGGATGGTAGCCAACAGAGCTATCAAGGTAGAACTGCGGATAGGTGACATCGCGGGGGATTATTTATACCCAAAAATCGAGTGGGGGGACAAGACAGCACAAGCGCTGCACCGCTCGCAGTGTCCGTGGATCGCCCAGCTACTGCAAAGCATCCAGGAAACATAGCGAGTGGAAAGGGCCCTGGCGCTCCTCTTCGCCGCACACACATGCGTATACGCAGCAACTGAGTAACACAACCTCCACATCGCTCGTACCCTTATGCTACACGCGACTTCTCAGAATACAAGAACTCGACCCTCTAGGAACGAACTGTTTTTTTCTATCTTTAATTACGTCATTGATAACATCTATGGAAGCCTTATAATCATTTTTCAACTTAATAGTATCAGTGATTCTATTCATACTATTATTTGTATCTGCACTAGCCGTACACGCCACAGAAAAACGTCACAGAATTAATTTTGAAAAGATTAAAGTTTTGGATAAAGAAAGTAAGAAAGGTAAAAGAGAATTTTCAGAAATAATCCATATTTATAATACAAAAAATACTATGAATAGAATCACTGATACTATTAAGTTGAAAAATGATTATAAGGCTTCCATAGATGTTATCAATGACGTAATTAATATAAAGATAGAAAAAAACAGTTCGTTCTTAGAGGGTCGAGTTCTCGTATTCTGAGAAGTCGCGCGTAGCATAAGGGTACGAGTGATGTAGAGGTTGCGTTACTCAGTTGCTGCGTATACGCATGTGTGTGCGGCGAAGAGGAGCGCCAGGGGCTTGATTCTAAATTTGTCTCGACGTCGAGACACACCAAATCCGGAGCTGTAGACCAATCAGGGAGCTCCTTTAAAAAGAAAAGCAGTTGTCTTGAGGCCGAGACACATTTAGAATCAGGCCCCTGGAGCCTTTCCACTCGCTGTTTCCTGGATGCTTTGCAGTAGCTAGGCGATCCACGGACACTGCGAGTGGCGCACCGCTTGTACTGTCTTGTCCCCCCACTCGATTTTTGGGTATAAATAATCCCCCGCGATGTCACCTATCCCCGCAGTTCTACCTTGATAGCTCTGTTGGTTACCATGCGGGGGAAAACTAGTAGCTTGACAACGGGTCAATTTATTACAGTTACTGCCAGTTTTTAATTTTTCAATCATGGCTTTGTTTTTGATTTTGTAAGTTCATTTCATAATCGTGCGGATCATGATTATTTTAAATTTACATTCAGCCTTTTTAATCATAATTTTTCGATTTAATTACAGTATAAATATGACTTGCGTTAGAAAGAAAATCTTGAGAGAGCTACATTTTCAAACGTTTTGTATTGACGAGCAACTATATTGCTATGAAATTGGGCGTATCTGTTAGTTAATTTAATTATTTAGGTAAGATTTGTGCTGTAGTATTGTTTGTCATTATAGTTACGCACTTAGATTAATACTAATTAAGTTACATCGTTGTTTCTAGTCTTTGGAAAAGGGAATCCTACAATGATTCCGAAACGTCGACTGATAGTTAATTAGTAAAATACTTAATTGCTCAAAAGGATCCACGTGTTTCATTACACATACAAACAACCTATCATAATTTTATACCTTTTTTGATATTTAATGTGTATACTGTCAGAAAACTTCCATATCAATGTGTAGGTCAAAATTTACATTAAAAAATATCACCTCTGAGATAGCTCATTTTAGCTCCTTAGCAAACTAGCTGTTTTTTTAATGTCATCGAAATAACAAGTTTTCCTCCCACCTGAAGATCTATTCATATCTCCATATTTTTGTATATTTGCGTTTATTAATCATGAAATTATTTATTAAGAAATTAGTCAAATCCGACATGATCTTTAGTGCTTTTCTCAATATAGGGAAAGTAATATTTTGTGACAAATTTTTCAAATTAATACCCATGTACACTAGTATAAAATTTTGTTGTGATTAGTGATTGAGAGCGAGGAGGACATAGAAAAACTACGTCGGCCTATATTTCCACCTTTGAATGCTAGTGATCTTTCGATATTTTTGGAAATGTTAGGAAGGTGGATGAAAGTGAAACTGAGGAAGCTGACGATAATAACTCAGACTACGATGAAGAAGTGGTCGATGAACCGCGAAATAAGAAAGATGAAAAAAAAAGAGAAGAAAAAGGAAAAGAAGCTCCAAAAGAAAGTAAGATTTAAAAAAAAATGATTAAAGACTTTAGTTTATTAAGTTCTACATTAAGTTTATTTTATATTGACTTTCTTATTTAATAAATCCAAGTTAAAAAATTTGAGAATCAACAAATTTAAGGGGGTTATCGTGATATATTAAGGTGGTTTACTATTTCATTTTTATGTCATAAATTATTAAAATATAATAATGTAAGTTCACACAGATATGAAAGGCGAATACTTTCTGAACCGAAAATAAGTATTGTGATAAAAATTTATTAATCGAACATGTAGATATTGTTTAATAAGTAAAAAGTTACTTTCGATATTTACCAACTTTTTATTTTTCATTCGATTTTTATGTTTAACATCTCATTTTGCTCCTTAAACATTTATAATTACATACATGAATAATTATTATATATGAAACAACATGTAATTGTTTACAGTAAACTTCAAGTAAATTTTACAGTCTATACATTATTTGTACATGTACAGTCTGTTTTATAATAACTCGATATCTTACCAATGTTAAACAGATGAGACATTTTTATCAATTCGTTAGTAAACGTAACCAACAATTTTTTCCGTATGTTCTTCGAATTTTCAGTTCATAAGAAAATAAGGTATACAAAAAGTATACACACATGCGAGTGCGCGCGCTGTGCGTGAGTATGTGTTGTCACGGGGTGGATTTTTGGGCTAAGGCACGTTTCACCTGTGTACCTTAGCGGTTCAAATCTATATCTCTCGGTTCAACTCCCGGAGATTGAGTAGCCGGATTAGGTAACAGACGCTACAACGTCGTGCAATGTTAACCTAACCTGGTGACTTACCGTGCAACACGCAAGTCGAAGACTTGCGCTTTGTTTCTCACCAGTGACTCGAACTCTCCTCTCGTGCACTGGTTCGTGTGCCGGCTGCTCAGATGAAACGATACGTTTTCTTTTACGTAACGACCGCGAAGGCGGTGGGGAGCGGGGAATGACTAAGGTCGCGAAATAATAACTCGAGCAGTTAAAGTTAATAATAAAAGACTACTATTTATTAAATAAAAGATGATGAAGTTAAACGAATAATTAATAATTTAGACAGTGGAAGTGTCGCGTTGAAATAGGTTAATTTCCCTACCTAACGGTGCGCCAGCACGTTATCTCACACGTCAGCTGTCTCAAGGGCTGACGTCACGCTCGCGGTAATATACGTAATATACGCTGTGTACGCGCGGTAACATAAGCCTCGCGTCTACAGTAATATACGTAGCGTACTCATCGTCTACGCGAGTGAGAGAGCGGTCGCGCTCGTGTATCGCGACACACACACACACTTAACTTAGCCTGAGAGAGAGCAGGCTACTAACGCATGTCGTCTGCGCACTTCTTATGCGCACTTGCCGGTTACAAACTGCCGGCAAGCTAAATCATTGTCGGTGACCTTCTAAGGTTGATGACCAGAGCCTGTGCTCTCTACGCTCGCTCTCTCCGCATAAGAACGCCTATTCGGAGCCGCTGTCCAGGTGGCGACGAGCCTGGACAAACGGTTACGCGTACTTACTCGCGACGCGGTTGATACGTGCACGCTTACCACTATTGGAGGTTAGATTCATACGATGTGGCCTAGGTTTCTCGCAAGCATCCTCGCTGCTAGGCTGACTTCATTGTATCGCCTCTCGTGATACTCTCTGCTGCTTTCGTGCCAGGTGAACATGCTTACTGTACTAGGATGTTGCTGGTTCGGGAGTACGACAGGTAGTTCTAGCCTGTCGCACTATCTCTGAGCTCTCCTCGTGTTTCCGTCGAAAGTACGGTATAACACATTTCGCGGATCACGATAGTGGCCTCAGGATGCATCACGTATGCACTCTTGAGGTTACAACTATCAAATACTTCACAATTATCGCGGAAAACGCGATATCACCGCGAACTCACTATCGCGCGCGTCTGTGTCCGAACGATAATAACAACATGGATGCCGGACTCTCCCGCGCCGGCTCGCTCCTCGTCTGGTCGATGCAGCTCCAATACTGCATCGACGCGCCCTCTAGCGTTCGCTACCACGAACTTACTAATTACCGACGTCGGTACGGCAGGCCGTGACACCCCCCACCCAGACGTCGCTTATCTCCAGATGGGCGACTGTGTACACCAATCCGACGTCGGTTGTACCTGGAAAGTCTGAGACAGCTTTGTCTCCGACTACCCTTGTCAGTTCTCGAGGTTTTGAGGTTTGCCCCGAAGCTGGGTCAAACTATCGCCAGGTAAAAACTTTCTTCACTTTTCAGTAACTGAAGATTTAGCTTCGGTAGAAGCTTTCTCTTTCTCTAGATCTACAGGCTGATCTACCTGTGGAGCTAGCAATACGTGCTTCGCTTTGCTGTCTTGGTTGTCTACCAAGACAGTAATGTTCGCCTATTCGTGTCGGCGGCCTCTCGTTGGCCACTGCTCCGTGTATAGCCGGCACGCTGGCGTCTGGTACGTTTTCCAGCCAGACGACGGTGGTGAAAGCCAGGTCTTCTTCGTTATTTTCCGACTGATCGGGCCCAGCGCCCGCTGGCGGCTGGTTTTTCGCAAACGGCGGGACGCTCATCGCCGTGTTCTCTCTCTTCTTCTTCCTTTTTTCTTCTTCTCCTCTTAAGATCAGTTCTTACCCTCGGAGATTCTTCGGATTCTCGAAACTCGGAATCGAACTTCCGTAGCCATAGTGCTGGACAGGCGGAACGACCTGTCGAGCTACCCTTTGCACTTACTCACACCCAGCTGGTGTGATGCAGCGCATTGCGGGGTGGCCTTCCCCTAGGGTGTGCTCGAATCAGATAGGTCGTTTCTAAGGTCACCGTCTACGTTACCTGGAGTTAAACACACTCCAAACCAGGCATCGTTACCGTCGATTCGACAAACAAATCGGGAACGGGATGCCTGGCGGCATAAAGCGGATGCGGAGCTAAGCTTCGACGCATTTACGGCACTTGGCGAAACCTCTGGTCACTTTTATCAGTTACTGGTGTGACCGGCCGGGAAATGATCTGTCATCGTGGCTTAATTTTGGGCGAAATTAGTTGGCCAACGATGCCACGTGAGAGGATCACCTGATCTGGCCTAGAGGTATTCGGCTTTCGGTCAAGGGGTCCTATCCCTCCGAGGATCTTCATATCTCTTCTTTTCGTTTGAACGTCGACGGCTTGGTGGATTTTCCTACCTCTCTTTCCACCACTCGTCGAACGATAACAGCGGCACGATGTTTTTCGGCTACGAAGTATGTTACCTGCCGTCGCTGGAATCTACCGTTGACATGTCCTGCTCGTCACTTGATGTGAGCTTCTTTGGTTAAACGGTATGTCTCAACGTCTATTCTTCAGCGACGACAGGCTGTGACTCTCTCGGCTTCTCTGTAGCCTATCTCGCCACAGCCATAGCAGCGAATGAGACCTGAGGGTTGTCTTTGACCTTGTCGACGGTCGTCCTTGCTCTTTAAGGTCCTCCAATGAGTCCTCAGAGCTATCCATGACCTTTCTCGTCGGTCATCCTTGCCCTTTAAGGTACTCGATCTTAGAGCTGTCCTTGACCTTGTCGACGGTCTTCCTTGCCCTCGTAATGAGGTCTTTGTTTCTCCTTCAAATAATTTCATGGAGCTTTCACTTCGACTGCTATGGTACTTCGAACTGTCAATGCTCACGCCATTTTCTCTTCTCAGACGTGGCGGCCTCGTTCGTCTTCTTTGTCTTCCGAAAATCATCGTCACTCTCTTCTTCGTCGTCACCGCTGAATTCTCTTCATCTCGTTCCTTGCTTAGCAGTGACTTTCAGTCTTCTGGTTCTCTCTTCTTCAGCGATTCTAGCGGCATCTCTTTGCTGGTGCCGCGATTCACCAAGGATTCGTCTTCCCTTGGTGAGTCTCCCCCCTTCCCAGGCTCTACCGCGGCTATTAGGCAGCGGTTGAGTTCTGCTTACTAGCGGCACCTAGGAAGAGGACTGTACCTTTCATGAAGGTTGCCCCTAAATCTTCTTGTTTCACGTAAAGGGCTTGTACTTCTTCTTCTGGTACAAATTCTTCCGTATTTTGTACCAGTTTTATCTTGCTTTCTCTCTCATCGCTTTCTTTACACGCGCGTAAGTGCTTCAGGATGTGTTTACGTGTGCGATTTCTAACAAAGGGATCGTACCCTAAGGCGCACCTTCTTTTTATAAATAAATAAATATGTACAAATAATTTATAATTTTTGGTTATTCTCTCTAACCGACACACTCTGAATTGCACCTCGAGTTGCAGAAGGGTTGATACCAGTTGCTCGACTTCAAAACGCACTGGCTGGTTTTTCTCTTAATTTGCCAGTAATTGGTGCTTCGATCCCGATTTAGCACGAATTACTGGTTTGTCGCTGTTTTTCAGCTATTATAAAATTTTTACTCTGTAAAAAAAAATAAATGCCAGCTAGGTCACCGCGGGTTCGAATCTACCCCTCAGTTCGATTCTTTGTCTCTGGTTCGAATCCCCTGAGGGTATTGTCTATACTAGCCTTCACTAGGCTAGCAACTGGTATCGATTAAACGCTCGTCACAAATTTAGTCGAGTGTTCAATCCCCTGATGCTTCTCCTCACAAATTTTTATTATTGTTTAAACAAATTATAATTATTGTTTAAACAAACAAAAGTTTCGCTCGCAATTTAATTTCGCCTAGGCGCACCGTATCTCACTATTTGACACGATAATCTATAAAAAAAAATAGCAACTTTGTAGCCTACAGCAATTTATCTTGATTTTTCTCAAAAATCTTCGAACTTCTACTCCCAGAGGGTTTGCTGTAGGTTGGTTGTTGTACTTTAGTCACTTCCTAACTAAAAATCTAAAAAAAAAAAATCGGAAAAATGCAAAAAGAAATTTTTTTTTTGGGTTCGAACTTTGCTCCTTCGAAGTCAAAATTTCGCGATATTCCCAAGCACACACACGTTTAGGGCGCCAGTTGTCACGGGGTGGATTTTTGGGCTAAGGCACGTTTCACCTGTGTACCTTAGCGGTTCAAATCCATATCTCTCGGTTCAACTCCCGGAGATTGAGTAGCCGGATTAGGTAACAGACGCTACAACGTCGTGCAATGTTAACCTAACCTGGTGACTTACCGTGCAACACGCAAGTCGAAGACTTGCGCTTTGTTTCTCACCAGTGACTCGAACTCTCCTCTCGTTCACTGGTTCGTGTGCCGGCTGCTCAGATGAAACGATACGTTTTCTCTTACGTAACGACCGCGGATGCGGCGGGGAGCAGGGAATGACTAAGGTCGCGAAATAATAACTCGAGCAGTTAAAGTTAATAATAAAAGACTATTGTTTATTAAATAAAAGATGATGAAGTTAAATGAATAATTAATAATTTAGACAGTGGAAGTGTCGCGTTGAAATAGGTTAATTTCCCTACCTAACGGTGCGCCAGCACGTTATCTCAGACGTCAGCTGTCTCGAGGGCTGACGTCACGCTCGCGGTAATATACGCTGTGTACGCGCGGTAACATAAGCCTCACGTCTACAGCAATATACGTAGCGTACTCATCGTCTACGCGAGTGAGAGAGCGGTCGCGCTCGTGTGTCGCGACACACACACACACTTAACTTAGCCTGAGAGAGAGCAGGCTACTAACGCATGTCGTCTGCGCACTTCTTATGCGCACTTGCCGGTTACAAACTGCCGGCAAGCTAAATCATTGTCGGTGACCTTCTAAGGTTGATGACCAGAGCCTGTACTCTCTACGCTTGCTCTCTCCGCATAAGAACGCCTATTCGAGGCCGCTGTCCAGGTGGCGACGAGCCTGGACAAACGGTTACACGTACTTACTCGCGACGCGGTTGATACGTGCACGCTTACCACTATTGGAGGTTAGATTCATACGATGTGGCCTAGGTTTCTCGCAAGCATCCTCGCTGCTAGGCTGACTTCATTGTATCGCCTCTCGTGATACTCTCTGCTGCTTTCGTGCCAGGCGAACATGCTTACTGCACTAGGATGTTGCTGGTTCGGGAGTACGACAGGTAGTTCTAGCCTGTCGCACTATCTCTGAGCTCTCCTCGTGTTTCCGTCGAAAGTATATATATAACACATTTCGCGGATCACGATAGTGGCCTCAGGATGCATCACGTATGCACTCCTGAGGTTACAACTATCAAACACTTCACAATTATCGCGGAAAATGCGATATCACCGCGAACTCACTATCGCGCGCGTCTGTGTCCGAACGATAATAACAACATGGATGCCGGGCTCTCTCGCGCCGGCTCGCTTCTCGTCTCGTCGATGCAGCTCCAATACTGCACCGCCGCGCCCTCTAGCGTTCGCTACCACGAACTTACTAATTACCGACGTCGGTACGGCAGGCGGTGACAGTGTGTGTATGTATGTGTACATATGTAATAGGATCTTACGTGTTCTATAGCTCGCGAATGAAAATTCGCAATTGGAACGAATGGTATTTAGTAAAGTTAAAATCCGCTGCCAATTCATTGGCCCGTAGCTTCCACAAACTAATGCATAGGTTCCTTATTTTAATTTTTAATACTAATAGTTAATTTTCCCACACCAAAAAATGTGTAAAAAATTGGAATTGGTTATGCTGCATGAATGTGAAATCATGAAAATTGGACAGTGAAGTAGAAAGCGGAATCATTATACTCATATTAGAAATAATTTTCTTAATTTTACTAATTTGAAGGAAGCAAAGTGCCAATGTATTGGCATTTTTTAAAATAACTTATTTGTGAAGTATTAAAGTTTTAGCAATAACTAAATATTTACCATAACAATAAGTTCCATTTTTTAAAAATGATAATGAATTTCGTCCTGCTTCTAGAGCATTAACCCTTTAGCGCCCAGGGCATTTTTCGTTAAATAAAAGAAAAAATGTAAAAGAAAGAATAAAAACGATTATTTTATTTTCATTGTATTAGCCACTGTTTTTCAGGGCGAATAATACGATTGGATTGGTTTTAAATCTGTTTTATTTCATTATAATAAAATTTAGGAGCCTGAAAGTGCTTGGACTTTTGGTCTTATTGGGTGTTAAAGCGGGTTAAAGATGGACAAGCAATATTTACTTCAAAGTATTAAAAAATCGAAAAATCGCTATACAACTAAAAATAATCGAATTGAAAAAAAATATTTTCCCGAAATAAGTTAAGAAAAGAAAAAGAATAAGTCGTCGGTCAAAATCGGTCAAATGGATTCCCAATTTTGATTCAAAGTATCAAAAAATGTAAAAAGATCATTTCAAAAATATAAAAATTAGTATATAACAATTAAAAAAAAAATATTTTTAAATTAAGGAAATTTTTGCCAATTATGTAGGAAACAAAAACAAAAAGAATAAGCCTCAGCCGGTCAAAATCAGTAAAAATTAGTCTAAAAGATATTCAGATGTACTTGTAACGTGCAAATAATTTCGCAGAGATTTTCAACCTTGAATATTAAAAAAATTAAATATCCAATCTTAATGAAATAAAATTTCTTCTATACTTGCAGAAAATTAATGAAGCAGAAATAGCTGCAGAAAAACAAATATTGGAAGAAAAAATAAAAACTTTAATGGATAAAGAAGATTTAGTAATAGAGTCCAGCGGATCAGCTCAAGGCAAAGAAAGGAGCAATGAAAATATAAGCTACGATTTAATTATATTACAAAATAACCTAGAAAATTGTTTAAATAGTAATAAGAAATTAGACAAAGAGGAAAATGAACTTATTATTAAATATGCAAACTTAAAAGAAGATTACGAAAACTTGAAAGAAAAATATGAGAGGGAAATAGAAAATGAGAAAAATAATATTATTGTGAAGTATCAGAAATTAAAAACAGAATACTCGAATTTAAAAGAAGAATATGACAACGAAATAAAAAATTCAAAGATCATTCATAGACTAAACATAAAATTGCAGATGAAACTTCTATCTGAAAATGAAGCCGAAGGTAATGAAAATATTGATATGTTGTTTACAACATATTTGGACCACGCGCGAGTCGCGTGAGTAGATTCCCCTCCTATACTTATGGTATATATTTTATCATAGGTTTACTCCAAAAGTTCTCGATTTTGCCGCGCCTTTTTCGGTCTCGTAAATAGAGTTGCATAGATCTGTCTTAGAGAGCCTTTTAACTATCTGGGGCCTTTATAAACTTTCTATCAGAGTTGTGCTTAACACCATGTTAATAATTTATTGATAAATAAAAATAAAATAAAAATTTATTAGAATAGTATAATTGATAAGTAATAGTTTTTTTAAGTTAAAACGCATTTCTTTAAATTTGAAATAAAGACTTGCACTAGTCATATATATACGGAGAAAATATTCCATTAAGAATGAATACGTTGTTCGAAAAAATTAATTAAGCTGAAGCTAGCCGCTTCGGAGGAGCCGCTTCCAGGGCCGAATAGGGTGCCCGGGGCCCCGACCTTAAAAATTTTCAAATTTCACTAAAAAAAGGTTTAAACTATTTTATATAGATCCAAAACTGTCTAAGTGTTACCCCAATATTACACAGTTCATAAAGTTAGACTGTAAGCAATTTTCCTACGCTTTCCCAACGTCTCGCTTCAAGTCGCATCATTCAAGGATTTACTGCAATTTTTTGCATCCGTGTGCCGACTTGAAATCAAGTCTATCGTATTAGGGAGTGTTTTTACTACCCTAAGGAATATTTGTCGATGATTAAAAAGCCCGCCAGGCCCCTCGGTACGCGATTTTCCACTGTTTTTCCAGCGCTTCACTGCGAGATGCACCATTCAAACCTTTACTGCAACTTTTTGAAAGCGTGTGCCGACTCGAAACCAACTCTAGCTTATTAGGTAGTGTTTTTACTACCCTAACGAATGTTTGCCGATGAATGAAAAGTCCGCCAGGCCCCTCGGTACGCGATTTTCCTGTTTTTCCAGCGTTTCGCTGCGAGATGCACTCTTCATACCTTTACTGCAATTGTTTTCATGCATGTGCCAACTCGAAACCAAGTGTAGCTTATTAGGAAGTGTTTTTACTAACCTAAGAAATATTTGCCGTTGATTGAAAAGCCCACCAGGGCACGCGACTGGCGATTTTCCGCCGTTTCTCCAGCGCTATGCCGCGAGTTTCATGCTTCAAACCTTTACTGAAATTTTTTTAATGCGTGTGCCGACTCGAAACCAAGTCTAGCTTATTAGGGAGTGTTTTTATTATCCCAAGAAATATTTTCCGTTGATTGAAAAATCCGCCTGGACCCTCGGTACCCGATTTTCCACTGTTTCTCCAGCGATTCACTGCGAGATGGATCCTTCAAACCTTTACTGTAAATTTTTGAATCCCTGTGCCAGCTCGAAACCAAGTCCAGTAGTTTATTAGGAAGGGTTTTTACTACACGTACACATTTATCCCGATGACTGAAAAGCCCGAAAGGGAAAGTGGCTGACGATTTTCGTCAATTCGTAGTGAAGCACAGGAAAAACGGTGAAAAATCGTGTACCGAGGGCCCTGCGGGCTTTTCAACCATCGAGAAAAATTGGTTGATATATTAGATACCCTCCCTAAAGACCTTCATTTGGTTTCGGAGCGGCACATGCAATCAAAAATCCGTAGTTAATGTTTGAACGGTGCAACTCGTACCGAGGAAAAAAAACGGCGGAAAATAATATATTGAAAATGAATTGTATGGTCTTCTAAATTTTGCAAATAGAATTTTTGCTATTTTTGACACTAAAATTTTAGTGAAAATCTACTAAATTTTAAAGCTGTTTGTTTGAATTACTCCATAAACTTTTATAAATAATTGCTGAAAACAGATGAAATAACCTCGGAATACTAGTTTGCCCTCGCTTCAGTAGGAATTATAGTAATTTTTCATGGGATATTTTTCTCCATGTATTAATTATTGAAATTTAAAAAATTTTTTCAAATAAATATTGAATAAAATTACTAGCATGGAACAACTAATGAATAAAATTACTAGCTTGGACACTTCTTTTTCAGTATAAAATAGTATATTGTGCAACAAGGGGCGAAAACGAGCTATTTCTAGCGAGCATGAGGTGTTCAGCACGAGACGGAGACGAGTGCTGAAAACACCTTACCCGAGTCTGAAATAGCTCTTCTTCCCGTGACACACTGTATTTTTTTTCAAAAATACACACTGTATTTTTTTCAACGAGTGCATGAGAGGGCCTTTTTATATGCATGAAAGTTGTGTAGGGGATTGTGCATTTCGAGTCGTGCACAATCCAGTTTAAAAGTTATTTTATATTATTCTAAACTGGTCAAAAAACCATAAAATATATAAATTTGACAATAAGAGAACAATTTCATAAAAATTTTTTTTCCCCTGTCGGAGCGGGGAAAAATTTTTTTTTTCCCCGCTAAAGTGTGAAAAAATAGATTTTTTTCATTCGTTCCTAAAAAAGGCCCATTTCATGCACGTATTGAAAAAAATGATTATGAGTATCTATAAAGTTAAAATATTCTTCAGATTCAGTGAAAAGAGGTAGGGGACAGGATCCGCTAAAAGATGATGAGCAAGATAATGCTGTGCAAACAAATGATGATATGGCACACTCTCCTCTGGTAACATATTTATAAAAATATATTGGTAGCTTGATTTTGCATGTTGTTCATTAACAATAAAATTCAAGACATGGAAATTAAAATATAGCTGATATAATGCTGTAATATTTGTCTTTCAGTTCGTTAATACTAGTAACCACGAGCGTACGCCCACGAAAAATGACAAAATTGGTGCGCATTAATAATGGCTTCTTTAACTGCTTGAAATATAATTTGTAAATGATTTTTAACAGCTATAATGTTTTTCATATTTCACAGAATTGTCACTCAAACCCAGAAAATTGGATTTTGCAAATAAAGATCCCCTGATGCCTGACGACAGCCCTATCTCATCTTTGTCGAAACTTCAGGTAAAAAGAGAAATTTCTATTTTAAAAGTATAAGTTTTTAAAGAAATTTTTTTTGAAATGGTTTTTTGTGCACTCAAGTAAAAATTTGTTAATTTAATTTCCTTTGAAATTAAAAATTTGTTTAGTTAAATAATAATCGAAATTGTATGTTTGGTTTAAAGCGTGATGAACTTATTAACCCTTTCGTACCGTATGGGTCCTGTAGGACCCACTTTGTTCAACATGCTGTAGAAATCTGAAATTAAATAATTTTTTAAATCTACTTATTTAGTCGTATTCTCTTATTCAAGGGGAAGCCGCTCTGGCCATTAAAATTAAATGTTTTTGTTTTTTTCCGTTTCGTTTAGTACATTAAAAAACGGCTCGGCGATGAAAATTGGGATTTCACGAAAATTCGGATCTTGAATGGTTTATTTTAGAATAAAAAAAATGGTTAATGGTTATTTTTTTTTATTCTCAGTGGTGGATATTGTTAATGAGACAACTTACTAAGAATTTATCACTATCCGAGTTCCATAAAATAATTCTATTGGCGGGTATGAGTTGTATGGGTCCTCCAGGACCCACTTGGAAAATAGCACTTATCGACACTTTTGGAAAAAAAAAAACTATCGATTGATCTTAGTTAAAGCCTACACAATTATAGTATACAAAAAAAAGTCACTTTTTCCCCGGGAAAGGGGTCTCGGTACGTAAGGGTTAAAATAAATTTATGACCGCAATGTCATGTATAAGATTTAAATGTCATTTACTTTTCAGCGTCCTAACGATAGTTTTCGCGCATCAACGCCAACGATGGCGCAAAATACTAGTACGTAAGAATATTTATTTCTAATTATTTAGTAGTATATTTATATAAGAAATACATTAGATGTATTTTATTATACAGATGATAATGATCAACAAAACGACGAGTCTCTTTTGAGTTCCCCAGAAAAAAGTAGAGGGCGTATGTATAAATTATAATATTTATATATATTTAACGTTTATATATTATAATATATAATCTTTTATTATTCAGAAAAGCGCAAAATAAAATCGGTAGATAAAGCATCTGCTGTGCAAAAAAAGAAGTCGAAAAGCAAAGTATCTTATACGGAAGGTAGTAAAATAGACGAGAAGGACAAACTATTTCTATCAAAATATATAAAAGAAACAGAAACTGGACATAAGGTATTCTTTAATTTAAAATTTATAAAGGGAAATTGATACATGTCTAAATGAAAATTTTATTAGACTAGCAAAATTCAAACGCGCTTCGCGTGTACTATTTCCTTTTTTGGGTTATGAACACTATTTTTCACTATGGTTTAGTTTTAATTAATTTAAATGATAAGATAATTAAATACATTTTTTAAGTAAAAATCAAATTTATTATTCTATTTTATTTACTTAGTAATTCTATAAATACTTGAGTTTCAAAATTAAAATTTAGCACATTTACAATCTCAAAAATTTCAAATATGAGCCACTGCTTCTGGCTATCATTTTTTTAAGAAAGGAAATCTATGCAACGAATGTGAGCGTAAATAATGTATAAACAATTGAACATTCAAAGAAAATATTGTTTAATGAACTTGAAGAAATTTAGAGCTTTTCCATTTTCACTATTAAGGAGGTTCATAGAGGATACGAAGATACAGAGATGTTAATCAAATTGTGAATTTAAATTATAAGTATTTTCGATTTTTTGCAGCTAGGCTATATACGGGTTCTTATGTGACTCCGTCAAAAGCAGCCGAGTGACATAGAGTGTGATTTTGTAAAAATGCAGAAAAATTAATAATAAACTATAGAACGTATTAATTAAAACCTTTGACCCTGTACGCCAAATTTCAACTTCTGTGACCACATGAATTTCTGAGTAATTAACGAAAAAATAAACAAAACATCAAGCTTGTGACTGGGCGCGGAGGTTCGTGGTAAGAGAGGGGCCAATGCGCGGCGCGAGGAGACACCCGTCTTCACGAGACTCTTACGAACCTCCTTAAGGCCTTGCAAAACCTTTATTTGCTTTCTTAATTAAAATTAATTCAATATTATTCCCATTTTTTTTTTATTTTCGCGATACTTAATGAAGTTTGTTTCTTAATTTATATATTTTAACAACCCGTTTAATAATGGAACGTATTTCTGGACATCCCCTTTCATTTTAATTTAATAAGTTGACACATTCTATATTTACGAAGGTTATTTACTTTCCAAATAGTTATGAGACATCTTCTTGGCGGTGTGGCCATTACAAATGAAGAGTGGAAGGAAATAAGAGAAATAAATAACAATAGCATGTGCATTAAGTCACTTCTGCGTAAAATATATACGCTAGATACACTGAGTAGGAGATCCAATACCGGACAGTCCATCTACCGCACGCCGAATCGGACAAACAGTCGTCAGAAAATGACGCCTGTGACACGCCGCATTTTAGATAGTGAATAAATTCTAGGATGACGAACGACTAGTAATAGTAAAAATTATTCTAATTAATTTTTATATATTATCCTCTTAGGGTGTTTGAGGTACATCATAAGAAATAGAGACAAAAAAGTTGAAGTAACAGAATGTGAGATTACTGAGGCCTTAGCTAAAATTTCGCACTAGGTGACCGAAGAAGTGGGCGTTTCCATTAAAAAAGTTCAAGACGGTATCAGTGAAAATTAAGAAATATGTGAATCTCAGGATTAACAAAACCGTATTTTTTTAGAAAAAACAACTTTTTGAAAAATTAAAATTAATCTACAATTTAACGCTATTCAACTGATAAAAAATGTTACCCAGAGATTTATACGAGAATTCCAAATTTCGTATGTAATAAATTAATAAATAAAATAAAGAAAACCAGAAAAACACAGTTAGAATTAATTTAAAGCGATCTACAAATCTACGTTTATCGCCTTCAGGTCGACCTTGTAGACGTATCAACAAGCGTCGACTTATACAAAATCAAGCTCTAAATCATTCTCTATTCTAATCGAAATAAAGCAGGAATGCACTAAACTCGACCTACAAATACACCTTTGCATCCACCAGATCGACTTTTATGGCATGCGATGTATATTGACAAAAAATCGACGACTAAACCCACTTCATCCTTTGTAATCCAACTAGAATTGCGCCGAATTAAACTAAAAATCCACCGTTAAATAATCCAGATCGACCTAGTAATCCCGTGAATCGACAACGATGGGTACAATTTTCATATCCACATTGTACAGCTATCTATCCATGTCGATTCATAGACTATCAATGTCTAGATGGTCGTCAATTCTACGAAATCCAGATACTCGAATTTCTTTTCGACCTCCATAAATCACTTACATGTTTTGAAAGCGATATATCAAATCAACGTCTCCGCCGCGCAATCGTCGTAAATCTGGCGAAATGAACCTCGAATGGCGTGCAAAATCGACGTCCACACAGGGCAACCAAAGTACATTATGGTAATATCAACCTTGAAGCACAAATGCAATCGACGTCTTCGTAGCGCAATCGATGTTGAATTTGGCAAAATCAAACTCGAATCGCGTACAAAATCGACGTCCACGCAAGCTTATCGACGTACATTATGGTAGAATCAACCTTAAAGCGCACGCGCAATCGTTGTCTACGTAACGCAATCAATGTTGAATCTGGCAAAATCAACCTCGGATCGCGTAAAAAATCGACGTACACTATGGTAGAATCAGCCTTGAATAAGATGTGAAATCGACATCTTCGCAGCGTAATCACGTCGAATTTGGCAAAATCAACCTGGAATCACGTGAAAAATCTATGTCTTCGACGTTGATTCCGCCAAAATCGACCTCGGATGTATGTAAAATTGACGCGTCCACGCAGGGTAATCGACGTACATTCTGGTAAAATCGAGCTAGAATAGGATCCAAAATCGACGACTCCGCCGCGCAATCGACGTTGAATCTGGCCAAACCAACCTCTAATCGCATTCCAAATGCACACCCAAGCAGGGCAATCAACGTACATTATGGTAGAATCAACCTTGACGCGCATGGGCGATCGACGTCTCCGTAGTGCAATAATCGACGTTGAAATTGGCAAAATCAACTTGAAAGCGCGTGAGAAATCCATATTTACGACATCGATTCCACTAAAACTGACTTCAAATCGCGTGCAAAATCCACGTCCACGCAGGGCAATCAACGTACATTCTGGTAAAATCGAGCTAGAATAAGATCCAAAATCGACGTCTGCGTCGCGAAATCGACGTTGAATCTATCGAAATCAATCTCGAATCGCGTGTCAATTCCACGCCCATGCAGGGCAATGAACATACGTACATTATGGTACAATCAACCTCGACACCCATGGCCGATCGACCTCTCCGTAGCGCAATCGACGTTGAATTTGGCAAAACTGATCTGGAATCGCGTGAACAATCCATATTTTCGACGTTAATTCCGCCAAAATCGACCTCGAGTCGCGTGTAAAATCCACGTCCACACAGGGTAATCGACGTTAATTCTGGCTAAATCGACCTCGAATTGCATCCAAAATCGACATCGCCGCCGCGCAATCGACGTTTAATATAGCGAAATCAACGACGAATCGCGTGTAAAATCCACGTCCAGGCAGGGAAATCGACGTTAATACATGCAAAATCGACCTCGAATTACATCCAAAATCGATGTCGCCGCCGCGCAATCCATGTTGGATATGGCGAAATCAACCTCGAATCGCGTGCGAATTCGACGCCGACGCAGGGTGATTAACGTACATTGTGGTACAATCAACCTTGACGTGCATGGGCGATCGACGTCCCCGTACCGCAATCGACGTTGAATTTGGCAAAATCGACGAGGAATCGCGTGAACAATCCATATTTTCGACGTTAATTCCGCCAAAATCGACCTCGAGTCGCGTGTAAAATCCACGTCCACACAGGGTAATCGACGTTAATTCTGGCTAAATCGACCTCGAATTGCATCCAAAATCGACATCGCCGCCGCGCAATCCACGTTGGATATGGCGAAATCAACCTCGAATCGCGTGCAAATTCCGCGCCGACGGAGGGCGATCAACGTACATTATGGTAGAATCAACCTTGGCGTGCATGGGCGATCGACGTCTCCGTAGCGCAATCGATGTTGAATTTGGACAAATCGATCTGAAATCGCGTGAAAATTCCATATTTTCGACGTTGATTCCGCCAAAATCGACCTCGAATCGCGTGTAAAATCCACGTCCAGGCCAGGAAATCGACGTTAATTCTGGCAAAATCGACCTCGAAATGCATACAAAATCGACGTTACTGCCGCGCAATCGACGTTCAATATCGCGAAATCAACGTCGAATCACGTGTAAAATCCACGTCGAGGCCGCGAAATCGACGTTAATTCTGGCAAAATCGACCTCAAAATGCATCAAAAATCGACGTTACAAGCTGCGCAATCGACGTTAAATATGGCGAGATAAACCTCGAATCGCGTGCAAATTCCACGCCGACGCAGGGCTATCAACGTACATTATGGTAGAATCAACCTGGACGCGCATGGGCGATCGACGTCTCCGTAGCGCAATCGATGTTGAATTTGGCAAAATCGGCCTGGAATCGCGTGAAAATTCCATATTTTCGACGTTGATTCCGCCAGAATCGACCTCGAATCCCGTGCAAACTCCACGTTCACGCAGGGTAATCGACGTTAATTCTGGCTAAATTGACCTCGAATAGCATCGAAAATCGACGTCTCTGCCGCGCAATCGACGTTCAATATAGCGAAATCAACGTCGAATCACGTGTAAAATCCACGTCCAACGGGGAAATCGATGTTAATTCTGGCAAAATCGACCTCGAAATGCTTCCAAAATTGACATCTCCGCCTCGCAATCGATCTTCATTCGACTCGTAAATCGACGTTGTCGAGATCCTATCGACCTCGGCGCTGCCTCGACATCGACATTGATTCCGAAGTCAATTCACATGGAATCGAGGTAAATCGACATGGAATCGAGGTAAATCGACCTTGATTCGACGTTGAATCGACCTGGAAATCGACCTGAAAATCGACCTCGAAATCGACCTCGATGTTTTCAACAGGGCTCATATCAAATAGTATTGACGTGTGCGTAGCTTGGACTGTACTTTCTTTAATGTTATATTTATACTTATTCGCAAGTATTTTATACATAATACTATATAAGTTATTGTTATAAAAGTTACAGCTAAAGCAGAAACCCATGCTTTATTATTTAATGCTTCTTAAGTACTCATAAATGTGGATTTTTTATAATAAATTATAGTATTAATTTATTTATATTATGACCAGTTCTATTTATAAATGAATAATGTGAAAGAGTTAAAATTATATAATTGCTCATATTAAATAGTATTGACATGTGCGTAGCTTGGACTGTACTTTCTTTAATGTTATATTTATGCTTATTCGCATGTATTTTATATATAACTCTATACAATTTCCAATAAAAGAAGAAATCCATACATTATTGCTAAATGATACTTGATCATTAAAATATATTGTTTTAAAGCTTGTTTATTAAATGCAGCAATACAGTAAAAACAATATTATATTCATAACATATAGCCTTTTACTAACTGTAAGCTCTATTTTAATGATTAAATAGCATTTAGCAATAATGTATTGGAGACAGGACAGAATCAAAAATACATGAAAGTTTAAGGCTAGATATAAACCTGGATAACTTAATAAGCGTGAAGGTGATGACTAGACTTACCTACAGGCAACCAGAGGCAACGTCTGCGAGTAACTCAGCATGGCCTCAGAGATGACAGCATGAACAGCAGCAGGTCTTTCTTCAAGAAGCCACAATGAACCCTCTCTCTCACGTTCGGACTTTAGTCGTCATAACTCTTGAAGGGTAAGCACCGGTCGCAACACGCGGCATTTCATTATGACTAGCTGTCGCGCTACTCGCGCACATGCACTTCTGTATAGGCGTCCCTCTCTCTTCCTCTCTCTCTCTAGTTCTCAAACTCTCAATAAACACATGCGGGCGCGGTAGTCATCAAACAACGTGTTGCAACTTGCGCTCTCGTGTTCATGGGTTACGAGTAATGATTAATGACGTGAAAGAGGGTTAATTGTGGCTTTTTTAAGAAAGACCTACTACTGTCCATGCTGTCATCTCTGAGGCCATACCGAGTTTCTTGCAGACGTTGCGTATAGATTAAGTCTCGTTGCCATCTTCGCGCTTATTATGTTCTTCACGTTTATATCTAGGTAAGGCCTTAGACTTTCATTTATTTTTGATTCTGTCCTGTCTCCAATACATTATTGCTAAATGCTATTTAATCATTAAAATAGAGCTTACAGTTAGTAAAAGGCTATATGTTATGAATATATAACATAGTTTTTAATGTATTGCTGCATTTAATAAACAAGCTGTAAAACAATATATTTTAATGATCAAGTATCATTTAGCAATAATGTATGGGTTCTTCTTTTATTGGAAATTGTATAGAGTTATATATAAAATACTTGCGAATAAGCATAAATATAACATTAAAGAAAGTACAGTCCAAGCTACACACATGTCAATACTATTTAATATGAGTAATTATATAATTTTAACTCTTTCACATTATTCATTTATAAATAGAACTGGTCTTAATATAAATAAATTAATCCCATAATTTATTATAAAAAATCCACATTTATAAGTACTTAATATAGGATGAGTAACTTTACCGCTGGATATATTTGAACCCGATGGACCTAATGTCATCATATGTGATATGATTCTTTGGGACCATAATGGTGAAGTATTTTATTAAAACATTATTTTAAAATAAAAGAAAATGTAAGTATGATTTTGTAAAAATGTCATGTTAAATAAAAATTTTATTTGTAAAAGTAATACGTACATGTCATAACTGTTATAGTCAAATATGATCAAGGTATTTTGTCCATATGATCCCAATATTTCCTGCGATAAAGTCACCCAGCCTATAAGTGACTTATCGACTAATAATAGTTGTAACTAAAGGCACTACCTATGAGTATATAAAATATTCTATGTAATTAGAAAATTTCGTATGCTTATAGGTACTTAGTCTCTTTAGCTACAGTTTGCACATGATTAAAATTGATTTTGGTCCTCTTGTATAAGAGATCTACAATATTATTTAGTTCATTGGGTCTAAATATATTTCTTACGCTAAAGCCACCCAAGTCTTAATTCTATCAATGAACAACTGAATTATGGATCTCAAAGGAGATATGCCTATAACAAAATAACAAAATGAATAAATATATAATTTAAAATATTTTAAAATGTATATTACACTATAACAGTGAGTGGTGGACACAAAACCTCAATTATATGAAATAAAATAATGAATGTACAAACAATTTATTTAAAAATCGATTAAAATTTATAAACTATAGTACAGCCATCCACATGTCAATACTCTTTCATATGTAAAGTGCTTTTATAACTATATGTGAATTCGCCAAGACCAGTCAGGACACAAATTTGTAAGATACTTAATTGGACTTTGTTCTGTTATATGAGGCTTGACGCGAAATTTCAGCTGAGTTCTGTCAACGGGGACAACATCGCCAAGACGCCGCCTTCTCGCGCGCCCTGTCGCCGTCGCCATCGTGACTGTTCTTGCGATATCTACTAATATCGAGTACACGTGGGCGCGCTCGGCGCCGGCCTCGTGTGAATTTGCTATCACGGGTCGGCGTCGAGAGCGCGAGCACGAGGCTCGTTGAACATCGTTTCTTCTTTTTCCACATTAAGCAAAATATCATCAATAACATCATTCTAATGTTGCAGGTATGTTACATGTCTCTATTATTCATTTACAGTTGTGTCGGTACATTACAATTGTTATAATAATAAAGTTAATTCTATATTTTCAATTAAATTGATTATTTTTTAAAATGTAATACTTGCAAACAATTGTACTAACATTCTAATGAAACATTTGCACGATAATATATTATCGTTCAAAGTTTCATTAAACTGTTATTCTTCATTTATAAGCAGTATTAAACTGCTAAATAATAAATAAATTGAGTTATATATCAAGCAGAGCATATTCCCGGATTTTGGAAAATATCATGTAATTGATTACAAGATTTTTTTCAATAGGGCATACGCTCTATTTGTCCATATTCAGGGTGGCGAAATACTATTATAGCACTGCGTGGCATAATTCCGCGTTTATGTCACGCCTATCCGTGACATAAGTAGTCAATTATTGCACCGTCCTTATCACCCTCGCTATCGCTCGGGCGATACTGCACGGTACAAAAATGGACTGCTAATGGCGCGAATAGGCGTGACATGGCGGATTTATGCAGTCAGTGCTATAAAATAATGTACGATACTCGTGTCATAAGTCGTTCTTTACGGCACGGCGTTAAGCGCACTCGCTACGCTCGGGCGTTTATACACTCCGTGCCGTAAAGTGCGACTTATATGCCACTATAGTATCGTAATGTACTATTTGTACCGAAATACATATTTTTATACTTTTATAAAATAAAACATTTGAAAATATATACATCTGTTTTATTTTTTCATTGAGTTTTATTTACATCTCTAATTTCATATTAGAAAATAAATTAAAACGATTAAATTAATTTAAACAATTAATTACAATAAAAAATAGTATTAATTCATTTAAAATTGTTAGTGGAAACATGAGACTCACATGAGACTTACATGAGAATTTGGCATGAGACTCACCTGAGAATCACGTGAGATTCAAGTGGGTCTCATATGAATTTTTTCAGACGGATTGTCTACATCTATGTGGATTAGTTGGAATCCACGTGGATTCCAACAATTCCACGTGGATTTTTCAAATCGGGTTGGTTTCTCAGAATCCACATGGATTTCAAATAATCCACATGGATTTTCATCATGATATCCGCGTGGATGATCCACGCGGATATCCATTTGAATCCATGTGGAATACATGTCAATCCACGTGGATATCCACGTAGATATCTACATGGATTATCCACATGGACATCCGCATGGATATTTTCAACAGGGATACATACAGTCACATACTCACACGTACATTAAAATTGCAGTTACGCACTGATACATTTACAGTCATAATGTTTGTCAATTATGCAAGCACGTACACAGTTGTCAAAATAAAACTTATTTTTTAATGTTGAATTTCGGCTAACTCGCGCGATTATTGCGCGATTATCGCGCCAGAAAATGGTCGATAAACTGGCACTGGATAACTGGAGGCGCTCGCTCACAGCATGAGCTGCTCTCTCTCTAACAATAGCAAGTGCCGCCACCTATCGGTGGGGGCCTACAGTACCTCCCCTGAAACGAGAAAAATGAGTATAATTTTTACAGGTATGAAAGTAAAATTGACTGATGAAAAAGATTACAGAAAAAAGAAAATGAGAGTACAGCAAATGCACAGAGAGTTATAACATTTCTTAAGTGTAAATCACAATTTGGTAATGACATTAAGGGCGCCAATTGCCATTCTTTTTGGGTTCCATGTATAATGGACTGGCCCAAGGACTGTTTGACGGACAACAAATGCCCAGCTCGCACCATTTGCTGAAATCTTTTTTGGCTGCTTTGAGTTCGGCAGATGAGAGGCGTCAAGCATTTTGCGAGACTGGTGGTCCTTTCGTTAATATGTCATGAAATACTTCCCGTTTCTTGTCGACTCGGAACTGAGCTGGTCCGAAAACGTTGGGATATTTGTTGATGACGTGTGCGTATGTGTGATTCGGTGCCAGAAACGAGAACTGAAAAGATTGCACTGATTTGACAAACGTAGATGCATGTGTGAACTGGTTACCATCTATCAATCTCTTAAGTTTTAGATCAGGTAAGAGGAGGTAATGAGCAAGAAGGTCCGCTCCAATTATGGAGTGGGGAATTTCCGCTACAGTAAAACTCCATTCGAGCTTGTAAGGTAGGCCTATGACTATTTGAAGGCGTGCGACGCCAAAGACGTATATCGTGGATCCATTAGCGACATATAGCTTGAATTCGGCTGGACCTCCTCGCCAGTTTTTAGGTTTCGGTATAACCGAGATATCGGCACCAGTATCTATCAAAAAAACTTCATCAGAAAGTTTATCTTTAACGTGGAGACGTGCAGTAACGCCTGACCGGCTGTCAGCCTGATTGGCAGGAGTGTCAGGATTCTTGACTTTGTACTCCTGACCGGTCCGCGTTTCCAGCTGCAAGGAAGGAGACCGTTGCGCACTTCCTTGCCGAATTTGCAGTGATACTTGCACCGGCCTTTATTGTTATCACCGGAGCCGGACGACGATCTTGCAGGCGAAGAATCACGCTTGCTCTCAGAGTTTGAGCGTGAGCGTTGTTTTTGTCCGGAGTGGTCGCGTGCTTGGGAGATGGCCGATAAAATTTGGGTCAGCATTTCCTCTGGAGCTGTAGAGGCTGAGTTGTGTGTTTTCAAAGCATTAATATTGTGCGATTGTTGAAGAATGTCGTGAGCCATGTCCGCGCTTTTGAGAAGTTCTGTTTCTTTTTTGTATTTCATAACCATAATTTAAATTTCCGCTGGAAGACGGGTTCGCCATAAGGAGATTACAGTGTCTTTTGGCGATTACATGACCTTGAGCTAAGCTCAACATTTCTGTCAGAGTGTCGTTTGGAGCCCATTTCTAGGCCCTTGCAGAGCCTGTTCAGTTGTTGTTCTGGTGTTTTAGCGCCTCTCTCTGTCAGGATCTTCTTGATTGATTCGTACTTTTGACCTCTGGCGACGGTGTTGAGTTTGGTCTTCGGTAACGTTGTGTGCCAAAAATAGGTCTTCCAACTGTTTGAACCAACCTTACGGGTCGTGTTTATAAAAATTCCAAAACTGCAAGTGTTTGGCGCTTGCGAAGCCTGAAGAACTGTGGGACTGAAGGTGCGTCAAGTTTCCTTGCGCTTGATTATGTGTATGAGTATTAGATCCTAGGTTGGGTTATACAACAGGTGAGGAGGTTGGTCTCTGGGACTGTGTAAAAGGGCATCCGGTCGAAAGGCTTGGGCTGGTGGTCACTGCTGGCCAAAAATATGACTGTGAGAAAGACGTTCCAGTCATGAAAGAATGAGAGAGGTTATGATCTGTCGATGTAACGCTCTTGGGCAAACTTGGTGACCATCTGGGAAGATTGCTGCAGCTGGTGTTTGCCGTAGAGATCGGGCCAGGTGACGTTGAGACTGTTCCCGCTTGAGACGAAATGGAGAGAGGGAAATACGTTATGGAAGTTTCACTCTGAAGAGCATGACTTGAGTGAAGTCTTCCTGGTGAAAAGGTGAAGCACTGTTCGATGAACTTCACGAGCCCCTCCAATTTGCGATCCATTTCTTCCATTCGCTTGTGGCGCCTCAGTCTAGTCAACAAGACGAAAGCGGTCATGCTGACCCAAGCGACGTGCGGCGCGCGCACCCGTGCAAGCAGCTTCTTGCGCCTAGGCCGATCTTTGCCATGAGCAAACGCGTCAGTCACACAGCAGCCCAGAGAGCGAGCGCAAGCAGCAATACTAAGTGGAACCGACGCCACAACTGCGGCGCACGCCAAGTTACATTTTCGCTCCCTACAGTACTATCAGCGTGTTAAGCTAAGTTTATGATATTTGACTTTTAATTTGTAACGGTGATTTCACTTTGGGGGAGAAGTGTGTGGGGGAGGGATCGGGGAAAAGGCAATTTTGGAAAGGGCGCGAATAAATTTGCGCAAACATTAAAGAATTAAATATAAAAATAAAACACAATTTTATTTCTTTAAATTCACACAGCCGTTGAGCGCCAGCCGTACAAACGCGGCACGAGTTCAGCTGTTCGCACACAGCTAGATCGCGAGTTTTCACGACGCGAGGCTCGACACTCGCGCACTACGTACTTTTCTCGCGGCACACAAAACTACTTACATTCAACGGATCGCAACTAGCGTAGGCTGAAAATCGCAGCTACTTCCTTCGGTCTTCACACAAAAAACTTGTACTAAAACTTTACTCGAAATTGCAGAGTGCGCACAAAACAAAAACTCAGAAGGTTGTATTTGCTGAAAAAGCCCAATACAGAGTGAGCGAGCGCGTCTCTCGAGCCCGCGCTGCCGCTCTCGGCTGTAGCTGCCGCAGCGCTCTTGCGGTGCCTCCTCTCACTCCCTTCATCGCCGCCTGGTCGCTCTCTCTCTCTCGTCTCTATACATGTGCGCGCGGTGGTATCGGCGTCGTATCGACCGCCACTCTCGTGCGCACGCGCCTCAGCATAAGGTGACACGGATACACCGTCCTTCGGAGTATTGCTGATGCGCTGCTGCTGGGGAAGACTGTCCGCTGCTGTCCTCGATGTCATCTTCGGAGGTGGTGCCGCTCATCTGGCCAAGGCTGCACACATAGAACCGTTGCCACTCTTCGAGGTTATGTTGCTTGTTGCCACTGTAGGTTAGGTCTGTGTGTCACCCATGCACACAACCTGCCGATGTCTGATTACTAGTGATTTCTAGTGTGCCTGTAGGTTGCTAGGGCTGCAGAATATCTAGCTGGTTGTTTTGCTGTCGCAGACGCTGCCACCAAATACTCCATGAGCGAGGCGACAGGTGTTGGATACAAACAACCCTTCACTTCAAATTAGTGCAGCATCTTTCAGCAGGTTAGCAGCCTTTCAATGTATTTGTAGTTTTACTATTATTTCAACTAGTGTTCTTCTTACAGGTGAGACGTTCCATACAGGGTGGTGATATCCTGCTCGAGCGACCCCATTTCCATAGGCATTTGACGGATGATTATGAGAGCATAGCGGTTATCGTTCCAAGGGATCAGTCCAGTTCACACTCAAAAATCCATACAGTGAGTACTTCATATCCTATAATAATTGTTTCAAATTTGTGTTTCAGGTGCGTCATGATCCAAGTATGAGGGAGGATACAATAAGCATGGTTTGGAGAGGCGAAGGGGACTTTTGACAGGCTGTGACAGCTAAGGCTGCTGCAGTATATAGTATATCGCTGTTCTACAGGATCTTCTTCTGTACCCTAACAGAGAGTTCGCATACTCTCTTATACAAAGTACATCTATGTAGGGTAGGGTAAATATACGTAAGTACTGTGTTAGAGGGAGGTCTATAGGCTACCTAGGGCCTGCTCGTCAATCTAGGTTTCTCTCGAGCTATAGAGTTTTCTGTTCGACTACAGTATACTTTTCGTAGATTGAATATCTATATACTACCTATTGTAACATCAAAGTTGATGTTACAAACTCTTCCTCCCTTATTCGAGGAGTGCTTGCGTCCGAGCTGCCTATTTGGCTCTAGTTAGTATCTACACAAAATTTCTATCATTACGTTACAAGTGCTTCAAATAAGAGGGGGAAGTTTCCCTAGCAAGTTATATCTATATCTATGTCACCAAGTGAGTTACCTAACTATCGCTAAATACGAATCGTAATATTATCCTTACTCTAGTATCACAATTTTACGGTAATAATAGTCTAACTAATAGAGTCAGTGCGAGTGTCTGAGCCAAATTCCAATACATTCTTAATAAGGACACTTACAATATTATTTATTCGAAGGATGCGACAAGATTTAAGTGCGAAGTTTCCAAATTACTTCCACGCTAAATCGGAGAAATCTTCCACTCGATTGAGTTGATTTATGTAGGTCAGTTTGCCTCTTTTAGCCTATAACGCTTACTTAAGTATTGTGACAAAGTTTGTACGCGATACATAATATGGTAACGTAGTATCAGGAAATAAGTGAGCCTTGTGTGCTGTCGTCTTGGCGGCTTTATTGCTCGCCGTCGGATGAACTTTAGCTACTGAAGAGAATTATATATATAGATAGCCATGGTTATTTACATTCGATTATTATTACAGGCGCGCATACGAAGTTATTTCTAGATACTACTACGTACAAAAAAAAATTTTTTTTTTTCATTTTACCGATTAAATTTCTTATGCAAACATTTCCCCATACAGGGTTTACGATCCTGTACTCCAGGGTTCACTGGACAGTAGGAATTTGTGCGGTGTGGAGGAAATGTATGCATAGAAGGGTGAGATTCGAGACATTACATTAAGATCGGTGAGTATGCGGTAGGTTCGCCTGGTGCGTAGGCGAGATGGGTCACGTGCAGTAGACACAGGGGTAAACGATAGGGTGGACGGTAGGCCAAGCGGTTGTGTGCAACGATAGGGGGAGCAGGAGAATTTATTGTATAAATGGTAGAGTTAGCGGTAGGTGTGTTTGTTGCGTAACCGATAGGGTAAACGGTAGGGTTAGCGGTAGGTGTGTTTAGTGTGTAAGCGATAGGGTGAACGGTAGGCCTTTTATTATGTAAACGGTAGGGTAAGCGGTAGGTGCGTTTAGGGTGTAAACGATAGGGTAAACGGTAGGTTTTTTATTTTGTAAACGGTAGGGCAGGCGGTAGGTGTATGTACGTGGTAGGGTAAACGGTAGATCTTTTATTTTTTAGACGGTAGGGTACGCGGTAGGCGTGTTTAGGGTGTATTTATATCAGAAATGGGGTAATCAGTAGGGCGAGCACGAACATAGACGAAAGAGGCAGCAGTAGGGGTGTGCAACAGGGAGCTCTAGGCTGTGTGCTGGGGTACTCCTCGATACGAGCGATAGGGTGTTCGGAGGGGGGGGGGGGGCAAGGTGTAGCGATGGCATCGCTGAGTGTTTTGGTAGCAGGTAGGAGAACTACCTTTCACAACAAGCCACAATACAAAAAAGATCACCCGAAAATTTAGGGTGGCAAATGGGGCTGATTGCCCAGATTAACCACTGCTCCAGACATTATTATCATGACAGTTTGACTCGCCTGTCCTGGGGCAGTGGTCATCCCGGTACTTGCTGGCCCCCTTTTCCTCCCAGGTGTCACTGCGGAGTCTCCCTCCGCCACTGGGGCTGCATGTACCCTCGGGTGCAGAATCCGGTCTGGGTCCTTCTCCTCAGATGGTCCTGACTCCTCACGCGCACAGAGATACGCTCCGGGCAGTGAGTGCATGTATGCACATCAACACCCTGCCTTCCACAACGGTAGCAGAACCTCTTAGTGTACGCGTAAGGTCAGGTCCTGTAGCCATGTCCATCGTTCCCGCAATTCCAACATGAACCCCGAGACTTCTCTCCCGACTCACTGCTCCTCTCCGACACTGGAAAACGAGACCTCCTCGCTTGCCTATCAACCTCACCTCCCCGGTGGCTCCCAGGTCGCGACCTACCCCTTTCTTGCGATTGGGGAGTTGGATCCCCACGAGCCAGGGAAGGTGAGATCCCGAAATCCATAAGGCTCTGCAGAGGAAGCGAGGGTGCCGGTCGAGAAACCCGTAAGGTCATGAGGCTTGGTATCTCTGGATTAGGGTATTGTGGTTGCCGCGTGAGTTGCGTAGATGTTGGCGGGAAATATTGAGTCCTCATTAATGAGGGGATGTATGGCCTCTCGCACGATGGCTCACCCAGGGCCTGGTTCAAGGGGGAGTCCGTATCCATAGGGGCCGCTGGTTGAGAAAGGAGAGGCAAAGAGGGCAGCTCCCTTAATCCGATAGGTGCAGCTGGGAACACCAACTGATGTGCTGATGCCGCCAAGTAGTGTGCTAGGGGTATGTGCTGCCCGACGTCCTGAGCTTGGATCGCAGCAGGGGGAGGGGGGCAAGTAGGTACCTTTAGAGGCACCGGTTCCGTTACCCATTTCCAATGCATAATCAGCCAATCCTCCCTGCTGCTCCCGCGCTCTATGTCCTTTCGCAATAATGGTCTTGCGTTCCGAGAGGGTCTGCGTCCCCGCCGCGCGAGTGAATACAATATCGTCACCCTTCATTAGGCGTACTTCACCGCGCACCGGGTCGCTGACAATCCTCTCGGTCAGCTTGACCACCTTTGTTATCCGAGGGCGAGCAATGTGGGGCTTAGGTCCGGTATCTCGAACATTCCCCTTTGCCTATACCTTGCCGAGAGTTCAGGAATCTCCACTCTCACAGGCGATTTCGGCTCTGCTGGTCGTGTCGCATGATAGATTGCCCTATGCGGCTTCTTTTTCTTACTAGGAATTCTGGGCTCCGAAAATTTGTTCAGCGACCAGCAGGGTCGAAATGGGCATGCCTCAGGATAATGGACCTTCTCCGACACCTCCACGATTTGGTCATGGTCGGACCAGGACTCCCCCGACGAGGGTGTTGCTGCCTGTATGGAGTAACAGTTCTTCGGGATGGCTCCCTTTGACCTGCCAATATTTTGGTTGCGGGGTGTAGGTTTGCGGGGGGTCGATAAGGGGGGCGGTAGGCGGGTCGGTAGTGGTATTGGTAGGGGGGTCGTTGTGGTGTCGGGGTTGGCGGTAGTTGTGGTTATAGGAGGTTTCGGGGGGGGTGTAGCCTCCCAACAATGGGTCGTACAGAAGGTCGGGAGACTCTGGGCGTGGTAAGCTCGGTACAGGGATTTCCTGCTCCATTATTGAAGGGACCTCCGAGTCGCTGTCTGCCAGCCGTATCTCCTCCCACTCCTCGTCCATAACCTCTTCTTATTGATCCGAAGACGCGTCCACAGAGTCTTGTCTCTCCCCCCCCCCCCTTTGGGGCTTCTCCTTAGGCGAGGCTTCTTTGTTCTGCGACTCGTTTGTCTCTCGCTTCGGTGGGTTGTGCGATACGAACTTCACATTATTGAGGGCAGCTGTCTCATTTCGTTCTCCCTCCCCCACACACTTCTCCCCCAAAGTGAATTCACCGTTACAAATGGCGCAGCAACGTGGGGCCCCAGAAAGCCCAAGTGAAATGTGCGCAAAATTTGCGTTGGAATAAGGCCTAGGACAGAGTGCATTGAATTTGGTAGTGCTCAGCGCGTAAATCCCGAATCGTGCGCGACGCTCGACACGTGCACTGGCAATAGGATATAGATAGCTATTTTTCGCGTTCGCGGGTCGCGCAGTACAAAGGATATAAGTACGCCGGCAGTCATTTTGAGACATGGCGTCGCTTTTGGAAATTGGCAAATAACTTAGCACGGAGCTAAGGAATTATAACTATTCTATCAGCACTTAAACAAAGATAAAGTGTTCGACTTGAAAATTTTTTTTTTTGGAAAAAAGTGGTGAAGAATTTTTATTAGAAAATAGACATTTTTCTGAATTAGAAATTTGAAGGAAAATAACAATAAATGATGACAAAAAATAACTTACCTAATTAAGTCCACTAAACAAATGAGAACATCGAATTGGGTAACATTTTAATTACTAAATATTTTCTTATGCAAACATATAATATTCGCAAATTCGCATATAATTACTTACATATATACATATATTTCTACATGCTTTGCCCACCATTCTACACGCCTACCGCTACGCTATCGCTTTAATTGCCATTACACATTTATATTGCCTGTACACTTTTCCCTAATACTACAATAAATTTTCCCCTGCTTGATTTGAGTTTTGAAACGAGTTTTGCCATTTTTGCACGAAAATAACATTTCGTAATTCGACAATAGTCAGAACATTCTAATTGCCACTTGGAATTACCAAATAATATTGTACATAGAATTTTGTTAAAAAAGGGGAGATAAAATATTGAACGTAGATATTCAATATCCAAACCTTTAAATTCGAGAATTTAAGTCGGTCGTGAGATAATACATTTGAGAAATAAATAAGATAGCATCCAGCGTGAACTTCGCAATGTTTACTTTGCGGAATTAGGGCTTAGGGCATAATAGAATACTCGTACGAATTGAAATAACTATCTTGATTTCGAGGATTACTTAAGGAAATTTTAATATTGAACATTTTCGAATTTCACAGCGATTTTTATTTCAAAATAATAATATCAATTGTTGATAAATAAAATTTAATAATAAAACAATAGTGATAAATATTTGGAAAGAAAAAGTAATTTTTATATAACGATATAAATGAAAATTGGGTTTGGAAATAAACGAATAAACAATAATAAATTAATATTATTTAAAACAATTCTTGTAAATAAATAAAATGTGTTGGGATTGGGATTTTGAATTTTTTTGTGTTAAATACATATCGTATGTATGATTTAGAATAATTTAAGCCATTCGGTAGGAAATTTAGATTGAATATTATTTTTGGCTGGTAGTATGGGGAAACAATCGAAATGTTCATAAAGGTTTAAATTTTTATAAAAAAAAAAAGAATTTTATAATTATTCTAGATAACATAGAAAATTTGGTTGTAGTAATTAGTTAAATATTTGTATACTTGCTAATATTTATTTTGGTGTAGTATATATTTTTGCATTGGTTCATGGGTTTGAAACTCGAATTTTTAAACAAATTAAATAATATTACAAGAATTAATAAAATTTTTTTTGTAATTAGTTAGTATGGGGGAAGAAATTGTTGCAATATAGGAATCTCGGTTTCGGTAAAAGAATAGAAAATTTTCTTTTCATATCGGAATAAACAAAAAAAATTTCGAGAGACATTTAAATTGTATTGGGATAAATAAAATTATTTTGAGATATAGTAATTTTCGCGTAATTCAATTTAATACTATTGGCATCGCAATTTACTATAAAGACCAAATATTACCTCTTGAATTGCCCTTGGTAATTATGAACCATATCAACTATAGAAAATTAGTTACAGTAAGTACAATAGCTAACGTTTAATTATTGGTGTTAGCACTTGTAACTACCAACCCTCGATTTTTTCTTGCTTATAACCTTCCTTGAGTAGGTGCTTTGATTTTTGTTCACTTTGCTTGCCACCCGCTCGGAGTTTTCAAAGGCTTGAATGGCTTTAGTTTTGGAATTAGCTTTTATTTGATTTAGTTAAATTTGATGTGCTTACATTTTAAAAGTAGATTTGATTCGATACATTTTTTTTGTGAAGTAGTACATTTAATTAGATTAAACTTTGGTAAACAAAGATAACTTTGTGTTAATTTAAATTTATTTAATTTATTAAAAGATTTTGCGAGAAGGCAAGCAGAAGTGAGCTAACAAAGCAACCCTGAACGATAAACCTGAACCCCCGTCAAGTATATATACCCCGAAAATGGTGGACCACATAAATAAAGGCTTTGCAACAGCCGTCGAGGCGGAGCGAAAGGTTCTGTTGGAGGAATTCTCTAAATGCTCCTGGGAGGAATTGAAAACTCACGCACGACGATCAAGGATAAGGAGAGATGGAGAAAGAGAAATTCTGATAGACAGACTGGTTCGCTTCGATTTGAGGAGGTTGTTCGGTCCTGCCGCAGCCGAATGGGACGGTGAAAGGGACAACGATCCCATGCGCAGTTCGGATCGTACGTCAATGGACGCCAGCGATCTCTTACTCTCCAATACGAATCCCGGTTGAAAATATCAGAGCAGATTTCCGTACTGAAATCCGCCCGGAATTCGGACTGAATTCCGCGGAGAAATCCATGCAGAAATCAGTCCAACAAATCCACCTGGAAATCTACGTGGAAATCTAGGTAAAAATCCAAGCCACGTCGCATCGCGTCTACAACTGCGTTGAAATCCGCGCAGATATCCGTAGGGAAATCCAAATGTTCAGTACGCCTTCATATATGTACGGATTTCCGCACGGAAATCCATGCTGAAAACAGAATGGTGATTATTAGCTTACGCATTTAGACGGAAATTCGCGCAGAAATCCGCGCGGAAATCGAAGTGATCGGTACGCCTGCATACATGTCCGGATTTCCGCGCGGCAATCCACCTAGAAAACCGAGCAGTGGTTTCGCTTATGCAGGTGCACGGAAATCCACGCGGAAAATCGAAGTGATCAGTACGTCTACATATATATATCTCTGGATGTCCGCGCGGAAATCCATGCGAAAATCCATGTAGAAAACCGGGCGGTGGTATCGCTTATGCAGGTGCGCGGAAATCCACGCAGAAATCCGGACGGATACCTTAGCGATTATTACTTGTCTAGAATACGTCCGGATTTCCACATGGTAATCCACGCGAAAATCCATGTAGAAAACCGGGACGGGGTTTCGCTTATCCAGGTGCACGGAAATCCACGCAGAAATCCAGACGGATATCTAAGTGATTATTACTTGTCTAGAATACGTTCGGATTTCCACGTGTAAATCCACGCGAAAATCCATGCTGAAAACCGAGCGGGGTTTCGCTTATCCAGGTGCGCGGAAATCCACGCAGAAATCCGGACGGATGTCTAAGTGATTCCCGGTTGTAAATATTCACCTGGTTTTCACCTGAATTTCCACCTGAATTATCACCTGAATTTCCACCTAAATTTTACGTGAAATTCGTGTAAAATGTATGCGAAAACCACCCAAATTTTATGTGATTTACCTGTATTTCACGTGTCAAAATTCTAAAAACGTCAGGTGAATTTCACGTGATTTTCACCCGATGCTCACGTGAACTTCACCGGAGATAAATTAAAGCTTCCTTCTTGTGACATCGTTTTTTCAGGTGAATTTCACGTGATTTACATGTGAATCCACACGAATTTCACATTTATTTCACCTATATTCCGTAGTATTTTCGGGTGAATTTAACCTGAAATTCACGTGATTTTCACCCAATATTCACGTGAACTTCACCACAGATAAATTAAAGCTTCTTTCTCTTGTTATCGTTTTCTCAGGTGAATTTCACGTGATTTTCACCCAATATTCATGTGAACTTTATATAGACCCTATTGAAAGTATCCATCGGGATTTCCATATAGAAATATACATGGATTCCATATGGACACTCATATGGAAATCCACCTGAAAATCTGTTCCAAAACGTCATATGCAAATCTGTATGAAAATCCATGTGAAAATCCATATGAAAATCCATGTACAAATCTATGTAGAGATGCAATTAAAAATCTGCCCTGAACCTGGATTATTTATGGACATACTACTGCAGATACGATTTGAACTTCGCCGAGAACCATCATTGGAATATATATAAAAAGGCTATATCGGTATTAGTATATATAACTAATGGATATGATACATACCTAGCTGCAACATTACAATAAGATATAAGATCACTGATGATATTTTGCTTAATGTGGAGAAAGAAGTAACGACGTTTAACGAGCCTCGTGCTCGCGCTACTCGACAACGACCCGTGATATCAAATTCACACGAGGCCGGAGCCGAGCGCCCCTACGTGTACTCGATTATTAGCAGCTACCATGAATAGTTGGGACGGGCGGTTAAACTCGGCGACAGCGCGAGAAGTCGACATCTTGGCGATGATGGTGCTCTTCAAAGAAACAGCTCAAATTTTTAAAATCGTTTATGCTTTGTAAGTTTACTGATAATTGTTATTTCACAAAATTTTTTCAGATTCTTTATTAAAAATCCTTAAAAATGAGCCCTACTAAAACAATATTGGCGAACAACCCTCTTTTGTAAAGAATTGTATATTTTTTAAATACCAATAGAAACCAATCATTTGTATTTCTGACAACCAGATGGATTTGAGATTTTAATGTTATTCATATATCTAATGTTATAGATCTTGTCAATAAGTTTCTCAAAGCAGAAAAAATACATTCAACATCTATTTTCAACAATATTTTCACCAGGCTTGTAAGTAAAAATATTCATCTTTATTTTCCTAAATTTTCAATGGGAGCCGGTTACACTGTTATTAAACTCTATATGTATTTTTCATATCTACTCGTAAGAAAATTTCATAAGTTATCGAGTGTTATGTGTGCCAAATGAAAAAGTATATTACTATAAAAAAGTTTAAATCAAAGTAGTTGAAAGACAATTTAGCAATTGTGTATCCGGATGCCCAGACAAGATCTTCTTACACAATTATTTTCAAATAAAATATGGTTTTCTTATTAAGTCTGCGCTTCATGTAATTTCATAAATTATGTAATTTACAATCTTATAAATCATTAAGATCCATAATTCAATTATTTATTTGTGACTTATTCACTGAATAGTTTATGAAATTTCATGAAGCGAGGGCTTAATAAGAACACCATATTATATTGGACTATTATTGAGTAAGAAGTTCGTGTCTGGGCATCGGAATATACAATTGTTAAATTGTCTTTCAACCACTTTGATTTAAACTTTTTATAATAATATACTTTATCATTTGGGACACATAATACTGGATAACTTATGAAATTTTCTTTCCAGTAGATATGAAAATACATATAGAATTTATTAACAGTGTAACCGGCTCCCATTGAAAATTTAGGAAAGTAAAGATGAATATTTTTACTTACAGGCCTGTTGAAAATATTGTTGGAAATAGATGTTTAATGTATTTTTCCTGCTTTGAGAAAACTTAGTGACAAGATCCATGCCATTAGATATATGAATAACATTAAGATCTCAAATCCGTCTGGTGGTCAGAAATACAAATTATTGGTTTCTATTGATATTTAAAAAATATAGAATGCTTTTCAACAGGGTTTTCTAACAATGCTTCGAGGCTTATTGGAAAAGCTCTTAAATAAGGACTCAATAAAGCTTTTGTCGCATGCAAAATATTCTGCTTTATCAAATGGATCATAATTCATAATATAAATATAACTATATTCTTAAAATAAAAAACAAATTTTTTAAAATTTTGAGCTGCTGACTTCATGTGAAATGCATTATAAATACCTATACTATATAATGTAATGTCATATGAAATGTCAGTATTCTTTCATACTGCTAACAAAAACAGATTGAATATTAGTTGATTCATTACACGGAGCAAAATTTATTTCTAAACTTTAATCTTTATAAGAAAATTTATTATTTTTATAGTAGTGCTGGGACATACTCAACATGGGGGATTTATCTTGTTTTAAATATTAATTTTTATTATTTTTGTAGCAAATTTTACTATTTCAAATAGTACTTTTTATGACTGCTGCAAAAATAATAAATATTACTATTTCAGATAATAAAATTTGCTACAAATGTAGTAAAAATTATTCTTTAAAAAATAAAATTTGCTATGAAAATTATAAAAATTACTATTTATAACAGTAAAGATCCTACATGTCGAATGTGTCCCAGTACTAAACTATAAAAATAATAAATTTTCTTATAAAAAGAGTAAAGTTTACAAATAAATTTTTCTCCGTGTACAAGAAAATAAAAAGCATATATTATTATGGCCAATTCACATATAATTATAAAATAACTTCACATATTAAAGATTATTGACATGCGTGTGCCTCTAAGTTACTGTTATATAACTTACATCGAAAGAAGAAATCCATACATTGTTGCTAAATGCTAATTAATCATTAGAATATAGCTTACAGTTTGTAACCTAAATGCAGCAGTAAATTTAAAACACATTATACTTATGACATAGCCTTTTGCAAACTATAAGCTATGAAGGTAAACTCCAAATTATGAGGTAGGAAATGGAAAAAATTGGACATCCGACAAACTATATTGGATATGCTAGTTTATTCCAGCCTAACACCAGGCTGGAATGAACTAGCGTATCCTATATAGTTCATCTATTGTCCAATTTTTACAATTTCCTTAATCATACTTATACGAACAATTTAAAACACACCGTACAAATTATGAGGAATTTTATAAACTCTAATTAAATGCTCTTATTATAAATAACTAAAAAATAATTATCGAACAATCATTCCCAATTGAAATATGTCAAGTTGAAATTACTATAATAAGATACGAGGCCAGGCAAGAAAATTTTTATAATAATGGTTCACCTATTATTCGTTAAACATAAGTGTGGTATTATAAGGACAGCAGTGATAGTGTCAGATCTAAAATCATATGAACTGTCAGTGTTCTTTCATACTGCTACCTGAAACATAACAATATAAATTGAATATTAGTTGTGCGTGTCTTGGAACTGTAAATAGTCATTCTGTTTTTCTTTTTTTTGAAGTTAAAGTTATAGTTATGCTTTGCAAGTATTCTACATATAGAATATTACAAGTTATTGTTATATAACTTTCATTGTTAGAAGAAATCCATACATTATTACTAAATGCTACTTGATCATTAAAATATAGCTTACAGCTTGTACTCTAAATACAACGGCAGTAAATTTCAAACAATATTATATTTATTACATAGCCTTTTACAAACAGTTAACTGTATTTCAATGGTAAAGTATAAATATTATATAATTATATAACAATAATTTATACTTTTATATGTGGAAAACTTGCAATCCATAAATATTAAATTATACAAAACAGAATAAACAATGTCAATCGAACACATGCACCTGTCAATACTCTTTAATATGTGAAGTTATTTTATAAATATAAGTATAAATATAAATATAAATATGTTAATAAAAAACCTTTTATTTTTAACAATAAATCATTGGGAAAGTACTTACTATACCAAGTGTCATCCTTGGAAATGCATATACAGATAAGTCGCACCCAGTCAACCCTATAGAAGAATAAACATTGCTTGAAGTAACATTAGCTAACTATTAAATATTGGAATGTTACTCACCAGTTGAGGAGACGGCAACAAACTTGCAAAAAGGACTTTTCTAGCATCAAGTGCATTGTAGCAGGGATCACTGGATCAGGAAGAAGAATTTGCCATGACTCGTAGCACAACTAGCATAAGAAAATGAAGAAACACGAGACAGACGCAAAAATAAATGAAAAAGTGGGTGCACTGATCTCACCTAGATGTAAACGTGGGAAACATAACCACGAATATCACACCTTACTCGACCGGCAACGTCAGCACAACACTCGTCACAACCTCGGAGATGACAGCGTGGATAGCAGCAGAAGGTCTTTCTCGACGTAGATGCAGCCACCAGTAACCACCACACTCTCACGTTCGAACTTACGTCGTCGTAACCCTTGAAGCACGCGAGAGCACCGGTCTATTAGACGACGTTCGATAACTGCCGCCGGCCGCGCGTACATGTGTAGAAAGTAATAGAGAGAGAGAGAGAGAGAGAGAGAGTCAGCTGTCAGTGAGGCTCCTGTCACATAGGCGCGTACGATCGCGTTCGACTGCGTTCGAGCGCGTGCGCATAAGGCTCCCGGCACATAAGAGCGTTTGATCGCGTGCGGACGAAGAGAAGCGAGCGCGTGCGCATAACCGCGGTCGAACGCGCTCGAACGCAGTCGAACGCGATCGTACGCGCCTATGTGACAGGAGCCTCACTGACAGCTGACTCTCTCTCTCTCTCTCTCTCTCTCTATTACTTTCTACACATGTACGCGCGGCCGGCGGCAGTTATCGAACGTCGTCTAATAGACCGGTGCTCTCGCGTGCTTCAAGGGTTACGACGACGTAAGTTCGAACGTGAGAGTGTGGTGGTTACTGGTGGCTGCATCTACGTCGAGAAAGACCTTCTGCTGCTATCCACGCTGTCATCTCCGAGGTTGTGACGAGTGTTGTGCTGACGTTGCCGGTCGAGTAAGGTGTGATATTCGTGGTTATGTTTCCCACGTTTACATCTAGGTGAGATCAGTGCACCCACTTTTTCATTTATTTTTGCGTCTGTCTCGTGTTTCTTCATTTTCTTATGCTAGTTGTGCTACGAGTCATGGCAAATTCTTCTTCCTGATCCAGTGATCCCTGCTACAATGCACTTGATGCTAGAAAAGTCCTTTTTGCAAGTTTGTTGCCGTCTCCTCAACTGGTGAGTAACATTCCAATATTTAATAGTTAGCTAATGTTACTTCAAGCAATGTTTATTCTTCTATAGGGTTGACTGGGTGCGACTTATCTGTATATGCATTTCCAAGGATGACACTTGGTATAGTAAGTACTTTCCCAATGATTTATTGTTAAAAATAAAAGGTTTTTTATTAACATATTTATATTTATATTTATACTTATATTTATAAAATAACTTCACATATTAAAGAGTATTGACAGGTGCATGTGTTCGATTGACATTGTTTATTCTGTTTTGTATAATTTAATATTTATGGATTGCAAGTTTTCCACATATAAAAGTATAAATTATTGTTATATAATTATATAATATTTATACTTTACCATTGAAATACAGTTAACTGTTTGTAAAAGGCTATGTAATAAATATAATATTGTTTGAAATTTACTGCCGTTGTATTTAGAGTACAAGCTGTAAGCTATATTTTAATGATCAAGTAGCATTTAGTAATAATGTATGGATTTCTTCTAACAATGAAAGTTATATAACAATAACTTGTAATATTCTATATGTAGAATACTTGCAAAGCATAACTATAACTTTAACTTCAAAAAAAAAGAAAAACAGAATGACTATTTACAGTTCCAAGACACGCACAACTAATATTCAATTTATATTGTTATGTTTCAGGTAGCAGTATGAAAGAACACTGACAGTTCATATGATTTTAGATCTGACACTATCACTGCTGTCCTTATAATACCACACTTATGTTTAACGAATAATAGGTGAACCATTATTATAAAAATTTTCTTGCCTGGCCTCGTATCTTATTATAGTAATTTCAACTTGACATATTTCAATTGGGAATGATTGTTCGATAATTATTTTTTAGTTATTTATAATAAGAGCATTTAATTAGAGTTTATAAAATTCCTCATAATTTGTACGGTGTGTTTTAAATTGTTCGTATAAGTATGATTAAGGAAATTGTAAAAATTGGACAATAGATGAACTATATAGGATACGCTAGTTCATTCCAGCCTGGTGTTAGGCTGGAATAAACTAGCATATCCAATATAGTTTGTCGGATGTCCAATTTTTTCCATTTCCTACCTCATAATTTGGAGTTTACCTTCATAGCTTATAGTTTGCAAAAGGCTATGTCATAAGTATAATGTGTTTTAAATTTACTGCTGCATTTAGGTTACAAACTGTAAGCTATATTCTAATGATTAATTAGCATTTAGCAACAATGTATGGATTTCTTCTTTCGATGTAAGTTATATAACAGTAACTTAGAGGCACACACATGTCAATAATCTTTAATATGTGAAGTTATTTTATAATTATATGTGAATTGGCCATAATAATATATGCTTTTTATTTTCTTGTACACGGAGAAAAATTTATTTGTAAACTTTACTCTTTTTATAAGAAAATTTATTATTTTTATAGTTTAGTACTGGGACACATTCGACATGTAGGATCTTTACTGTTATAAATAGTAATTTTTATAATTTTCATAGCAAATTTTATTTTTAAAGAATAATTTTACTACATTTGTAGCAAATTTTATTATCTGAAATAGTAATATTTATTATTTTTGCAGCAGTCATAAAAAGTACTATTTGAAATAGTAAAATTTGCTACAAAAATAATAAAAATTAATATTTAAAACAAGATAAATCTCCCATGTTGAGTATGTCCCAGCACTACTATAAAAATAATAAATTTTCTTATAAAGATTAAAGTTTAGAAATAAATTTTGCTCCGTGTAATGAATCAACTAATATTCAATCTGTTTTTGTTAGCAGTATGAAAGAATACTGACATTTCATATGACATTACATTATATAGTATAGGTATTTATAATGCATTTCACATGAAGTCAGCAGCTCAAAATTTTAAAAATTTGTTTTTTATTTTAAGAATATAGTTATATTTATATTATGAATTATGATCCATTTGATAAAGCAGAATATTTTGCATGCGACAAAAGCTTTATTGAGTCCTTATTTAAGAGCTTTTCCAATAAGCCTCGAAGCATTGTTAGAAAACCCTGTTGAAAAGCATTCTATATTTTTAAATATCAATAGAAACCAATAATTTGTATTTCTGACCACCAGACGGATTTGAGATCTTAATGTTATTCATATATCTAATGGCATGGATCTTGTCACTAAGTTTTCTCAAAGCAGGAAAAATACATTAAACATCTATTTCAACAATATTTTCAACAGGCCTGTAAGTAAAAATATTCATCTTTACTTTCCTAAATTTTCAATGGGAGCCGGTTACACTGTTAATAAATTCTATATGTATTTTCATATCTACTGGAAAGAAAATTTCATAAGTTATCCAGTATTATGTGTCCCAAATGATAAAGTATATTATTATAAAAAGTTTAAATCAAAGTGGTTGAAAGACAATTTAACAATTGTATATTCCGATGCCCAGACACGAACTTCTTACTCAATAATAGTCCAATATAATATGGTGTTCTTATTAAGCCCTCGCTTCATGAAATTTCATAAACTATTCAGTGAATAAGTCACAAATAAATAATTGAATTATGGATCTTAATGATTTATAAGATTGTAAATTACATAATTTATGAAATTACATGAAGCGCAGACTTAATAAGAAAACCATATTTTATTTGAAAATAATTGAGTAAGAAGTTCTTGTCTGGGCATCGGAATACACAATTGCTAAATTGTCTTTCAACTACTTTGATTTAAACTTTTTTATAGTAATATACTTTTTCATTTGGCACACATAACACTCGATAACTTATGAAATTTTCTTACGAGTAGATATGAAAAATACATATAGAGTTTAATAACAGTGTAACCGGCTCCCATTGAAAATTTAGGAAAATAAAGATGAATATTTTTACTTACAAGCCTGGTGAAAATATTGTTGAAAATAGATGTTGAATGTATTTTTTCTGCTTTGAGAAACTTATTGACAAGATCTATAACATTAGATATATGAATAACATTAAAATCTCAAATCCATCTGGTTGTCAGAAATACAAATGATTGGTTTCTATTGGTATTTAAAAAATATACAATTCTTTACAAAAGAGGGTTGTTCGCCAATATTGTTTTAGTAGGGCTCATTTTTAAGGATTTTTAATAAAGAATCTGAAAAAATTTTGTGAAATAACAATTATCAGTAAACTTACAAAGCATAAACGATTTTAAAAATTTGAGCTGTTTCTTTGAAGAGCACCATCATCGCCAAGATGTCGACTTCTCGCGCTGTCGCCGAGTTTAACCGCCCGTCCCAACTATTCATGGTAGCTGCTAATAATCGAGTACACGTAGGGGCGCTCGGCTCCGGCCTCGTGTGAATTTGATATCACGGGTCGTTGTCGAGTAGCGCGAGCACGAGGCTCGTTAAACGTCGTTACTTCTTTCTCCACATTAAGCAAAATATCATCAGTGATCTTATATCTTATTGTAATGTTGCAGCTAGGTATGTATCATATCCATTAGTTATATATACTAATACCGATATAGCCTTTTTTATATATATTCCAATGATGGTTCTCGGCGAAGTTCAAATCGTATCTGCAGTAGTATGTCCATAAATAATCCAGGTTCAGGGCAGATTTTTAATTGCATCTCTACATAGATTTGTACATGGATTTTCATATGGATTTTCACATGGATTTTCATACAGATTTGCATATGACGTTTTGGAACAGATTTTCAGGTGGATTTCCATATGAGTGTCCATATGGAATCCATGTATATTTCTATATGGAAATCCCGATGGATACTTTCAATAGGGTCTATATAAAGTTCACATGAATATTGGGTGAAAATCACGTGAAATTCACCTGAGAAAACGATAACAAGAGAAAGAAGCTTTAATTTATCTGTGGTGAAGTTCACGTGAATATTGGGTGAAAATCACGTGAATTTCAGGTTAAATTCACCCGAAAATACTACGGAATATAGGTGAAATAAATGTGAAATTCGTGTGGATTCACATGTAAATCACGTGAAATTCACCTGAAAAAACGATGTCACAAGAAGGAAGCTTTAATTTATCTCCGGTGAAGTTCACGTGAGCATCGGGTGAAAATCACGTGAAATTCACCTGACGTTTTTAGAATTTTGACACGTGAAATACAGGTAAATCACATAAAATTTGTGGTTTTCGCATACATTTTACACGAATTTCACGTAAAATTTAGGTGGAAATTCAGGTGATAATTCAGGTGGAAATTCAGGTGAAAACCAGGTGAATATTTACAACCGGGAATCACTTAGACATCCGTCCGGATTTCTGCGTGGATTTCCGCGCACCTGGATAAGCGAAACCCCGCTCGGTTTTCAGCATGAATTTTCGCGTGGATTTACACGTGGAAATCCGAACGTATTCTAGACAAGTAATAATCACTTAGATATCCGTCTGGATTTCTGCGTGGATTTCCGTGCACCTGGATAAGCGAAACCCCCTCCCGGTTTTCTACATGGATTTTCGCGTGGATTACCATGTGGAAATCCGGACGTATTCTAGACAAGTAATAATCGCTAAGGTATCCGTCCGGATTTCTGCGTGGATTTCCGCGCACCTGCATAAGCGATACCACCGCCCGGTTTTCTACATGGATTTTCGCGTGGATTTCCGCGCGGACATCCAGAGATATATATATGTAGACGTACTGATCACTTCGATTTTCCGCGTGGATTTCCGTGCACCTGCATAAGCGAAACCACTGCTCGGTTTTCTAGGTGGATTGCCGCGCGGAAATCCGGACATGTATGCAGGCGTACCGATCACTTCGATTTCCGCGCGGATTTCTGCGCGAATTTCCGTCTAAATGCGTAAGCTAATAATCACCATTCTGTTTTCAGCATGGATTTCCGTGCGGAAATCCGAACATATATGAAGGCGTACTGAACATTTGGATTTCCCTACGGATATCTGCGCGGATTTCAACGCAGTTGTAGACGCGATGCGACGTGGCTTGGATTTTTACCTAGATTTCCACGTAGATTTCCAGGTGGATTTGTTGGACTGATTTCTGCATGGATTTCTCCGCGGAATTCAGTCCGAATTCCGGGCGGATTTCAGTACGGAAATCTGCTCTGATATTTTCAACCGGGATGTAACTTTCGATCAATCGTGGAGCGAGAGAGAAGTGGATGGCGCGGGCGATAATAATGGCAGAAAGAGCTTCCGACCAAACCCAAGCTGTACCCCCCCCCCCCCCCCCCCCCATACCGCGGGTAGTACATTACACTCGACCACAGTAGAACCCCATAGGCAAATTTCAATCCAACCGACAGGTGCCATTTCGAAAACCCCGCGAGTCTGAAAGGGGTTAACGCCCATCAATGAAGAGCAGCAAATTTTCCGCAACACCGGAGACACACAGGTAGCAACGATTACCACATTTTTCGATTCGGATGGCCTCGATAGCTCGCGAAAAAGAAATAGAAATCCGAACAACTCGAATGTTAGGTTAGATTTTTCGAGTTTGAATTTCCCTCCCCCGGGCGAGGGAAGAAGTAGAATAAATTCTGTAACAAATAACAATTTAGCGAGTGGTAATAGCCAATCCATGTACACACAATCAACCTTTGCAAATAACAGACAATTACGGTTTTCCACCAGTAATCATTACGCCAACTCAGTCCCGGTAGAATCATTAACGCATCCTCACCCTCCTTCTACCGGGGATGTTACTAGTGCACAAACGACTGTTACCCTACCTCAAATGCTCACGCAACAACATAATGCTCAATCACCCTATCACAACCAACAACCGTATATGATGAACGGAGCGCAGATGATGCCCCCTTATTATCCCCCATTTATGGGAAATTTTGCTGGAATGCATCCGTATAATTACTTAGGGTATCCTACGAATTTTCACCCACAAAGCTATCAGCCACATTTAGCAATACCTTTTGGTTCTACCACTTTACCGAGGGAACATATACCACCTCAGGGGGCCCAAAGTTTTACTCCCCAACAGCAACCGCGCAACAATACTTTTTCGGCCCAGAGGTTCGAGGAGCCTTCGTATATTTCGCAATCGAGTTCGCTATTTCGCCATAATTCAACCGACAATGCTAGTGCAACAGTAGCCCACGATGATTCTCGGCTGATTCGTCTTCTGAGAGATTGGAAAATCTCCTTCACGGGAAAACCGCAAGAAGATGCGGATGATTTTCTGCGTCGACTTTCGGCATTTGCCAGAAGTTATGATACCTCCGATCAGACTCTTCTACGGCAACTACCGGTCATTCTTCAAGATAGAGCAGAAAGCTGGTCGCAACCTCTAGCGAGAGACTGGATGACATGCGACGACTTAAAATCAGCTCTTCAATTACAGTATAGAAAAACTGATTTCCAACTACGGTTAGAAGATGAGATAAGGAATAGAACGCAGGGTCCAGGAGAAACCATGGCTTCATACGTAGTAGCATTAAGACTGCTACTCGATAAAACAGTGCCGCAAATTTGCTTAGAGGGTCAATTGGACAAAGCTTTTCGAAATCTCCACCCTAGTTACTCAAGGGTAATTCATCGAGAGCAATTTAATACGTTTCAAAAGTTGTTGCAATTGGGACAGCAAGAGGAAGTTCGGAAGGAACGGGAGAGGAACTATAAGCCTCCACCTGCACCGGACGCCTCCCTGTTTCCCAATGTCGCCTTCTGTCCACTAGAAGACTTACAAATAAGACGTAAGCCGAGGAACCATGAAGGAAATAAGGTAGCAGTGAGCAAGGTGGAGGGAGAACGAAATGAGACAGCTACCCTCAATAATGTGAAGTTCGTATCGCACAACCCACCGAACCGAGAATCAAACGAGTCGCAGAACAAAGAAGCCTCGCCTAAGGAGAAGTCGAAAAAATCGAACCAACCCGCCAGAGTCTGAACTTGTAAATAATTCCAATGTTGCAAACACCTCAACCAAGTCGACCCCGGAAAAGGAAAACCAGCAAGAGCGAACTTTTCCGTGTTGGGTGTGCAACGGCTTAGGACATTGGGCTTACCACTGCCCAAATCGAACTGGAAAAATTTGTTTTAAGTGCGGACGAAAAGACAAAACCACCAGAACGTGCCCGAACTGTAAAGCAAATTCGGGAAACGCCAAAGGGGGAACTCAGTAAGGACCGAGGCAACCCCCAACAAAAATCAGGCCCTACCGACACAACAACCGCGGTAGATAAACCTTCGAAAATATCGCCGAATATTAATAATGTAGATTCGACAGTTGAAATCGCTAGAATAGAAAGTAATCCACAGGATAGGAAATCATCGTTGAAATCTAATTCACTTTTGGTAGAATATTCCTTAAGTAGCATAGCTTCGACAAACATATCGGTTATAGGGTCCTTCTGTCCAAAGATAAACTTAGAACCAACATTTCCCCAATCTGACGATCCAAATTTACACGAACTCCCTTCCGAACCACTACCGAACCTACAACATATTGCTCCTTACCACCCAAAGTAAAAACTCCCTACCGAAACATTACCTAACCCTCAATACAGCGACCCAGAATTAGGATTAGTTAGTAATGATTTTTCATCACTTGCGAAATTTGACACAGCTCCAATCGCAGATACAGATAATAGGCTATATCTTAGCATAGAGATCTCAGGAAAATGTTACCTTGCTTTGATAGATACAGGAGCTGTGGCATCGTTTATAGGGTCTAAAGTAGCCGAACATATGACTCAGAAAATTACCCCTACTGAATGATATATGATGCTAGCGAATGGACAATTAGAAAAAATTAAAGCCCCAGTGGACATAACTTTTTACATAGATGGGGAATCTATTACTATTCCTATTAGAGTGGTAAATCGTTTGGATTTTGACATGATTTTAGGCATGGATGTGTAAAAAATGCGAAATAATTAGTTAACATTTATGTATTAATTCATAGAATTTCTTTGTCACTCATTATTAAATAGTTTTTTTTTGGAAAGGTTCGATGTTAATGAGTACATTGAGTTACTGTTTGTGCAACGTTTCGATAACTATTTTGTTATCCTTATCAAGCACTAGAATTTATTAACATATGGAGATAAATACAAGTCAATAATTAAAATACATACAAATAAACAATTTGTTCGTCATTCTTACCTAAAATTACATTCATTATAATGTTAAAACATCGTCAATTTTATAAAATTGTGTTTTTGTTTATCTAAAAAATATAGAAACAATAGTGAAAAATCAGATGGAAATTTTTTTTTTTTTTTTTTTTTTTTCCACAAAAGTTGAGAAGTCAAATTGATTACAACTGTTACCTTGCTTTCTTGGTAAAAACAATATAAACATCGTCAATTGTATTAAGAATTTTGCACACTTTTTAACTCACATTAAGTTAGGACAGTAACTGAATAAATTAACATATAATAAACAAACAATAATAAATTAACACAAGGGAAAGCCAAGGTAGTCAGACTACGTTAAGAAGATGTAAAAAGACCACTGATAAATTTGAATATAGTCAAGTAATCAATACCTACGTCAATTAACTACGTATATGACATAGTAATTGACAGTATATCAATGACGATATTAAAATCTAATTAATTTATAATCATTACTTAAACAGGTAGATAAGGTCAGTTTAGTTAAAACTTTATTGTTAATGTCCTAAAAATCAATTTGTCACAACCACAAAGTAAAAATTAACCTTTATCATTAAAGAAAACCCATCAAAATTCAAATCTCTCCCTAGATCTTAGGCGCCTCGTCCTTGCGTATTGAACACAACGGAGTGTGGTGCTTACGCAGATACGAAGCCCCACGAGTGGCAGTAATACATTACTGCATTCATACACCAATAAGGTAACCACGCGGGCAATTCGAATATTTTGAAGTTATGTGAACTTAAATTGTACCAATAAAAATAAAAGTTCTATTCAATTTATTTGATTCTTTTCAATTTGTTCAATAATTGGGAATAATGGTTACTTAATTTCTGAGTATCTTCTTTTATATTTATAGGATTATCTTGTAATTTGATGTTAATCATTTCGGAAATTAATCTTTTTTTCCAACAACTTTCAGTACAGTATCTTAGCATTATCAAAGTTAAACTTATGTTTATAATTGTTGATGTGACTATTAATTACAAATTTTTTGTCATCATCTTTTTTAGTATTCGTAATGTGTTCTTTTAATCTAGTATTTAACATGCGTTTACTCTCTCCTACGTAACTAGCATTACAATCCTTACATTCGATTTTGTAAACAATGTTCGTTTTCTCGTCTTTCTCCTGTGTATCTTTCCTTCTTTTTATGACTTTGCTGAGATTATTATTTATTGTTGGAATAGTTTTTATGCCAAATTTCCTTAAATTATTGGAGACTTCTTCAAAGGTGTCTGGTATGTACGGTAAACTTAGAATAACTTTTGTGTGATCACTATTATTGTTATTGTTATTAGAATTGTCATATTTAATTTTATTGACTCTATTTTTCACATGATATTCAATAAAGTTAGCAGGGTAGTTATTATTATTTAGATGTTCTTTTACCAGACTGGTGTTTTTTTCCCAAAATTTTTTATGAGATAATAATAATGCTCTGTCAACTAAATTGTAGACCATTGCCCTCTTTTGAGACATAGGATGGTGTGATTTGATGTTTAAGAATCTACCTGAAAAGGTAGGTTTTTTATACCAATCTGTAATAATTTTGTTTTTTTCTTTTATGAGATGTACGTCTAAGAAGCTGATTGTGTTGTTCTGTTCAATTTCGTGTGTAAATTTCAATTTTTCATGGTAACTATTGAAGGTTTCCAATATATGTGAGATCTTATCTTTGGGTAGACAAACAATGTCATCTACATATCTATAATAAAAAATTGGAACAAAATCAAGTTTTTTTAAGCATTCTTCTTCTAAATCAACCATCACTATATCTGCAAAGGTAGGACTAATGGGACTACCCATTGGAGACCCGAATATTTGTCTATAATAATTTCCATTAAATTGAAAAAAGCATTGTTCATTAGGCATCTAGAAGTCTCAATTATTTCGTTCAATGGTATGTTAAGATGTGTGATGTATTTGTATCGTTTTTCTAGGCCTTTAATAACCAATTCCTGGGGAACATTAGTAAAAAGTGATGTCACATCTAAAGAAATAATAGTATGATCATTAGGAATGATAATATCTTTCGTTTTTTCAGTTAAAATAAAAAAAAACATTTAATCTAGATTTGACTCTTATTTCAGTCTTTTCAAGTTTATACTGGGTTTTGGATGATAATATCTTAGGATAGGAATGATAATATCTTTCGTTTTTTCAATTAAATCAAAACTATTTTTCAAGTATGAATTCGGTTTAGGTATACTATTGCGTATTAAAGAGTCTAATGTTTTTGACATTTTATAGGTGGGACTTCCAATACATGACACAATAGGCATTAAGGGAGTCTCCTTTTTATGTATTTTTGGAAGTCCGTAAATCTTAGATAGAGTTGCATTAGTTTGTGTTAATTCATTCTTATTGTATTTCTTGTTAAAGTAATTATTATCATTCCAACGATTCATTACTTTTTGAACAATTTTTTGTAGTTTGCTTAAAGGATTACATTTAACTTGCGTATAAGTACTTTTATCTAATAATAACACCTCCATTTTTCGTTTATATTGTTCATTGTCAATGGCAACAGTTACATTGCCTTTATCGGCCATTGTGAAAAAAACATCAAAAGTCTTGGTTTTCTTCAACCTTTGTGCAAAAATTCTATCTTCATAGTTAATATGCTTTTTCTTATTCATATGCCCCTTAATACTATTAATAATGTTATTTCTAATGGTTTCACTATTCTCATTGTTAAAGTTATTTTTATTGGTACAATTTAAGTTCACATAACTTCAAAATATTCGAATTGCCCGCGTGGTTACCTCATTGGTGTATGAATGCAGTAGTGTATTATTGCCACTCGTGGGGCTTCGTATCTGCGTAAGCACCACACTCCGTTGTGTTCAATACGCAAGGACGAGGCGCCTAAGATCTAGGGAGAGATTTGAATTTTGATGGGTTTTCTTTAATGATAAAGGTTAATTTTTACTTTGTGGTTGTGACAAATTGATTTTTAGGACACTAACAATAAAGTTTTAACTAAACTGACGTTATCTACCTGTTTAAGTAATGATTATAAATTAATTAGATTTTAATATCGTCATTGATATACTGCCAATTACTATGTCATATACGTAGTTAATTGACGTAGGTATTGATCACTTGACTATATTCAAATTTATCAGTGGTATGTTTACATCTTCTTAACGTAGTCTGACTACCTTGGCTTTCCCTTGTGTTAATTTATTATTGTTTGTTTATTATATGTTAATTTATTCAGTTACTGTCCTAACTTAATGTGAGTTAAAAAGTGTGCAAAACTCTTAATACAATTGACGATGTTTATATTGTTTTTACCAAGAAAGCAAGGTAACAGTTGTAATCAATTTGACTTCTGAACTTTTGTGGAAAAAAAAAAAAAAAAAAAAAAAAAAAAAATTTCCATCTGATTTTTCACTATTGTTTCTATATTTTTTAGATAAACAAAAACACAATTTTTTATAAAATTGACGATGTTTTAACATAATAATGAATGTAATTTTAGGTAAGAATGACGAACAAATTGTTTATTTGTATGTATTTTAATTATTGACTTGTATTTATCTCCATATGTTAATAAATTCTAGTGCCTGATAAGGATAACAAAATAGTTATCGTAACGATGCACAAACAGTAACTCAATGTACTCATTAACATCGAACCTTTCCAAAAAAAAACTATTTAATAATGAGTGACAAAGAAATTCTATGAATTAATACATAAATGTTAACTAATTATTTCGCATTTTTTACACATAAAATGGGGTATATTTACCTCACCTTAGACCTTGGTCTGGGCCCTTTATATTGTCCAGAACCATAGTCATCGATGAAACAAATTTTTTCACTATCCGTAAGCTTTGAAATTTTCCTCTGGATGGATTGACTCCAGATTTGAACTAAATTACTCCTGAATAGTATAATTCTCATATGAGTGTAGGGATTTTTGATCCGATGAGAAAAAAAAATTTTGTGCTGTTTTTCAAGAATTTTTTTTTAATTTTTAAAATTTTTTATATATTTCCATAATTTTTCTCATGTAAAAATTTTTTCTGACATTTAATCCTAAATCCCTACACTCATATGAAAATTATACTATTCAGGAGTAATTTAGTTCAAATCTGGAGCAAATTCATCCACAGGAAAATTTCAAAGCTTACGGATAGTGAAAAAACTTGTTTCATCGATGACTATGGTTCTGGACCATATAAAAGGCTTATCGGAGAAAGTTTTAAGGTAAGGTAAATATACCCACTTTTATATGTAAAATGTATGAAATAATTAGTTTACATTTATGTATTAAAATATGACTTCTTATTTCAGAAAAAAAGGTGTCTAGCCCCCTTAACCAATGCGCCCGCAACTTTTCAAAGGGGCATGGATCGTATATTCGGGCCAGCTTATCATCCACATGTCTTTGTTTACATGGATGACATAATAGGTGCCACGAATAGCTTCGAAGAACATAGATTTTGGCTCGACAAAGTTCTCAATGAATTAAAGGAGGCCAACCTCGCCGTAAATCTCGAAAAATCACAGCTTGGATGTACGGAAGTAAAATATTTAGGGTATGTAGTTAACCGCCAAGGGTTAAAGGCAGACCCTGATAAGATCAAGCCGATCTTGAACTTCCCGGCTCCTCGAAATATCAAGCAACTTCAAAGTTTCTTAGGTATGATAGGTTAGTACGCTCGATTTATCGAATCGTTAGCGGAAATAAAGCTTCCCTTAACGAAAGTACTGCAAAAGAACGTATCATATGGGTGGGGTGAAGAGCAGCAGAGAGCATTTGAGATGTTACTCTTAATGTTAACACAAGCTCCTGTGTTAGCTCGCCCCGATTTTAGGAAACCCTTTTGTGTTCAAACGGATGTAAGCAGCTGTGCTTTAGGGGCAGTTCTAACTCAGAACTGCGAAGGGGAAGAACACCCGATCGCGTACGCAAGTCGAACTCTAACCAAAGCTGAACAGAACTACACTGTAACAGAAAAAGAATGTCTGGCAGTGTTATGGGCTGTTTAGAAATATAGAGGTTATCTTCTAGGAGAAGAATTCGTAGTAATTACTGACCACTCGAGTCTATTGTGGTTGCATAACCTAAAGGACCCGACGAGCCGCTTAGCGCGTTGGGCCATGGACTTGCAAGCCTACAATATGACTATTGTTCACCGTAAAGGAGCTTTACATAAAGTTCCTGACGCTCTCTCTCGGGCCTTCGAGGAAGAGTGTCAACTCGCAGTAACGGGTCTAATCGAACCAGATAAATGGTATAATAACCAAATATCAAAAATTTCAAAGGATCCACAAGCATTTCCGAATTGGAAAGTCGAAAATAACCTCCTTTATAAATATAGGCCCGATCCAATGATCGATTCTTTCGTACCTGATCTAGACAGATGGAAACCAGTACTACCACAACTAGGTCAGGAAAGAGCTTTGTTCGAATGATGCAGGGCATCTAGGTGTGGACAAAACATATCATAGGTTACTCCAGTCGTACCTCTGACCGCAAATGAAAAGAGATGTAGTCCGCTATGTAAAACAGTGTATGGAGTGCCAACTCCACAAGGTTTCACAGCAGGCCCCTATGGGATTAATGGGTCAAAGAAATGTAGAAGGGCCATGGTCTATAGTTGCAGCCGATATAATGGGTCCCTTTCCCCCTAGTAGAAGTCAGTTTCGTTATGTGTTAGTCTTTCAAGATTTGTTTACTAAGTATGTAGAAATAAAACCCCTTCATAATGCCAAATCGAAAGACATTATTAAGGCGTTAGACGACTTAATTATTTTTCGCTGGGGCTGCCCAAAATTTCTAGTTACCGACAAGGGAACAGAATTTTCAAATAACTTAATGAACGCAAAATTGAAAGAATTAGGAATTACCCATACAACCATTGCCCTTACCACGCACAAGCAAACCCGGTAGAAAGAACGAATAGAACCTTAAAACCTATGATTGCAACCTTCCTCGATAAAGATCAGAGAACATGGGATATACATTTAAATGAGTTTGCTTTCGCAATCAATACCTCAGTACAAACATCAACACAATTAACCCCATCATTTCTTAATTTTGGCAGAAACCCTCGACAAGCTCGAACCCTTAAACAAACACTAGAGAAACCCCAAACATTTGAACTGATAGATAGCATGGCGTGGGCGGATAGAATGCAACGTCTCCCAGCAATATATGACTTGGTACAGACTAATCTGAAAAGAGCGAATGAAAGACAAGTAAGATATTTTAATCGTAATCGAAGAAACATTACTTTCAAAATCGGAGATTTAGTACCTCCTAGGAATCGTGTATTATCATCAGCGGCAGACCATTTCGCAGTCAAACTGGCACCGAAATTTGTAGGCCCCTGTCGTATCGAACAAATATTATCCCCAGTCATATGCGTGCTGAGAGACGTTGATGGGACCAAACTTCGGAAGTCCATATAGAGGATGTGAAACCCTACACTTCCCCAAATTTACACACCTTCCCTCCCATAGATCCGATTATCATCAACCATGAGGATGGCAGAAGAAGGCAAAAGGCCCAGCCTCAAAACGCCCAGCCGAACCCGGCCACGGAAGGAAGTAGGCCGAGCACTCGACACCCATACAATCTCAGGGGTCGAAGTAGAGAGGGCTAGGCTCCTACTTCAAAAGGCGTCGGAGGCAGAGGCACAGCGGACGCTGGCGCTTTTTCCCGAAGAGGGGGAGAGAAAAGACTCTGTGGACGCGTCTTCGGATCAACAAACAGAGGTTATGGATGAGGAGTGGGAGGAGATGCTGCTGGCAGACATCGACTCGGAGGTTCCTTCAATAATAGAGCAGGAAATCCCTGTACCGAGCTTACCACGCTCAGAGTCTCCCGACCTTCTGTACGACCCGTTGTTGGGAGGCTACACTCCGAGATACCCCCCGAAACCTCCTACCGCCACAACTACCGCTAACCCCGACACCACAACCATCCCCCTACCAATACCACTACCGACCCGCCTACCATCACCCACCCCCCAAAACCTATACCCCACAACCAAAATATTGGCAGGTCAAACGGAGCCATCCCAAAGAACTATTACTCCACACAGGCAGCAACACCCTCGTCGGGAGAGTCCTGGTCCGACCATGAACAAATCGTGGAGGTGTCGGAGAAGGTCCATTGCCCTGAGCCATGCCCATTTCGACCCTTATGGTCGTTGAACAAATTTTCGGAGCCCAGAATTCCGAGTAACAAAAAGAAGCCGCATAGGGCAATCTATCAGGCGGCACGACCAGTAGAGCCGAAATCGCCGGTGAGAGTGGAGATTCCTGAACTCTCGGCAATGTATAGGCAAAGCGGAATGTTCGAGAGACCGGACCCGAAGCCTCACACTTCTCGCCCTCGGATAACAAAAGTGGTCAAGCTGACCGAGAGGATTGTCAGGGACCCGGTGCGCGGTGAAGTACGCCTAATGAAGGGTGACGATATTGTATTCACTCGCGCGGCGGGGACGCAGACCTTCTCGGAACGTGAGACCATTATTGCGAAAGGACGTAGAGCACGGGAGCAGCAGGGAGGATTGGCTGATTATGTATTGGAAATGGGTAACGGAACGGGTGCCTCTAAGGGTACCTACTTGGCCCCCCTACTGCGTTCCAAGCTCAGGACGTCGGGCAGCAGATATCCCTAGCACACTCCTTGGTGGCATCAGCACCCCAGTTGGTATTCCCAGCTGCACCTATCGGATTAAGGGAGGTGCCCTCTTTGCCTCTCCTTTCTCAACCAGCCGCCCCTGTGGATACGGACTCTCCTTCGAACCAAGCCCTGGGTGTTGGCCAACATCTTCGCAACTCACGCGGCAACCACAATACCCTAATCCAGAGATACCAAGCCTCATGACCTTACGGGTTTCTCGACCGACACCCTCGCTTCCTCTGCAGAGCCTTATGGATTTGGGGACCTCACCTTCCCTGGCTCGTGGGAATCCGACTCCCCAAACGCAAGAAAGGGGCAGGTCGCGACCTGGGAGCCACCGGGGAGGTGAGGTTGATAGGCAAACGAGGAGGTCTCGTTCCCCAGTTTAGCAGAGGAGCAGTGAGTTGGGAGAGATGTCTCGGTGTTCATGTTGGAATTGCGGGAACGATGGACATGGCTACAAATCCTCCCCTTACGCGTACACTAAGAGGTTCTGCTACTGTTGTGCAAGGTAGGGTGTTGATGTGCATACATGCACTCACTGCCCGGAGCGTATCTCTGTGCGCGTGAGGAGTCAGGACCATCTGAGGAGAAGGAACCCAGACAGGATTCTGGACCCGAGGGTACATGCAGCCCCAGTGGCGGAGGGAGACCCCGCAGTGACACCTGGGAGGGAAAGGGGGCCAGCAAGCACCGGGGTGACCACTGTCCCAGGACAAGCGAGTCAATCTGTCATGATAATAATGTCTGAGCAGTGGTTAATATGGGCAATCAACCCCATTTGCCACCCTAAATTTTCTGGTGATCTTTTTTGTATTGTGGCTTATCGTGAAAGGTAGTTCTCCTACCTGCTACCGAAACGCCCAGCGATGCCATCGCTACAATTTGCCCTCCCCCCTACCGAACACCCTATCGCTCGTATCGAGAAGTACCCCAGCACATAGCCTAGAGCTCCCTGTTGCACACCCCTACCGCTCCTCCTTTTGTCTATGTCCGTGCTCGCCCTACCGATTACCCCATTTCCGATATAAATTCACCCTAAACACGCCTACCACCTACCCTACCGTCTACACAACAAAAGACCTACCGTTTACCCTACCGCGTACACCCTAAACACACCTACCGCCTACCCTACCGTTTACACAATAAAAAACCTACCGTTTACTCTATCGTTTACACCCTAAACGCACCTACCGCTTACCCTACCGTTTACATAATAAAAGACCTACGTTCACCCTATCGCTTACACACTAAACACACCTACCGCTAACCCTACCGTTTACACAATAAAATACCTACCGTTTACCCTATCGCTTACGCAACAAACACACCTACCGCTAACTCTACCGTTTACACAATAAATTCTCCTACCGCAACCCATATCGTTGCACACATCGACTTGGCCTACCGTCCACCCTATCGTTTACCCCTGTGTCTACTGCACGTGACCCATCTCGCCTACGCACCAGGCGAACCTACCGCATACTCATCGATCTTAATATAATGTCTCGAATCACAGCCTTCTATGCATACATTTCCTCCACACCGCACAAATGCCTACTGCCCAGTGAACCCTGGAGTATAGGATCGTAAACCCTGTAATGTTTACATAAGAAATTTAATCGGTAAAATGAAAAAAAAAATTTGTGTACGTAGTAGTATCTAGAAATAACTTCGTATGCTCGCCTGTAATAATCATCGAATGTAACCATAGCTATCTATATGTATAATTCTCTTCAGTAGCTAAAGTTCATCCGACGGCGAGCAATAAAGCCGCCAAGACGACAGCACACAAGGCTCACTTATTTCCTGATACTACGTTACCATATTATGTATCGCGTACAAACTTTATCACAATACTTAAGTAAGCGTTATAGGCTAAAAGAGGCAAACTGACCTTCTACATAAATCAACTCAATCGAGTGGAAGATTTCTCCGATTTGGCGTGGAAGTAATTTGGAAACTTCGTACTAAAATCTTGTTGTCGCATCCTTCGAATAAATAATATTGTAAGCGTCTTTTTTAAGAATGTCTTTGAATTTGGCTCAGACCCTCGCACTGACTCTGTTAGTTAGACTATTATTACCGTAAAATTGTGATACTAGAGTAAGGATAATATTACGATTCGTATTTAGCGATAGTTAGGTAATTCACTTGGTGACATAGATATAGATATAAGTTGCTAGAGAAACTTCCCCCTCTTCTTTGAAGTGCTTATAACGTAATGATAGAAATTTTGTGTAGATACTAACTAGAGCCAAACAGGCAGCTCTGACGTAAAGAACATGGTACTAGAACCATGACTCGCGCAAGCACTCCTCGAATAAGGGAGGGAGAGTTTGTAACATCAACTTTGATGTTACAATAGGTAGTATATAGATAGCCGACCTACGAACAGAATACTATAGTCCTGTAACAGAAAACCCTATAACCGCGAAATACGCAAGTTTATTAGTAGTGTATATACCACTATGGAGAGTCGACGGTGAGTCACCGCCCACCACCCCGCGCCCCTGTACCACTGTTTTCACACATATGGTAATTAACTCATGTTTAATTGCTCTTTAATGGTTTGTTTATATAAACAAATATAAACAAACAATCAAAACAAGCAATTAACAAGCAATTAAACAATTACTAATTACACGTGTTATTTATGTTTTTAATAAACATGGTTGTTAATGTGTGTTTAATTGATTGTTTATGTAAATAATCATAAACAAGCAATCAACAACACTTTATAGACATAAAGAGTTGCTTTTTCATACACGTCTTAAAACGATACTTTTTATTCAACCATGAATGTGCTTACCTCTGTAGGAAAAAGTTATATTTGAATTTGGTAAAGGCTCCATGTTTGTTAGTAACACTAACAAACCTTCTGAAAACGCTGTCGAGCCCAAAAAACTCTCCACAATGCGTTATCTATCTTAGTGCAAGTATTCTCTTACGCATCGTGGAGAGTTTTTTGAGCGCGACAGCTTTTTCAGAAGGTTTGTTAGTGGGACTGAAGACGCGTGGCAGCAAAACCCCTATTTTGCCAACTATTGAGAAGGTTGAATAAATACTTAATTTTCAATTTAGTTCATTAAGGCTATAGATTCTGCTGATGGAGTGGTAGCTACAGGTGCTTGACTCTGGACCACCTCCTTACTCTTGCACGGGGAAAAAATAACGCTGCCGTAACTGAGGTTAGGTGAGTTGTTTTTACTGGGCGGTTACTCGCGTAGACACAACTGCGGAGTCAAGTTAAATACTGTCCCATGACCGCGACCTCGAGACGTAAACAAAGTTTTTACTGATGACTCCAGTAACTTTAACCTGAGTTGCTATCGTTGATTTAACTGAATCTCGCTTACTGAACAGCTCAAGTTAGAGTTACGGGAGAGCGCAGTTGGTCCAATGTTATTTTTTCCCCGTGTAGGCCTTGCTTGCTCGTGTGGATGCCCCGCATCGTTTGGCATTCGGAACCAACGGAGAGATAATTGTTTTAACATATGCAACTCTCAAACACTGTTTTTTTTCACGTACTTTTGACATGTTGATCACACTTACAACCAAGTTTACTTCTCGATTGTTTTTTTACACTATATCGGATGTCTTGCAGAAATTTTACCTGTATAAATTGGTATAAGTTATTTGCCTGCTACGAACATGCTCTATGCATGTTGCCGATAGCTTGTAGCATTAGTTGGAAAATAAAATAATACCTTGTTTTTCCGTTTTTTATGTCACAGTGTTGGACGAATAATTTTAATTGCAATAATAATTGATAATAACATTGTATGTAATTTAAATATTTTTTTTGGGCAATAATAACTTCTTTATTAACTGATTAAGAAAAAGACCTTTATCATATTTTTCACTAGTCATAATCGTTCAAGTGCATTATTTTTTAATCGGCTTACTAAAGTTGGAATGTCGTGTCAACCGAAGGAGGACATGATTAAAAAATTTCATATCATGATATTCAATGCAAGACTACAAGACTAATGAAGAAATACATTAAGAACACGAAACGTATTACTGAAGCAAGGTCAAAACTAAGATTTCTACTCCAATGCAGAACTCAAGACGTTGAACCCAAGCATATTAGTAGAATTACAAAAAAGGAAAAAAACTCTTATGTCGAGGCTATAAATTTATGATGATGTAATCCATGGAATTTAATATAGTACTTGAAAAGGATAACAATCAAGTTATCGAAACGTTGTACATTTAATATTGAATGTGTGTACTCATTTACATCAATTAAATCCAACTAAAATATTAGATATGAGTGATAGAGACAGAACGAGAATTGAAAATATGAGATCTAGATGGAACAGAACCTCTCTAACAACAGACATGAACACCAATACTTCCCATTTTGAGAGAATTACGGAAGAATATGGAGCAACCACTACAAGACTAATGAAGAAATACATTAAGAACATGAAACGTATTACTGAAGCAAGGTCAAAACTAAGATTTCTACTCCAATGCAGAACTCAAGACGTTGAACCCAAGCATATTAGTAGAATTACAAAAAAGGAAAAAAACTCTTATGTCGAGGCTATAAATTTATGACGATGTAATCCATGGAATGTAATATAGTACTTGGAAAGGATAACAATCAAGTTATCGAAACGTTGTACATTTAATATTGAATGTGTGTACTCATTTACATCAATTAAATCCAACTAAAATATTAGATATGAGTGATAGAGGCAGAACGAGAATTGAAAATATGAGGTCTAGATGGAACAGAACCTCTCTAAAAACAGACATGAACACCAATACTTCCCATTTTGAGAGAATTACGGAAGAATATGGAGCAACCACTACAAGACTAATGAAGAAATACATTAAGAACACGAAACGTATTACTGAAGCAAGGTCAAAACTAAGATTTCTACTCCAATGCAGAACTCAAGACGTTGAACCCAAGCATATTAGTAGAATTACAAAAAAGGAAAAAAACTCTTATGTCGAGGCTATAAATTTATGACGATGTAATCCATGGAATTTAATATAGTACTTGAAAAGGATCACAATCAAGTTATCGAAACGTTGTACATTTAATATTGAATGTGTGTACTCATTTACATCAATTAAATCTAACTAAAATATTAGATATGAGTGATAGAGACAGAACGAGAATTTAATTCATAATATCTCTCTTCTGTCTCACAGAGTATTCCAGACTCAGACTAAGAAAAAGATTTTATTTTAATGGATGTAGAGTTCCATCTTGTCCTCGTTTCCCGACTTGTAAAACAACACTCAGAAGGCGAGTTCTGTACATTATGATAAAAAAATTGGTACGGGACAAAAATTTTAAATACGTGGCTAGATACAACAACATATTATCGCAATTAAAAGTATGGATTCAGCGATACGAGCTAAAAACAGAGCAGCAACAAGTTGTAATTCTCACTGCAGGAAAAAATTACGGATATTGCACGTACTGCACCAACTTGAGGAACGTCGTAGAATGGGGTGGACCACGTTACTTGCAAAGTTTGCCGTATGAGATTCCATATAAGGAAACTTGCCCTAAAAGACTACAAATAATTTTGCATCTCGCTGGCTATTGGACCATTTCTCAAATAATGTCATTTGAAAATATTATCAATTTTATTGAATACAACGATGTAGTTGATGTGTGTTTTGTAAATTTTCTAGGATTAATAAAAAATTATGAGGGAAAAATAATGTTTACGGGTGATTGCTTATTTTATCGCAGTGATGAGATATGACACTTAATTTGTACACAGCACAATAGATGACATTAAAAATTTAATATGTACGTCATTTTATACTTTTGAAATATTAGTTATAATTTTTTTGTAATATTAGAATGGTTTTACAATATATATCGACTTTTTTATTAAAAATATAGCATATTTTATTATTTATCACATATCCTATCCACAAAATATTTTTCATAAAAATAAACCCACTGTATTTTAAACTCATCATCTTTTTTTAATATAACTAGAAAAATCCAAAAGCGCTTCGCGTGTGCTACTATTTTTTTGTTTTTTTGTTTTTTTTTTGAGGTTATGAATGTATAATTTTTTATTATAATTAGATTTTAATTACTTTAAATGATAGGATAATCAGAAAATTTTTCAAAGCATAAAAAATGAATCTTGTTATTCTAATTTGATTTAATTATTTAGTTTTAAATAGTTAAGAATAAAAAATCAATTTCAAAAATTCAAATGTAGCGGAAGTAACGAATTTTCGTACCTATTTCTTACAGATCAATCAAAATCATCTTTCTAAAATGCTTCACAACATCCGGCCATCGTTTTTTAAGAGTAGATTATAGTGTCACAATTCGTTTGTACACCTTAACCTTACACAATACATATACATATATTTACAGTTTAACAGGTTCAGTGCTACACCCATTATGATCATATTTCATACAAATTTATATATTTAGTTAAAATTGATTGAAATTCTAAAAATTTCATTAAAATTTGGTTATTTTCTATTACGTGAAACTATAAGGTATTAAAAAATATTCATATTGAATTAGTTTAGTTTAATTTTAATTTTATAAAAAGATTCTAAGTGTCAATGGGTTTATAAAAACTTGTAGTATAAATATGTACCACAGTAGCACCGAACCTGTTAATTTATTACGAACTATCTTTCTATCTACTAAGTCTTTCTTATAAATTTCGTAAAATCGCTTTTTTATAATACTTATTTTTATGCAATAATTATTTTATCATTACTGTATAGTTCAGTTCATTAAAAAAAAGAGTTGCAGCGACAAATTCAAGTTTGAACGACCTACGAGAAATACGAGAAATACGCACTGGTGTAATTGAAGCGTTTGATATGAATACATCCTGTGTACAAATTTTTATCGTTTTCATTACACCTTTTCTTCGAGAAACGAAAATTGTAATTGTAATATGAAACTCAGATAACGCTGGGCAAGATCAGTCAAGGTGATGCGTGTTTTTGGTGAAGTCTTTTACACTCCCCTGTTGTTTCGAACCGCTCGACACTTTTTTCTTCGAACGTATACACATTTATTTTCAAGATGAAATTGACGTAACGTGCAGCTTCGCGGTATTGCTACCCGAGTAGAAATTTTCAAACGGCAATGACGTGGGACGAATCCGTCTGTCGTGATTCCTGATCCGTACATGATGTTGTTGATGGATGAGTGCCGCACGAGGCATGTAACGCTGAACTGTATGAAGGCCGGATGATTTTACCTATCGATATCCGTACGTCCGGTAAAACATATGGCCCTGATCCGTCCCTCATTCGGGCAACACGCGGCTTATTGTCTCTAAATAATCTTCGTACCTTTTTATTTAGGTCTCAGGACGCGTCTAATACGTAGTCTAGGTGTTCGCGGTAGTCGATGATACTGTCTATAAGTGGCGCGTTCTGTAAATTTTTGCCTCTAGGTGTTAGAACCCATAAAATATGTAGTCTAGGTGTTCGGGGTAGCCAATGATGGAGTCTAGATGGTACTCTCTGTAGTTTTTGGCCTCTAGCTGTCGAACCGCATCCAACTTTTGATGTGGGTGTTCGGGGTAGCCGATGACGGAGTCTGGGTGGTGAGCACCGAAGGTTTTTTGCCTCTAGGTGTTGAAACTCATTAGATGCGTGTTCTAGGTATCCAGGGTGGGCGATGACGGAGTCTAGGTTGTGCAATCCGTAATTTTTTGCGTCTAGGTGTCTGAATGCATTCAATGCGTGGTCGAAGTGGTCGAGGTAGCCAGTGACGATGTCTAGGTGATGCATTCCGTAGTTTTCGTTGCCCTCCACGTTTTTCGATGCATTCCAACACCTAGAAACAAAATACTACGAAGCGCACCACCTAGACTCCATCACCGGCCACTCCGATCACCTAGACCCCGCATTCGATGCGTTCCAATACCTAGAGGCAAAAAACCATGGAGCGCACCATCTCGGCTTCACCATCGGCCAACTCACACATCTAAACCACGAATTAGATGCATTTATAACGGAAAAATGACACGTAACTTATCCGGAAAATATCACGGCGTTAAACCGGCCCGGATAAGGCTTATTGTAAGTGAGTTTATCGTACGGCAGAAACGCAAGTACCTTACAATAAAAGCGTTACATGTCGCGCGAGGGCCTTGCATGGCATACGTCATCCGGCCCGTGTGATACCTGCGGCACGCCGAATTTCATTTATACTCGGGTATATGTCAACATCCTGCGTAAAAATTTTGATATCTGCATGATAGGCCAGTTAATAGAGGCAGAAAAGTACAAATTCTGTGACATAAAAATCAAGAGGAAACGAAGTGCACCACCACTTTAGTAGCAATGTTGACTATTATTCTGCATGGTTTTAAACTCCCAATTCGCGTCGACAAATTTTTTATAAACAATTTATTGCAAAAAAACCGTGTTTTTTTCGTTTTTCGCGAAAATGAAAACTAATAATCCGATCTTGATGGTACAATGAGATGAATTGTAAAGAATAAAAAGACGAACAAAATGAGAAGTCAATCGACTCGATCGGATTATTAGTAAAGGAGAAAAATCGAAAAAACTGCAAAAATGAGCGTTTCTTCAAAAATTCATATCTCCCCCATTTTTCAAGTTGTAGCGTAACTCTTCCGCGAAATTATAGCTATTGATATGTACTTTATGTGTGCAAAAACCAGGCGCTGTCGGATTATTAGTTTTTGCATAATTCCGATTTGAATATATTGAGGTACTATCTTTAAGCGCGACTGTATGCGTTACCGGTGGTCCGATTTCATTTTTGAAAAAAGATTTGGAAACTAGAAGAAAAATGTGACAAAATGTATGTATATCTTCATTTTACGTTTAAATAGTGCTACAGAGATAAAAACGCGTTCAAACATACGCAAAACGGCCGAGCGCATGAATGTGGTCGAGCGGTGGGGGGCAAGCGGCGGACGAGCGACGGGCGAGCGCCGCGTGAGGGGAAGCGGAGAGAATCATGTTGCGCGCACTGCTTTACTCTTTATTTTCAATTATCTCAGCAACTAAAACAGCTATTTTCATTATCTTTTTTTTTTATTTTGGGGTAGTAGATCTTGGTGAAGCTATTTTTTCACTTGGATTCCACGTAAACCCGATGGGAAAGCAGCTGTTGGGCATTTTTTTCTGAAATATCTACTATTTTAAAAAAACGTTTTATACTTGATATAATATATATTAACATTAATTCAATTTAACAAATTAATTTTCTATATAAACAGTATACAACACAGAATGAATAAAATAAAATATTTAGTTAAACTTAAAAAAAATATTTTTATTATAAAATTTACTCAAACATTAAATAACTAAAAAATTACATAACTATACAATTCTTTTTCTTTTTGTAGGCGGCGTACAATCTTCGAAGTTATTTTCATCAGTATCGCTATCACAGCTTTTACTACCACTATCGCAATCGTACTTACTTTCTAAATTATGACATGTGTCATCGCTGCAATTTAAACACAGAATAGTACATTTTAAACCGTGTTTCTTGCAACTGCATGATGGATCTATGCATCGTTTTTTCATGCAAGAGCAAGAAATTTGATCTAACAATTTTCGTGGGACTGACGAATCGGTACTCCCTAACGGCACTAGTTGGGTTTGCCTCACCTGCCATCCTCAATCCGTTGGTTGTAGATGCAAATACGCATGGGAAGCATACTACTTTGCCGCTCATTCAGTCGGCGGCAAAGACTCTAAAATAAACTTTGTTTTTATTTTAACCTTGCTAAAATGCAAGTATCGCAAATTGCTTAATCTAAAATTGGTTGATTTTTCTATTATTTTTTTTCCGCTCTATCACTGTACATTCCTATAATTAAATGGTATGCATTGTTAGTTATTTCTTCGTAACTAGCATTTTCTTTATAAGAAACTGCTGCTAATTCAAGCAATTTTTCTTGGTTAAAGCTTTCTATTAATTTATTTTTTCCCATTCGATAAAAAGCCGATGTCGTGTTGCATCCACAAAATGCATGTAAAAATGCGACTATTTTTCTTAAATTTTTATGCTTAAAACTATCAGCATCAAAATACTCGTGCGGTTTTGAACCTTTCCCGTCTTTTCTAAAATAAATATTTGTCATATTATCTGCTAGCTGCGAAAAAATAACTAACAAATCTATGTCTTCGCCGACTATTACAATGTTTGTCTCAGAATCTGCAGGAGCGTTCTCAATCGCTGTCATCACGACGTGACGATCGGCATCTTCTGGAGCAATCTTTGTATGGAATTCATTTACATCAATTGTAGCGCAAAACATTTCTATGAATTTCCTCTTATTTATTGAGTTGCTAAGAAATTGCTTTTGAGCAGCTACAATTTCCCGACCGATATTTTGCAGCCGACGCAAACGTTCTGCGCACTTTGTCGATGATGTCTCATCGTCGGGATACCCGTCAAAAATAAAATAACTATTAGGAGTGAAATGCTTCTTTGCATATGAAATATAACATTGTACGATATCATTAATTTGGATATTATTTGGCCTGCAACGGGATGGCTAGTGGGGGAAAATCCCAACAAGCCACAGGCCAGCGATGCCCTGGAACACGGTGCCGCGGGTGTCAGACTAAAATGACTTGCCCGGGGATCTGCTCCTGGAATCCCGAAAACAACGCGAAGATAGCACGTGAACTTCGCTTTCCAACTAATTGGATCGCTGAGTGAAAAGCACGCGCTCGAAGAGTAAAGCGCGCGGCCACTATGCTCAGATATGAAAACGACCGGCGGAGTCGTTTTCCCGGGGAGGCGGCGGTATCCGGGAGAAGGACAGGTTGTAATGAACAACGCGACGAGTAACTAGATATCACAGTATATTCCAATCACTAATAAGTACAAGCACGACGCACGTGCTGATTAAAACAGTGAGTTAGTTCGCGCGCGACAGTTAAGATTCAAACGCGCGAACGATACGGCGCGCGGCGAAGCTGCTACTCTCGCGCGCGATGTTAAAGTACGGCGGGCTGACACACACTCGCACGTACACGATACAGAAAGCTTGCACGGGGCAATTTCCGTGCAAACCTTTACAACGCAATACATGTAACGCGAGAGATGAGAGTATAAGACTTACTTTTAGAAGGAGCAACCGGTGCACTCAGCTCTCTCTCGCTCTCTCTCGCTTGCGCAGTCGTTGCGCTCTATGTCTCTCTCTCACTCTCTCATACGCCTTTCGGAGGCGCTCGTCTTCTTCCTAGAGACGGCGCTGGGGCCCCTCTTTGGCCCGGCGCGCCGTCCCCTCCGCTTCTTCTTTGGCTCGTCTGGTCTCTTCCATGAGCTCCTGCGCACGAGCCAGACAAGCCTCCTCCTTCCTAAGCAAGGCGGCGTGGCGCAGCCTGGCGGCCCTGGCTTCTGCTGCGGCAGCGAGCACTTCTCGCCGGCCTTGGGCCAATCCGACCAATTTGCCGGCTTGCCGCTCGCCGGCTTTACCGTGGCACTGGAGAAAATCCTCCAGTGCGGCCAGGGCAGCGCCCTCCGCAGCGCGCGAGGATTTTCTGAGGCGCCGTGGCTCCTCAAGAGCCTGCTCCACCGGGACCCAGGCCGCACCGACTTCATCGGTCGGTGCTCCTTTTGGGTCCTGGCTCGGAGCATCTGTTTTTTTTTTATTTTGCGACCCGAGCCGCGCCCAATGATGGGATGGGCTCGGGCCGCCTCCACTTCGGGGACTCGGCCAGCACCAATCGGCTCGGCTGGTGTTTCTTCTTGCGGCCGAGCCCCGCTCTTCTCCCGCTGCTCCTTCGGAGGATGAGGTCGTCGGAGCGGGGACGGACCAGCGCCTACGTCGACTGATCCCAAAGGTCCCTTTCTTGGTTCCGGCGCCTCTAACTCCTCTATTACAAGTGTGGAGGGCTCTTCCACTGGCGATGGTGCCAGTGTCACCGCGTCTATGCCCTCCACTACTTGCTCCAGGAAGTCACTGACGGCGGGGTCAGGGTTGCACTGGATTAACCCAACAATCACCTTCTTCGCCGCCTTTGCTATTTCTGGAGTCAGGCCCCGCATATCCTGCAACAGGCAAATTGACCCCGGAGATTGGTGAAACTGAGGATCGGAAAACAAGGACGAACACGGGTTAGTACGGACGACACATTTGGACGGTACAGTTAACGCTTCTTGTTGGCTCGGGTTCGACGGGGACTTTGTTGTCCAGCGTCGATAGGTGTGGACTTCTTTTTCGAACCTTTTGGCCTCCCTGGGCCTCGCTTAGGTTCAGTTGGACCGGTCACACGCTTAGACCGGCCATCGCTCGCACGCTTTCCTGGTCTAACTAATAGCGTGGTCTTACGAGGTGGACCGCGCCTCTTAACCGTCGCCCGAGGCTGTACATTCCCCTGGGTAACTCCGTTGCCCGCTGGCCCGTTACGTTCGGCTGAACAGTCCCTCGGTGGTAGCGACTGGGCTACTTCTTGACTACTTTTGTCCAAGTAGTCAAGAAATAGCCCTTGGGCTCTTCTGCGGAGACGTATCGCTTGAGTTGCTGCGCATGGACGGGACGTATCGTTCGACCATCCTCACCTTGGATCTCATAGGTGTTTTCGCCTAGAATATTCACAATCGTGTAGGTCCCCGCGTACTTCAGGTCTAATTTGGCAGAAATCTTATTCTCTCTCCATACACGATCGCCTAGACAGAATTCTGGAGGTCGACGATGAGCGCCATAATATTTGGCTTGTCTCGCCTGCTCCGCTTGCGCGTCGGCCGCCGCCCGAACGTGCAATTCGCGGAGCTTATCCATGCGCGCCACCCAATTATTTATCGCCTCTTGCTGCCCTTGCACTTCGGCTAACCTGTCTTCCTCCCGCCTTAGTGTTTTCGATGGATCAGGCTGTCGGCCGTAAATGAACATGGCAGGACTTATTTTGGTGGAGCTGGATTCGGTCGTATTGTACACGAACGCCAGCTCGTTCAGATGCTCATCCCAGGACCGGTGATTCTCCTCAGCGTAAGACATGATCATGGTCTTCACCGTTCGGTTCACACGCTCGACAGCATTGCCTTGAGGGTGATATGGTGGTTTAGACGTGTCATGCACGTTTCTCTCCTTTAAGAATGCCTCTAAGGGTGCATTCTTAAATTCAGTCCCATTATCAGAGAGAAACACCTCGGGGACTCCGAACCGCAGACATACTCGTTCGTTGAGCCCTTTTATCACCGATTTGTCATCTGCCCTTTTTATCACAATTACTTCGATCCAACGTGTGAACAGATCCTGAAAGATGAGAATGTATTCGGGGCCGTGCTTGGTTTTGGGGAGGGGTCCCATAATGTCGCAGGCCACGATTTGCCATGGACGTTCTGTAATGGGACGTCCCATGAATCCTGCTGGAGCGCGCTGTTCGACTTAGCACTGCTGGCAAATTTGGCACTGGTTCACGTATCTGGCCACATCTCTAGACATATGTGGCCAATAATACTTCCGCCTTACTCTCTCTAGAGTTTTCTCGCGGCCCAAGTGCCCAGCAGTTGGAAAGTCATGGCATTCTCTCAGTACTTCGCGTCACTTTTCGTGAGGGACTGCTAACTTCCATGCATCGTAGTCGCCGAGAGATTCGTCTATGACTTCATTAGGGTTGTACTTGTACAGTCTCCCCCCCGCCAGCTTGAACGTGGAGAAGTCTCGCAGCTTCTGTTGAACCTCTTTCACGATCTTGAGGTACCAGTGGTCGTTTGTATCGCGCTCGAGCTCTAACGCGGTGACCGCTGGCTCTTCTTCCTCGAACATCCGTGAAAGGGCATCTGGGACATTGTTCAGCGAGCCATTTCGATGTTCGACCGTGAAACTGTGGTTCTGCAACTGCAAAGCCCACCTAGCTAACCTGCCGGTCGGATTTTGGAGATCACGGTGCCACTTCAAGCTGCTATGGTCCGTGATAGCCTTGAAGTCGTAGGCCTCTATACACGGACGGAAATTTTTAATTGCCCAGAGAATTGCTAGGCATTCTCGTTCCGTCACGCTATAATTCCTCCCGGCTGAGCTCAGAGTTCGTCTTGCGAACTCTAGGACTCTTTCATCGCCGTCAATTATTTGGTATAGCACCGCTCCCAGACCTGTATCGCTCGCGTCAGTTTGCATCACGAACTACGCGTTAGATACCGGTCTGTGTAGAATCGGTGCAGAAGCTACTAGCGCTTTTAGCTTTTGGAAGGCCTCTGCTTGTGCTGTTGACCACTCATATTTCCGATCCTTTTTCGTTAATTCGGTCAGTGGTTCAGCAATTGTGGCGAAGTTCGATAAAAACTTTCTATACCACGAGGCCATTCCTAAGAAGCGTCTCAGCTGACAGAGGTTTTTCGGTATCGGATACTCCATGATGGGCTTTATTTTCTCGGGTTCTGGCTTAAAACCATCTCTATTTACTATGACCCCGAGATATTGGACCTCATCGCGACAGAAGACGCCCTTCTCGCGATTTATTGTGAGGCCCGCGTCCTGTATCCTGTCCAGAACTCTTTTTAGAGCCTCTTTATGCTCCTCGAATGTCTCTGTGACTATTATTATATCGTCGAGATACGAGTAAGCAAAAGGTTCGAGTTCGGGGCCGATGACTGTCAATCAGCCTCTGGAAGGACGCTCCGGCATACGAAAGACCGTAGGGCATTCTCGTAAATTGGAAAAGCCCTTTGCCTGGCACGGTGAAAGCACTAGTCTCTTTGGACTCCGGACCAAGTGGTACCTGGTGGTACTCACTGCTTAAATCCAACATGAAGATGTATCGCGTTTTCTTCAGTTTGCGCAAGATACTTTCCATGTATGGTAACGGGTACGCGTCTGGCCTTGACACTGCGTTCACTTTTCTGAAGTCCACGCAGAAACGGAACTTCCCGTTGGACTTGCGTACCATTACCACTGGACTTGACCAGCCACTTGTCGAGGGCTCTATGATTCCCGCGACTAGCATTTCCTCCACCTGTCTGGGCATCTCTTCCTCGAGTTTCTGAGATACAGGGTAGTACTTCTGTTTAATTGGTCTTGTAGATCCGACGTCTATTGCATGCTCGATCCACGAAGTACACCCTAGTGATGCCAGGCTGTTACCGATCAGCTGAGCTACTAAAGCTTCTACCTCTTTGCGCTGTTCCTCTGTTAGGTCCGCCAACCCTATAGCTGATACGGACACGGTGTTGTTTGCGGTTATGGCGGCTACTTCTAACTTTAGGCTTGCATCGTCATCCTTGAGATGCAGCGTGTTATCTGTGGGATCTAAGACGGCACTAAACTTCTTAATGAAGTTTACCCCCAAGTAGCACTCCGTGCCTTGATCTGGCATTATTGCGACGCGCACTACTTTGCACACGCCAGCCACGACCATGGGCAGATACACATAGCCAACCACTACTATGCTTTGCCCGTTTGCCACCCGTGCCGTTAGGCCGCTGGCTGGGATTAACTCTTTTCCACAGACCGTAGCGAGTTGTAGGCTGATGGAATGTATCCCAGTCCAGGAAGCTCCTGTATCGAAGAGTGCTCGTAGCCTGTAATCGGCTACAACTACTTGAAGCCACCATCGCGAGCAAGTTTCTTGGTTGACTTCATTCGGTTGAATCACGGGCACTTCTTCGCTCTCCACTCCAGACGATTGGACCGAGTTACACTCGGTCTCTGGTGACAGAGCTGGGGGCGGGTATGTGGTCGTGTTTACCTGCTCCCCTGGCCGTTTCCCTGTTGGTTTCCGGAAGCATTGGGCTTGTTGCCTCCATTTTGCTCATATCCGGGTTCTCTTCGGTACTCAGGCCTTTGTGGAGGTCCGTTATTTCTCGGACTTTGCGGTCTAGCCTGGTGGGTCGAGCTACTACCCCCACTAGGCTGGTTTGTAATTTACCCGCCCTTCCGCTACCTATTTTCCCAGTCACCCTTCTTCTTAGATTTTCTGGTTGGCGGCGGGCTAGGCTTTTGCTCCTTGTTCTCGTCAGTGCCTTTCTTTGTCAAGGCCGATAAGTATTCGGCCATGACCCGACGGAACATAGCCTCGAGGCTCTCTCGAGGCTCGTGCTGTTGGTGCCCCATCGCCGCCACACCTGGATTCTGCTTTTTCCGCTGATCCGTGGGCGACTCTGTCGGTACGTAGGCAAATTCTGGCATATAGATACGCTCGGGCGGTGGTGGCGAGTGACATACCTTATCTGCCGCGAACGCTAATTCGGCTTCCCGGGTCAGGTCCAGGAGCCCTCGATAATCCGTATTTTGATTTCGCATTACCATCTTTTGCAGTTCTGGCCGCATGTTCTGGTGCAACATGTCTAACTGTTGAGCAATGCTAGGCACCGGAACCAACTTGAGGATCATGGCTTATAATTTACTACATAATCACGCGTAAGTTCATTTCTGTCTTGAGTCCTCGCGTTTATTTCCGCCATGAAGCATTGTTGATGTCCCCTGTCCCCGCCATACATGTGCGTTATGGCCTCTTCGAAATCTGGCCACGATCACCATGTATAGCGGTTACTCCGGTACCAGGTGGCTGCTACCCCCGTTAGGAGCTCTGACAACGACGAACGTACCTCGTCGTGTGTTAGATTAGCTAGAGTTCTGCATTTCTCTATTCTCGTGAGGAATAACTCGTCGCTCTGCTCCTTTGAGGACCCTGAGAACCTGATGTGCCAATTTCGGACTATCTGGCCCATATTACGGTTCGTATGTTGAGGCAAATACGTATGCCTCTCAGACGAGTCCTGGGTAGCGCCATTCCTTGTCTGGCGCTGGGAAGAATTTCTGGTATCATTCCTCCCAACCTCTGTTGGGGACTGGAGACTCGGGCTGCTGCTGTTAAACTCCGCATACGTGAACGTGTCTTGGAAGTTCACATGCGGTGATCCTCGTCTACGACCCGTGCTTGGGGGTTGAACTCCCTCCAAGTGCGTACTTGAGGTTGGATGTCGAGCTCCTTGAAGTACTCGTAAACTCTCTTTAAGCTCTTCAACCTCTTCGACGAGTGTCTTGATCACCGCCAGTAGCTGCTCCGATAATATACTGTCTCCGACTGCTGTCCCAGCGGTTCGCGACTCATGCTGTCGCGGCCACTCCAGGTTTTGCGACTGTGGCGGGTTTCGCAATTGCTGCCAGAACCCGTGCTGCCCATTTCGTGCTAACAATGACTCTTCTTCGTATTTGCGCTGGTATTGTCGTTGCATGCGCTGCTCTTCCAGGAGCGCTTGCTGTCGCTGCTGCTGCTCCTGCTGCTGCTCCTTCTGTTGTTGCTGTTGCTGCCGTCGCTGCTGCTCCAGACTTTGTTGCTTCTGCCGCTCCGGCTGCTGTTGCTGCTTTTGCTGCTTCTACCTTTGCTGCTGCTGCAGTTGTTGCTGATGCAGTTGTTGCTGTTGGAGCTGTTGCTGTTGAGCTGTCCCTTGGCCTCGGCTGGAGATGTCCCGGTGGATGTTGCAGAGCTCAATAGCTCTGTCCCGGATCTCTCCTGCCCGTTTGCCTCTTCCGCTGGCTCCACCACTTCATTATGTGCTTGTTGTGGAGCGTTCATCCTCCGAAACTCCGAGAGTTTCTGCATCACTATCGGGTCATCAAGGAGCGTTATGAACGGGTGCGGATGGTCTGGGTCGGTATTAGGATCCACAATAGTCGACCCAGACTCGTTCAACAACGTTAAGTCGATGAACGCCCCACAGTGTTCTATTTTGAAAAAAATGGACAAAATGAAATATCTCGCGAACGGATATCGATAGCCAGATGAATCCAACTGCATTTTAAAGTTGAAGTAATGTACAATAAAGGAAAAATAGTCCAGTACTGATCATTTGACCCTGTGATCTTGGAAATGAAAAATGAAAGTCGAATAAATAACGTATTTTCGGCTTTTTCATTGTAGACTTTCTGGCTATCAATTTTTTCGACCAAAAAAATATGTACTCCTGTAGTTTGATGCAAGGAATCCGAATTTGATGTCAGAATTGTCCTATCGCACACCAATTAGTTTTTAAATCTCAAAACTCCATAAAAAATACGAAAAATTCACCCTGAAAAAATGGAGCATTATTGAGTAATTTCGACTTCAAATTCGGATTCAGCGAATCAAAATACATGGGTACATAAATACAAGTACAGAAATTTGTAGGTGCATATATGAATATATTTTCTGACATCAAATTCGGATTCCTTGCATCAAACACTACAGGAGTACATATTTTTTTGATCGAAAAAATTGATAGCCACATAGTCTACAATGAAAAAGCCGAAAATTCGTTATTTATTCGACTTTCATTTTTCATTTCTAAGGTCACAGTGTCAAATGATCAGTACTGGACTATTTCTCCTTTGTTGTACATTACTTCAACTTTAAAGTGCAGTTGGATTCATCCGGCTATCGATATTCGTTCGTGAGATATTTCATTTTGTCCATTTTTTTTCAAAATAGAACACTGTGCGCCCTTTGGGACTGCTCGCGTTTAGCAAACGCTTGCTGCTCCGACAACTCCGGCTCTGGCACGAAATCGGCGGCACTATAATCGCCCATAAGCCACTTGATCGCTGTCAGCATATTTCCTGACTGCAGATCTGACTGTTGTAGACCAAGGGCTTGCATAGCCTCGTTTATTTCCTCTTCAGTCTGTGTATACACCCAATTGAGTATCACCGATTCCGCAAACTGCGACGATCGGGCCATGGTGTCAATTGGCTGTGCGCTTCCCCATGAACTTATTTTACTAGCGCGAGTAGTATCCGGATTGATGGCAGAGAGAGTTTGCCTTTTCGACCCGAGAGCTAGCTTTTTCAACGCGAACCCGGGTTATTTTCTAAGAGCTACGGTGGTTGCTCTTAACCTGGATAACGCACGAGGATTTCCAGTATGCGGCTCTAAAAAACACAGCAATTTCTGTAATTAATTACTATTTGTAATTAATTACACTCAACTACTCGCACTTGTAATTTTAAAATAAATATATGTGAAAAATTATATATGTGTGTCAAAACGGACAATATCACAAAAAAACGCAAAAAAATAAATACAATTTTCACCTAAATAAAATAAAAAACAACTTTAAAGTTCGAGGGGATTTTTGCGCTCGAGTTTTTACTCGGGCAAATGGCAAATCATTATTTAACGTGTGCACTTTATTCATGAAGCCATGCCAGTTTGCTGTACTTTTTGGCAGAGTGTACTTGCCATAAAAGTATAATAAATTTATTGGATCAATATTTATTGAAAAGTCAGAAACATCTTCTTGCCAATCACGTATAGTAATCGTATCTAGTTTAAACGGTTTTTTATTCTGAAATTGAGTTAGTGGCAAAAATCCAAACATGCCGCTACTCTTTTCTGGCAGTACTCCTTTTAATCGGGGAATGTTATCTTTAAAGATAACCGAGGAGGACGGTGTAACGCACATTATGCAGCCCATGCAATGAAACGTATTTTTTCCATCAACAGTTCCAGTATTATGGTCGGCATTATCATACACAAATTGCACATATGTATCGCCAAATAAATTGTAGAGCTCAGGATCATGCACAAGAGAATTTTCAAACTTTACGGTTTCCGAGTAAGAAGCGCACAGACCAATATTATATAAACAATCGATGAGGCCACGCGCCGAAAACTTCGTATGTATCATACTCGACAGTCCCAATAAAATTGGGGAACAGAGAGATGATGGCGGTACTGACAATAATAAAATATGGGCTATGGTTATAATTCTGTTATCCCATTTAGTCCACGAGCCATCTTTCGCTGTGTGTTTATGCATTTTGATTAACACTTCGAGGAATAACTTTAACGTAGCAGGTATCTCATTAACATTATTTAAAAAGCCTGCTGATGAGTTATAGTGCCCTAAATTGCAACGCATTGCTCGAATATTTTGCATCACAATGTGACTAGCCATTTTTACCACTCTAAACAATTTTTCTTGTTCATTTTTCTTGCGGCCCGAGTACCAAGTATCACGCAAATAGTGACCTAATGACCTTCCAAAACATATAAATCGATCGTTGCTGCATGAATATATTTGCACTTCATCCACAAAATGTTCACTTACAGCTTTTTCAATGCGATCTAATCGTGGTAAGTCACTTTGCCCGTGAATACTAGTGTACATTTCTAGAATTGATTTTAATGAAAACTGACGCTCGTCGCTATTTTCTAAAACGTAATTTATAATAAAAGAAAGCAAATTTGACATATTCTCAGTTATCCGTCTTCCCAGAACATTATTCGGATTATATTTATAAAACTGAGTTAAACATTTTAAATGATACGATAAATTATTATCAATATAATGACTGTCATCTTGACTACGCAGGTTGCATAAACGCGCAGCTATTATTTTGTTTATTTCTGTTTACGGTTAAACTGTTAATTGGGTAAAAATGTTATCGATTGTATTTTATTTTGAAACACAACAGCACTTTTGCTTGGATTTGAAAGTACTAGTAGAACAATAAAACAATTCATCGAAAAATCAAAATCACGTCCATCCTGCCGTCTCTTTCTATTATTTCGCCATGATTCTGCCGACGCCTTTAAAGCCATTTTAATATTCGATTCCCTACAGTATATAACTTGGCAAGTTCTATGTAAACTTATTTCCTTTAAATTGCGCAACATTCTATCTTTTTTGTCTTTCCGCTTCTCGCTAGCTTTAATCAAAGATATTATACCTCTTTCTTTTATAACGCATGACTTGGACGGTTCCATGAGCATATCGCAAAGTAAACAATTTTCGGACACGTCTTCCCACACTTGATTGTCTTTATTATCTTCTCCATTTTCATCATCCCTAAATAAAAAGATTTATTATATAAAAGCCAGAAATACATATAGAAATAGAAAATAAGTATTTATCTAGTTATTATAGAAATATTTATATTACCTAACATTTGCAGACGTAGAAGCTTCTCCGGTATCATGCGTAGATTCCATTTCTCTAGTACTTCGAGTGTCTGAGAATTCGAAAAAAATTTTTAAGATTTCGTATTATATTTGGAAATTGAATATTAATCCTGGCGATAGAGCAGTTATGATTAATTGAATTGAAGAGTGAAAATTATATGCTATTTATATAAATACGTTTTTCAAATTATGGTAAATATTTGACAGATTTTTTTAAATCTAGCAACAATATATGTATAAATCCTTAAAAAATATAATTGAAAATAAATTTTAATTGAAAAATTTATTTATTCCAATTAAATTTGTCTGCAGATAGTAGATATTTGGCTTCCAAAAGTTACATCTGACAAATCTAACTCTTTCGAGATCGAGCAATATAAACTTGGCGTACTATTTTTGTTATCGAATCTGATAAGGCCGCGTTTGACATATAAACTAACTTCATAGATGTATGAAAGAATCATATCAGTTATTTAAATGAAAATAGTTAGTGATAAATTTAGGGTTGTAACAATACTGTAAAGTATACTGCAAATATACTGTATAGTAATAAGCATAAATATTTTTGCAATTCATTCGTCTGGACAATATAATATGACGCATTTTATAACCGAAAATCAATATAAAACTTACCTTGTACACTGACACTCTATTTTCTTGAGCATTTGAAAAATTTTGTTCATACTAAATTTAGCACTATATTCACAAATTATGATATTAGTTGTGATATAAAACTAAGAACGAAATAACTAAATAATTAATTATTTAAGTTAAAATGAAATTATTATATATATATATATATATATATATATATATATATATATATATATATATATATATATATGTATATATATAATGTATACACTTATCGGGGTTTATGTAGCCCAAGACTGTATATTAGTACCTACAGCCCAGAGTTCCCTATAGCAAGTGACTAAAGAAATAATGGACCCTGGGGTTATAGACTCTAGGTCGGGCCGCATAAACCCCCATATTTAGAAATATTATGAAGCCCGGGCTGCATAATCAAAATCGGGCTAGATAAACCCCTATATATAAAAAACCGGGCTTTATAAACCCCTTTCGAGAAATGTATAATATATATATATATACACATATGTGAAAATCAAGTTTCTGGGAACATGTATATGTGCAGCCGTCTTTTCTGGTGACCACCACAATGTTCGATGAGGCCCCAGAAAAGATGTATGTGAATTGGTAGTTTCTGGTAACCAATATTGATACCTTCTACCCAGAGAGAGGGATTATTTCTTTAGTCACGTTGACCGACCTCTGGCGAAAGAGACTATAGTTCCCAGAAGGTAGGGTTCAACGTTGTTATATATATATATATATATATATATATATATATATATATATATATATATATATATATATATATATACACATACACACACACACATTATTTATACGCGGAACTTTGAGGATCTAGAGTTTCTTTTGCCAGAGTTCGTATAAGCGTGACTAAAGAAATAAACCCCTTTTTGGGTAGAAGGTACTAATGTAAATCCTCAAAAGTACCGTTTCGTACCTTTGGCCTATGTACCTCTGAGGATAATCCTCAAAGTGCCGAAAAATCCTCAAAGTATCGGTAAGTTGCTGAATATAATCCTCAAAGGATGTAAACGATATATATATATATATATATATATATATATATATATATAATTATAATACAATAATTATAATAATTATAAAATAAACGTATTTATAGAAAGAGACGCTATAACACTTGTGGCAGCAACGAAGTCTGTACCGTATATGAACGGTCGAAAAGGACCGTTGGCATCTCTTTCTCTGTTTGAATCTCTATTACAAAAAAGTATAGTAAAGAGGGGACACGGTGGAGGGGATGACTAATTCAGACAGATGGTCAGAGGTTAAAACGCCTATAACTTGTGACATAGCAAATTGCATGCCATATAAAAGGCAGGAAGAGATGTGCACGGCGGCCACGGCGAGCTACGCCTCGACAAATGACGCACACACATGCACGCGCCCGTCCCTGCCCGCTGCCTTCTCCGCGCACTAGTCCCTCCCCTCCCGTATCCAGCATGCCAGGAGACGGAGGAACCAGCAGCAGCTACAGCGAGGACAAGCTGTAGCTAGAGCATGAGCGAGCTCGCTCTCCCAGGCCGCTGACAGGAGCAACCGACGCGCGGGAGCAGAGAGAGAGAAAGAGAGAGAGAGAGAGAAGCACTGTGCCTTAGCGCCGTCAGCCGTCCATGGAAGACACCGCGCGCGAGCAGCAGGAGTCATGTGGACTGCTCGCTCGCGCCGCGGTGAAGAAGACAGCCGATCGGCGAACTGGAGCGGCAGAGCAACGTGCGCGCACCGGTGGGCATCCATTCTATCGCCTACCGCCGTGCCGCGTGCTCGCGATAGTTTATTCTCGCTGACGAGGCAGCGTCGTTGAGAGAAAGAGAAAGAGAGAGAGAACGAGAGAGCGAGAGGAAACTAGCAGCAGCAGCGTCCTGGCCAAGGTTTGCCCTCTTTATATTTCTGTCCCCGGTTTCCAAGTGTGCATATGTGTGTGCGTCCGAATCGGGAGTCACGAGACTCCGAATTCGCGCCAGCTGCAGCACGTGCTGTAGCTGCAGCTTAGAGTAGGGTTTCTGCTTCCGGCGGAGCTAGCCGGTGAAGGCTTAGATCGGTGCAAGTGACGCGTGCACCTGGCGCCCATATTATTGTATTAAGTAATACCTAGTTAGTAGGAATAAAGTACTTAGAGTTTTACCCGGTTGTCTCTGTGAAATTGTAATTACCCGCGAACCTCTGCCTTGATTCCCGGCAGAGCGTTACAAATTATGTGTAACCTGTTTCCATCGATAGGCAGAAAAAATGTGAAAAATGCCAAACAGCTGCTTTCCCATCAGGTTTACGTGGAATTCAAGTGAAAAAATAGCTTCACCAGGATCTACTAGCCAAAAATAAAAAAAAAGATAAAGAAAATAGCTGTTTTAGTTGCTGAGATAATAAAAAATAAAGAGTAAAGCGGAGCGCGTAGCACGATTCCATCCGCTTCTCTTCGCCCGCCGCTCGCTCGCCGCTCGCCCGCCGCTTGGCCCCCACCGCTCGACCACTTTCACGCGCTCGGCCGTTTTTGCGTATGTTTGAACGCGTTTTTAACTCATGTAGCACTATTTAAACGTAAAATGAAGATATTCATTTTGTTACATTTTTCTTCTAGTTTCCAAATCTTTTTTCAAAAATGAAATCGGACCATCGGTAACGCATACAGACGCGCTGAAAGATAGTACCTCAAAATATTCAAATCAGAATTACGCAAAAACTAATAATCCGACAGAGCCTGGTTTTTGCACACATAAAGTACATATCAATAGCTATAATTTTGCGGAAGAGTTACGCTACAACTTAAAAAATGGCGGAAATATGAATTTTTGAAAAAAGCGCTCATTTTTGCAGTTTTTTCGGTTTTTCTCCTTTAGTAAAAATCCGATCGAGTCGGTTGACCTCTCATTTTGTTCGTCTTTTTATTCTTTACAATTCATCTCATTGTACCATTAAGATTGGATTATTAGTTTTCATTTTATTCGCGAAAAACGAAAAAAACACGGTATTTTTTGCAATAAATTGTTTATAGAAAATTTGTCGACGCGAGTTGGGAGTTTAAAACAGTGCAGAATAATAGTCAACATTGCTACTAAAGTGGTGGTGCACTTCGCTTCCTCCTGATTTTTATGTCACGATAAAAACCTTAATTGACTGGCCTATGACGCCTTTTTTCTTCGAGCACCGTCAATTTCAATTGTTAGACCAGACACACACGCACACGCACACGCACACGCATACACGCACACATACACACGCCAGCGCGCGTGCGTGGTTGCAACGGTTAGAAGAAAGTGCTAGATTTATAAATCACGACATCAATAACATAGTCAAGTTTTTAAAACTCGGTTTAACTAGAGAAGGAGCTGAAAAAAGCGAAATGTATTTTAAAAGACTACGTAGCGTTCAAACAATATTGTGCTTCACGTAAAAATGAAATTAGAGCAAAGAGCAAAGTGTCACATGGCATTTGCAAATATAAATAGATAAGTACAACTATGTATTCTCAAAGTAATTTGTATGATTGTTTTAGTATTGTTCCAATGCTTTCACAATATATTAACTATTCAATTAAAAATCGTTCATTTTTATATTTTACCATCTATCTTATCCAATTCACATTTTTTGTAAAAAAAAAATTTAGCCTAACAGTGGTAATATCATTTCACGCATTTGCTTTTTATTAAAAATATCTTAAAATATAGCCCATTTAAAAAGTAAATGCACCTGTCACTTTTTCATACGTAACTTTCTATCCAAGATACATTTTTTTTTGGAAAAATTAAAGTTAAGCTTGTACATATTCGTTTACAAATTTGTCTTTTATTAAAAATAATTTAAAATACAGTTTCATTTAAAAAAAAAGTAAATTCAACTTTCACTGTTTCTTACGTAACAATCGTAAATTTAGCATCCAAAAGAATAAAAAAGTAAAGTATAGAGCATTGCACTCTATATAAGATGATGATCAAAACGGTAGCAGTTATTTTCCTGCCTGTCGTCGAACAAGCAAAAAGTATATGGTCCACGCAGAGCAAGTCATCTACAACAAATTCCGCTGCCAACATTGAAGAGAAGTAGCCGCTTATACAACCGACAGCTTCAAAATCGTCGTCGTACAGTAGCTTCTCCTTGAATACATTCTCGTTTCCAGACAAAGAGGGATACAAAAGATTAAACTAATTTATTTTAATTTTTAATTTAAGAAACGGTCCTTTTCAGGACCACTATTTCAAATATTACGCAAAACAATTATTTTTTATTGCATGTTTTGAGATTGTAACTGCATGCCGCACCAGGTGATCGAACTTGACGAACGGATGATACACGAGACACAAGTTCGATCAGCTGACGCGATATTTCATGTTGTTTTTTTTATTTTCTTATCCTTTTTACCTTGTTTTTTAAAACGCTCTTTGATAAGCTTATAATTCACGGTGCTATAAGCTTAAAATGCTCTTCGTACTTGCATCGGTTTACACAGCGGTGAAGTCGTTATTACTTTCGAGAACAAAAGGTACGTTAAGTTTCGTACGGGCTAAAATTACAAGATATTCAGCTAGGGTTTCATATAACTCTGTTTTGTTTAAATACAAGAGCCGACTTCTGCGCGCATGTCGAAGAATACACGTGCGCGCCTAACATCGAAATTTACAATCCTCTTTATCTTCAAGTGCGAAATGACTTTTTGGAATAACCCCCACCATCGGCCACCATACGAAACATAAGATTTGACTTGTGTCAAGGCATCATTCGTTCGATGGAGCTCGCCAGTATGACTTGGATTAAGAAATCACTCGCATTGGAGAGGATGATAGAAGTATTAGAAAAGAAGGAGACAATAGTCAAGACAATACCCGTGTCGAGTTGCTCCCGTGTCGAGTTGCTAGTCTCGCATCAGGCGCCTCCCCAGGTGGCGGATAGGGAAAAGCTCGTCAGATATGAAGGGTACCGGGGAAATAAAATACCCGGGGTGGACCAAAACTGGCTAGGGGAAGGCACCCCAAATAACAAACCAACCATGGACGTAGTGAATGAGAGATACGCATTACCCCAAGTGGGTGCCCTCAATGGAGGGGTTAATCCCACCACCGATTCCGATCGGGTGAAAGCCCCGGTGGTCGGTGCAGGCTCCACGGATTTTGGGGGGAGCCACATACACTATACCAGGAATAAGATGGAAGAAGAAGACGAAGTAAGCCAGGATAGCGCAGACGCAGCTGCTTTCCGAACCCTAAAAACAAAGGTAGAGGCTCTGGTGGAGTTTATTCTAGATAAAAAGAACATTCACAATGAGCTCAAGTCAATCGCGAAGACTACCCAAAGAGCCTTAAAAGAATTCGTCAAAAGTCGAAAAAGTCATGAGTCTGGACAAGCTACCAGACCTACCAAGGACGGAACAAGCCAAACATCACCGCTCTTTCGGAAAGGGAAGGCGTCGGTAGTACACACCGAACGTAACCGCCCCTCACCGCCACCAGAGCCAAATGAAAAGAAGGCGAAGATACGGGCTTCCTCACAGATACCTGCAAAAAAACCGGAAGCTCAGATAGGACAGACCGACTGGGCAACCGTCGTAAGTAAAGGAACACGCAGAAGATATGAGTGACTCAAGACTACCGGCAAGGAGAAAGTAGTGCAGGCACATACTACGGTTAGGCGGAGGCCAGCTCGATCTGATGCCTTCAAAATAAGAAGGTGCGGTGAGACCACCTACGCCGACATCCTAGGAACTCTCAAAGGGGCACCTGAGTTGAAGGCACTGCAAGAAAGGGTGACGCGCATCAAGCGCACCAAGGCAGGAGAGTTGCTTTTGGAGCTAGACAAACCAAACATCGTGTCGCATGAACTGCAGACATTGGTCTCGTCTACCCTTGCAGGGTCAGCGATAGTACAAACGTTGTCCCATAAGGAGACAATCGAAATCAAAGATTTGGACGAGACAACAACAGCAGAAGAGGTAACACAGGCGATCACTTCAATTATCGGCCCCGAACTGATGACCGCTGGGGATGTTAGACTCCGGGCGTCATACAGTGGCACTCAAGCAGCCAGCGTTATGCTACCTGTAGCAATGACAGAAAAGCTGCTGGAAACTAGAACACTCAGAATAGGATGGGTCAATTGCCGGGTCCGGTTACGTGAAACAGTGACGCGTTGCTTCAAGTGCCATGAAATCGGAGACCTGGCACAGAATTGTAAGAGTGTAATTGACCGGTCGTCCCTGTGCTTCAAGTGTAAAACCGAGGGTCACAAGGCAGTGAACTGCCCGACCAACAACGAGCAGGTAACGATGGAGGTCGTAACAACAAACAACGATGGCTAAAGTGCTTCAAATCAACATGAACCACTGTGCAGTAGCCCATGACTTGCTGCCCCAATTGATCCGAGAGGAGAAGGCGGACATAGTAATCATCAGTGAGCAGTACAGGGACAAAAATGAACCAAACTGGGTAAGGGATCGTGCCAGCATGACGGCCATCTGGGTATGCGGAGAACTCCACATATCCAAAAAAATGGACGTCCTTCAGCCCAAATTCACCTGGGTTGAAGTATCCGGTATAAGATTATACAGCTGCTACCTACCACCCAGCGACTCAATAGAAGAGTTCGAAAGATCCCTAGATGCTATCGTCACTAGCGTTAGAACCTCCATGCTGCCAGTCGTAATCGGGGGGGCTTTAACGCTTGGGCAATTGAGTGGGGAAGCAAGAAAACGAACAACCGCGGCCACGCACTGCTTGAGACCTTCGCGATACTAGAGCTAGAGATTGCTAACATAGGGACAAAGCCGACCTACACTAAAGGACGAAAGTCTTCCATAGTAGATCTGACCTTTGTCGACCCCAGATTAAGTCGGGAAGGCTCATACTGGCAAGTCAGTGATCAACATATTGAATACATAATAAAAAAAAAACTAAATATATAATATATATACTGTACAAATTATCAACATGTATGCAATCTAACACATTTAAGACAATATATTATGCATTTTTTCATAGTGTCATTAGCTATGGAAATATTACGTGGGGTGATGTATATAAAAACAACTTAAAATTACTACAAAACATCCAAAATAGGATTTTAAAAATTGTAAACAAAAATATTTTCAATCGAGACAACCCTTTGAATTGAAAACAAATTTTTGCTTACGAATGTGTAACGTTTCATTATAATGAACTTATTTAACCGTCGACCTTTCAGTTACTGGACTTACTCGCTATCTACTGAGCTACTTTTGTTTTTGTCAATTAAAGAACAATTATAGTAGGTTAAGTATGAGAAACAGTAAAGGGTCGGTAATTTATAACGTAAATTAATATAATAATTACTTCATAAGAACAAAAGTAGCTCAGTGGCCCGAACGGAAATTGACTTAGGGCTAACACTAGAGTCTTGTTCGATGCCCTAGAAAAATTACAAGGTTCTGACGTTGCACCACGTAGGCCTGATGTAAGGCGAGTAACGCGGCGCCTACGCGGTCCTGGCAGTTTATTCGGACTTTTTTCTTCTTAATTTCCTGCATTAAATAACTAATCTTGCGCAAAGCTCTAAAGTCGCCCGAAATGATTAAGACATAATCATTAAGTTGTTTTAGACAAGTTACCCGTGTAATAACGACAAAGTAAAAATACTGTGAAAATTTATTGTAACCCCAAAAACGAAACCACGTCAATGCGATTTTAAGGCTTTCGTAGGGCGAGGATCTGGGAATGAACATCAGGTCATAGTCAGGGCGATACGCAATAGTCCTTATACGGCGTTTTCCGGCGTCACTAAGGCCCTATCATTACTATCATGGCTGGACGGGAGCACCGTTACGCGCTTTGCTAGGGGCCCTTACAGAGAACCTCACTGGGCCCTTAGAAACATCGAAGGCAAACCCTATTCGTTTTCCGTTCAAACCCCGGCTCAGGGAATTTTTTTTTTTCATTTTTTCTAATTAATTATTTCTTTGGTAAATTTTTTACAATTTTTTTTACCTTTCGGGGAAGTTTTGCAAACCTATTATATGTGATAATTCGAAGTTTGGGAAACTCTAGGTGCCCACGTTTGTATGAGGTTGCGGTAAACGTTTCTGAATTAAACTTTCTATAAACTTCATACAAACATAAATTTTTTTTACGCTGGCAGTAAAACTTTTAGGTGAATAATATTATGCTTGCATTATAATTTATGCTAAAAATGCTTCCACTTAATTAACACGTTAACTATAAAATATGGTTAATTTTTTACTACGGAAGATTAAAATTTTTAGCCTTCGAAATAATTTTTGTATGAATTATTGTTCTACTTATTCGACTTTTCTGAAATAAAATGTTAAGATGATTAAATAATAGTCTAACCTACAGCTGAAAAAATCACAGTGCAATGATCACATTAAATTATCTACCTATCGTGCATTTATTCATTTATGGTTATTACTCATAATATTCAGCATGGATAATGAATTATAAACGGCTTACGAGATTTTTAATTTAAAATTTATTACCATACCTACCACGGAGCGCGAATCGACCGTCTGCATTTATAAATTCACATATTTTTGATTCACCACTTCTGGTAAATCTCGGTACTGAAAAATATATAATACCTTCAACTATAGTGTCGGAATACTGAAATTTTCATGTTCACCGTGATACCCTGAAAATAATAAAACTATAAAAAAAAACCGATCCCGCGCCAAAATATATTTATATAATATCCTTAACGCTCCTCTCGGTAAACGGCTGACTTGAAGCACTTTTTTACAATTCGTTCAAGTAACGGATTGGCTCGCGAGAAGACAAATTTAATACATAAATCGAAGCTGTCTTCTTAATGACATACTTATTGTATATAGATGCGGTTATTATCATGAGGAGCAAACAATAATGACTGTAAGGTGTTACGAATGGTAGCTCTGCCGGTGAGCAAGCGCGTACGACCATGAACCCAAAAAGCTTACGATGCCGATTCATGCACAGACCCGAAGAACGAAGGCACATAGTTCAACATAAACTCCGGGTCAGCAATGCGCCGAATCAAAGGCGTATGACATCAACTATTGCGAGTCAGCAGAGTAACGAACAGCGTATCCATGAGGCACTGAATTACCGGCACGAGGTTCGAACGTCGAATTAGGGAGAAGGAACGGACGGCCGATGAGCAATGGTCCCGCACTCACGAACCCGAGGGCGAAGCCATAAAAGCGGAAGGAAGCCCATCCACAGGGCAGACGGATAGAGAGAGGACGGAGGCGAGGTACGAGGAACGAGGACGAGCGGCACGATCAATTCACGAGAGGACGTCGATCGGTTGCATCGCGAACGCGTGTTAGGTTATCTCTCTCGCGCGTATAAGTATTTTAATAAATAACGCAAGTATACTTTAACTCTAGTTGTATTTCACTGCATCGTTTCGAGTCTCGGCTTGGAACGACACGAACACCTTAAAACCCTTCGTACGTGTGTGAACCGAGATAGGCGCACATGTAACAAAGGTATATACGTGTAATTTTACAAGTTTTCCGTAACTTCAATATAAAAACAACGAACAAAAAATTAGAGATACACTTCTACAATAAATTTTTTCTTGTATTATAAGCCACGCAATCAACGAAAAAAAATGTGAAAAAAATAAAATGGTCTTGTGATACAGTTTTAACCACACATAAATCAAAGCACCATTGACGCTCTCAATAGGACTCCTGCAAAACTTATCACCCTCGCTTGAAATATCTCATTTTCACCCTTTATTGTACAATGTAATATTATTTTGCTATGAGTGTGTAATAGTTATGATAAAATACATATTTTCGGATAATGTCTAATTTAAATAACTACGTTATTATTCAATTGTCTGCTTACCGAGATCTAGGAAAACGTAATAAAGTAGAGGGCTCGAATCATAGTTGATGACAATAAATGTAAAGAAATCATTTTTTCATTATGCTCGACTAATTTTACCATAAGTAATGAACACGATAATGTACAAGAGAACTTTTTTTTTTGCGCAAAGTCTAGAATTAAGGACTTTATTTTAAAATTTTAATTTTTAACTTGTGATGAAGAACACGCTTAACAGCAGTGCCCTAGTCGTGCCATATTCCTCGGCGCCTGCGTTGGCCAAGCCAGTGTAAGTAGTAATAGGACAGGTATTGCGAGACGTGTGACTCATCGGACGGTATGTGTCAAGTGTCAAGTGGCACTTAACTCAAGAGGTCATTAACTCAAGTGTTATGTAAACAGTAGCTGCACAGTAGCTAATGACCCGTGTAAGTATGTGTTAATGACCCCATTGTTTTGAAAACAGCTACTGTTTTGCTACTGTATTTGTAAACAATGGGTCCATTAACACATACTTACAAGGGTCATTAGCTACTGTGCAGCTACTGTATACATAGCACTAATGACCTATGTAAGTATGTGTTAATGACCCCATTGTTTTGAAAACAGCTACTGTTTTGCTACTGTATTTGTAAACAATGGGTCCATTAACACATACTTACAAGGGTCATTAGCTACTGTGCAGTTACTGTATACATAGCAGTTGAGTTAATGACACCGCCGTGTCACACGGTCGCTATACCTGCCGCACTACTACGAGAGAGAGAGAGAGAGAGAGAGAGAGAGAGAGAGAGAGAGAGAGAGAGAGAGAGAGAGAACAACCTTTATTCGGCCACAAGGGCTAAAAAATAAAATTACAATTATTTACAAATTGTTAATATACAGCTATAAGCTTCAAGTATAAAAATACATAGATCACAATTCAATTTTTGGTCAAGGTAAAAATATTTATCACAGATAAAATGACTATTTTATCAGGCCATTAGGCCACGTCGCATTACTTACTATAGTAAGCTATTGAATTAATTTATCCCCCGCGAAGGATACTATCACAGTGTTAAGGCTCGATGAGCCAAGTCATATTGAGAAAAATCACAGCAAATAATCTTATAACTAACTATACAGTTTGGTTACGAGATGTTACTTTCCCCCACTAACAGGGAGCTAGGTGTCAAGACCAAGAATGTAACGGCGCACCGCCCCTTTAAAAGATGTTAACGATGGAGAATTTCGGAGGCCGGAGAGGAGGGAGTTCCAGAGACGGGCTCCATGGACTTGAAATGCTCTGGCACCCGTCTCTGTACTCACATTGGGAATATTGAATTCAGGCGGGACGCCTCTACTGGAAGGCCTCGGCACATGGGCTTTAAAGAACTGTACTAAATATTCCGGCTCGCGTAGTCTAGTGATTTTGAAAAGCAAAAGGGCTTCAAAATAGAGCTGCCTCGAGTCCATACGTAGCCAGCCGAGACGCTTCCTGTAGGGAGTGATGTGTTCGTCCCGCCTAACCCCAAAGATGTATCTCACACCTGAATTACTAAGTCGTTGTAGACGTAGCTTCTGTTCGTCCGAAGCGTCGAGGTATACCACAGCACAATAATCCAGATACGGTTGGACTAAGGACTCGACTAGCCTCTTCCGTAAAGTCTCGGTGGTACAATCCCTAATAAACCGCAAGCTGTAGAGGGATTTATTGACTTTCTTAGTAATGGAGTCAACTTGCGGCTTCCAAGTGAGTTTACTGTCAAGTGTAACACCGAGACTCACGACCGAGTCACTAAATGGGACGATCACTCCATCCTGTATCTCAATTCCAGGCAAGTTCCATGAATTTATATCATTCACGTTCTTTCTTGTACCAAAAAATATTGCCTTCGTTTTGCCTGGGTTGAGACGCAAGCCAGAGCTCCCCGCCCACTCAGCAACAAGCCGTGCCGTTTCCGCCAATCGAGCCATGCTCTCGCGGAATTTATCTTTGGTCGTATGTAGATAGATCTGGAGGTCATCCGCGTAGAAAAGGTGACTTACCGCGCGACCGTCAAGTAAGTCCTGTAAGTCATTTACATACAAGCTAAACAACAGTGGTCCCAGGACTGAACCCTGTGGGACGCTCAGATTAGTGTCCAACCAATCCGAATTTCCATTTTTATTAGAAATCACCATCTGGGTCCGGCCTTGTAAATATGATTTTACACACAGGAGAGCCATCCTAGAGAACCCCAGTCGTCTAAGCTTGCATATAAGTTTCGTAGGTGAGATGGTGTCGAACGCTTTGCTAAAATCAAAAAGGAGCAAAAGCGTCACCTTCTTTCTGTCCATGGCCATGCGTGCGTCTTCAGTCAGCTTTAATAACGCAGTTTGTGTGCTGTGGTGTTTTCTGAAACCGGTCTGGAGGGGATCTAAAATTTTGTTTTTCTCTAAATACTCCGTGATTTGTCCGTGGGCAATCTTTTCGAACACCTTGGAAAGGAAGCAGAGAAGTGCTATCGGACGAAAGTCCGCAGCACTCTCTGGAGTCGAGGACTTTTTCAAAGCTAAGATCTGTGCCTGCTTCCAGGTACTCGGAAAGACGCCCTGAGCAAAAGAAGTATTGAATATTTTAACAACATACTCGCCAATAATCGGCAGAGCTTTCACTATCACGTTTTGCGGAATCCCATCAGCACCTTTCGCTTGAGAGGAAAAGTGGGATATAGCAAGGACAACGTCGCTGAGGTTAATGGGACTGAAAGAGAATCCCTCATCATCAGCTGATAAAATCGTATCCATTGCTTCCTCGAGATTTTCGTGAGGAGAGGCTGAGACTCCCGCAAAGTGATTGTTCAACTCATCCGGAGAAAATCCAAATAACTCATCTTCTTTTTTCTTAGGTATGAGGCCAAAATTACGCATTTCCTTCCAAATGTTTTTATTATCATCAAGAGCTTCCGAAAGATGTTTAATAAGGAAGGCACTTCGCTCTTGAGATGATCGCGCATCTACCTCGTTATTGAGCCGAAGAAACTCATCAAGCAAATCCGCTCGACCAGTGCGTTTGTAGCGCCTGTGCGTAGCATCACGTTTGTCAATGAGTTGCCTCAACTCCGGTCCAAACCAAGGAGCATGTTTCTTATTAGGGCAAACCACCTTTTGTGGCGCCAAATTATTAATAGCTACATTTAGATTCTCATTAAGAATGTTCAGCGCTCCCTCCAAATCGGTTTCAATAGAATTCATGGCCGCCCAATCGCTTCGAGAGAGTACATCTAGAAGGGATGGTGTGTCAATACCTTTGAAATCTCGATACGTGAAAGACTCTCTAGGGAGAGTAGGAGTAAAAACATCTATAGTGAAATCTATGATGCAATGTTTACCAAGATTGGGCAACCATTCATTCTTAAAGTCCCGTATTGTATCGTTTTCGTCTGTCAACATCACGTCGATCCAGGTGTGAGAGGATGGGGTGTGATGAGTCGGGCCATGGCGGGCTAACTGCAAGGTTAGCTCCTCCGTTAAACGCTTAATAGTGTTAGCGTCATCGGACTCAGATAATAGGTCCGCATTCAGATCTCCCATGATGACTTTGTGACTAAAGTCACTGCAGAGATCGCGTAAGATGTTAAATAAATCGGTGTCCTTCTGCATGGGAATCTTAGGGGGTCTGTATATGACACCTATCAGAATCGGAGGAGAGTCACCCTGCTGTACAATACAGAATAAATACTCCGGGATCCCTGGTTTACCCGGGCCCTGAGTATTAGAAACAGCCAATGTATTTACTTTAAGTGTATTGCGCACATACAGGGCGACACCCCCTCCATTCACATTACGATCCTGACGAAGTAATTTAAATCCCCGAATCTGAATGAGGCTATCATCCACGACCGAGCCAAGCCATGTCTCCGCAATCCCAAAGATGTCATAATCTGAGTTGGTAGATAAATAAGAACGGAGCCCCTCAATATGAGCCCTAATTGAGTTCACATTGAGGAACCCCACCCTAAGGGATCTCCCCCCCTTCTCTGCATCTCCGAGCCCAACTGGTCAAAATGGCGCTACCGAATTGCTTGTCAGTTCCGGCTCCGTACGGTCACGTGGTGTACCGTCTTCGTTCTTGTCAGTATTTGACCCGTTTGTATTTGGCCGTTTAGTTCCGTTGGCGGTCTGACACGCCGTTTGTATGGCTTGCAAATCGGCAGCCGATGCAAATACATGCGTGCGCTCCTTACCCCTCCGCCTGGCCAGAAATCTGCCACCCGCATGCCAGACGTACCTAAAGCCCAGCCCCTGTGCTATGGACTTCAGGTTTTTGAACAACTGAAATTTATCGTGGGGCAGTGATTCATTCACATAAATTTTCCGTCCCGGCATGCAAGAGTCAGACGCCCGACCAAGGAGGTGAGGGTTAATGTCGTTGGTGTTAAAATAGTTGTTTTTGAGCGCACGCTTGGCACGCATCACATCCCCAACCAGTCCCTCTTGGGAAAGCAGAACAACAAATGGGAAAGCAGAAAACAGAAAAACAAACAGAGAGAGAGAGAGAGAGAGAGAGATCCTTTGTGTGCTGCGGCGACCTTCTCCACAGGGGTCCCCAGCGTCTAAAGTATAGTGAATCGTTTGTATACGTGATAGAGTTAGTGGCCCTGAAAAGGGCCGTTTTCTTTTTTGTGTTAAGTTTTAATTATATCGAGAATAACCTTGTTTACTGGGAAAGGAATTGGTATTGGTAGAAAAAGATTTATACCGTGAGGAATCTTTATCAGTCGACGACGAATAATCTTTCGTTTTTTTATCGATGAGAGGTTGTTTTTCCTCCTTGTCAGACTTCTGCTTGCTGAATGGTGGACCCATGATGTGTGCTCGGTGAAGGTTGCAGGCCTTCTGTTTTATCACATCCCTCTACTATTAGCTTATATCTAAGCGCAAGTGACTGGTGGTGGTGGGAGGGAGCAGGAGTGGTGGCGGAGTAGAGATATGAAGTAATGAAGAAGGCAATTAAATTAAAATTTGTATTTATTGATTATTAACAGTCTCGTATTCGTATACATCTTTTTCTAGGATCGGCAAATAAATACTACGTATTTCTATAAATAGTCTATCAATGTTCGTACTACCAAAGTCTGAATGAATCATACGGTTTTTTACATCAGTTTTTAATTCGTCTTTTTGCTCGTCAAAAAGTTTAACAAATGTGTTCCCGTCAATTTCACGAATTTTCTCGTCGCCGCTGTTCACATGGGTTTTCAAGCTTTCAACTATTACATCATAAATGATATTAATGTACGTAGACATATTCTCTAATTCACGAAGCCGAAACTCGATACACTCGCGCATGCTTTTTAATATTACAAATGTACGACGCAACATCACTACACTTGGTAAACTCACGACTTTTTTCTTCTTTTTCGGTGGTTCTCCATCGTCGTTGTTGTCGCAGTCGTTAGCTGTATCGATGGGTCTGGTGATTGACTCTGTATCCATACGTAAGCCATCAGTGGTGTCCCAATCTTGCGCCTCGAGCAGATGCCGTTGACCACGTAATGACACAGGTTCCTTTGTTTTGCTTTTCTGAGTGATTGCCACAGCTCTCGAGCTATAAGCAGTGGTCAAATCAATCTCGTGTTGAGCTAGGTCGATTTTTCTAAAGTCCCGCTTGTGGGCGTATAGATGGTACATTATTGCTGGAAAATGTGTTGTGAATTCCTCCCATTCGGCGCTATCCATTGTTATGTATCTATGTGGTGAAGTATCGCCGCCCAATTGAATCACTGTACGAAAATGGTCACCGTAATATTGCAGACCAATGTATGCAAATTTCGTGGGGGACTTATTGAGTGCGTAACTTGTGTTAAAAAGCAAGTTTTGCGGTATCTCGTCTTGGTTCATTTTGAAGCAGTCGTTACAAACTTTTTTTTTAAAGAAATACTAATGCACTGGTAAAGATGTCGTGTTCTCGGAGCTGCTGATGCTGCAGTGAGCTCTAACAGAATGAAGCAGTGGTGTCGTATGTGGGCGAGTGCACTTTGTGTAAAGAAATACTGTGATGCTGACTGCTGCTGCTGCTGGTGCGGTGTGTTCTACTAGACTGGCGCAACGTCACTGCTAGCGCTATTCGTTTGGCTGTGTAGCCCCCACTATGCCGATATGTGGGTGGTGGGGGGCGGCGGCGGCGATGGCGCGCGAGCACGACCAACGAGAGCACTGTTACGTGTATGACGTAGCGTGTCGTGTGGCAGGGGGACTATGTGACGTAAAACGTTTCGAGAAAAATATAGATTTATGGTTATGATTGTATCCGATAACAGTGGAAATCGTTTCTAATTACTTGTCGTCACACTATGAATGCGTCAATCATGTACTCTCGTGAAAGATTTTTATGGCTTTCGTGAGAAGGAAATGCATGCCGCGACATGTAACCGATAACAGCGGTAACCTAAACACTCCACACAACCGCTATGAACGCGTCCATTGTTCAGAATGTGTTTGTCTCTTTGATGTCGTCTGGCAAATCGTCAAAACTATGCGGTGCTTGCACTATCCAATGATCACAAATTTTTTTTTGTAGGCACACGATAGCTACTTCCTTGGGTAGAAGCTTTTTTTCCGAATCGCGGAAGCCTTGAATATCTATTACGTAGTCCATTGCAGGAAGCGCATGTGCGTGTGTGTGCGTGTGTAAGGGAAAAAGCGAACTGATGTGTGAGAGCTGTGCAAGTCTGCGTCAGAGTGCACGTACCCCCACCCACTTTTTTACGCATACAGTAGTGCCACCAACACGCAGCGTCATGTAGCGACCTGTCGCTGGCGATAAGCGGGAGCCTTCTGCTGCTGCTGCTCTATCACTTAGGCGCTGAAATCCGTTAAAATTTGTCGAGTGGAGTCGATTTCAAGAACGTTATCGTACTCTGCGTAAACAATGCAGTTTATTGTAACTGTTGGCGCCGTCTCGAAGCCCACTTCAATGCGTACACTGCCTGAGCGTACGAGATTCCAATGAGAGTGGCAGTGCGCTGATAAATCGGGCGTGAGATCGAATGCCGTAAGAAAATGACCCATTGAATAGTTGTAACGGTTTATGCCTAGGCCCTCGTTGAGAAAATGTATTCCGGTGCCTGTGTAGAGTGTTTGGAATGTCTCGATAAAAGCTGAAGTGCTGCCTGTAAAATGAGGCTGTAATGGTTTGCTCGGTATTTGAACCCCATCGATATATATCGAGAGATAATTTATGTCAAAGTGTTGAAAGTTGAATGGATTGAGCGCACGATTTCCATTGAACGCTCTGTTATCGACGAAACCGATTATTATACGTTTCGGCAGTTGGCCCAGAATCGCATTATCGATGCTATCACCTAGTATACCAGTGTGAAGCGTAAATGTTTTCACTTCGACGCGTGTAATGGGATATTTGACTGTGGCTTTGGCCAGTGTATTGGCGTGTGCGATCAAAATACCCGGATTTATTTTGACACGGCGAACTATGAGAGTAGCTTCTTTTATTTTTATTCCGAAGCGCCCGTCGTTTGTGGAATCCATCAGGCAAAATGCATCCTTGCTACGCACCAGTCGCACTCTCATTTCGACACCATTGATGAGCATTTTATCCTGATTAAACAAGTCGCAGTGCAGATGACCAATCATATCGAATGCTTCTCCGTCTTTCATAAAATATTGCCTGTGATTGAGGCCTTTGTTCGCTCTGACTCCGTGATTTTCCGGTGCACCCTCCATACAGCCGTGTGTATCATCGTACCAGAGGCTCGCTGTGAGATGAGATTCTTTGGCCGCGGGGGAATAGCTCAGCAATGACTCTATGTAAGCTCTGTACGGGTACGCGTTGTTGGGCGGTGACGCAAGCTTTTGATTGAGAAAAATATCAATTTGATTGAACATTGAATGTAAAACGTTGTTTACGGGGCCAACTTTTAGATTTGTGTCGGGCTCCTCCACGGGCAATATTTGTGCCTTGACGAAGAGCATAGTGTGCGCGAGGTCGATGTAATGCTCGCTGGCGCTGGGTACGACGAATTCGATGGGTGCATCACTCTCATCGGGGATCGAAGAGACGGGCTTATAGTTCAAAAAACTGCTCCCTTCGATGGAGGTTTGAGTAGCGGGGAGGGTGAAAAGGTCGAGTTCGCTCGACATACACTCTGACGAGTGAGAGTGCAAGAAAGCCATTTTTAAGATTTACTTTGGTCCAAAAATATGGTTAATGGGGCGAAAAAGTCGGGGTTTTGCGCTTTCTCTTGCTTACTTTACGAGTTCCACGCGACGCGGTGGGCAATTTTTTTTTCTTACGTTTGGATCGCGAGGTACGAGCGGTCGCGCGTGCCTTTGTCGACTGACGCGGCCGTTTGATGCGGCTTGTAGTTTTATAGCCCGAACCCTTCATGATTTCTGTAATATTCTCGGCAGCTTTTCTCTTGAGATGCCTCCTCGATTCTCCGACTCTCGATTTTATGGCCTCCTTGAAATTGACACCATTGTTTGCGACATCGTCTATGATTTTCATACCTGCGCGCAAGGTCTCTTTCCCGACCGCCTTAGCGCCACTCCTGACGTATGGAAGAATACGGCGAAAGAGACCCCCCAGCCAAGAGCCGATGCCACGCCCTCTCTGAAAGGGTGCGCCAGCGAAAACGTTTCTCACACCACCCCCGCCACCTATCTGCTCATCGTAGTATCTAGTGTAATGAGACATCTTAACGACTTCGTCTGAAATGGAGTGTTACGGTCAGCGTACCGTACTCGAATGGAATGCGCTGCCCGTACTGGTCTCTTATATCGATGATAATATTGTGAAAATTGTGATAGAGAAGCGGTATGTAGTGAGTGGGTGTGAAACGCTGCACAGCACTGCAGCCGTATTTGAATTTTGAGTTATCCAAGGAAACGATGCGCAAGAGGGCGGCCTGTGTGTCCCCCACTGTGTAGGGCTCACAAATATCTGTATAAACGTACAGTTGGTCAGGTATGGCACGAGAAAGCGAGGCTGGCCTCTCAGCTACAATTTCCCGCAGTGCGCCATGGTTAAAGGTTGTAAACAGAGTTTTTTTCCCGGGTTCGTCATCGAAGCCAAAAATGCGCATAATTTTGTCATTGAAATGAGTCGCATGTGGCTGTTGACAGTCGCACTTGCGTCTGATGGCATAATAGCCATTGCTCTCCTTTACAGGTTCAAGCATGTGATGCTTAAAAGTGTCATTCGAGTTGTTTATGGCGTCTGCCAGCTGTTGGAGAGAGTTGTAAATGCCGACTGGAAAATGGCAGAATGTTTTCTCAGTCTGTTCGTTGTCGTCCACGCTGTACGAACTAAAAGTGTAAAAGGCGTCATTGTCTTGAAAATGCACGATGCTACAGGGTACGTGAATTTCCACCAGTCCAACGTGCCACTCTCCGTGTAATTTGATCTCGTGAGGCAAGTGTGTGGTGAAACAGCTGGTCGTGTTATCGGAAAAGTAAGACATACTGCTGTTGCTAGGCAGTACCATGTAAAAATCTTCTTTCGGGTCCATACTTGCTCGCTGTTTTTCTACGAAATGCTCTCGAGTTGACTGACGTTCACCCAAGAATTAAATTTATCGGGATAGCCTAACCACTTGACGAGCGCTTGTTTGTTGGCGCCGCGACCTTTCGTGCGTACGATACGCTCGATTTTGAAGCTCTTATCGTCTGCCAGACGATCTTGCCCGACCAAAACGAGCTCTTCGTTGTAAAAGAATCCGTCGATTATTTCCCCGTTCAAGTCCGCCAATACGTACGTGTACAGTCCTTGTCGCAGTGATACGCGTATTATCTTGAAAATCTCCTCGCTGAAATTTTTTTCGTATCCTCGCTCGAAGGTGTTCTTTGAGCGACTGACACGGACGAGGTCACCTACGGCAAATTTACAGTGGGGCGCTGTGCGGCGGCACCGATAATTGGAGCGCGCACGTTTGTCCAAGTTTACGCGCGCGCGCGCAGCATTGTAAAGGTTGACCTCAGCGGACCGCATGCGCGTGCCACTGTGCAGGGTGTGATTGTACGCGTACACAATTTTTTGCAGAACATCGATGTAGCGCTTGGTGTTCCGATGCGAGAAATATCTCCATATGCGCTCGCGCAGTGTTCTGTTGAGCCGCTCGACCACCGCTGCCTTGATATCCGGATTTCTAGCGACGCGAAAACCGATCTCCATGCGCTTGAGAAAATTTTGAAAAGCGGCACCAAGGAATTCCTTGCCACGATCGGACTGCACGCACAGGGGCACGCGCGGTTTCGCTCTGTCGGTAATTCGTTCAAAAGCGCTGGCAACGTTGCGAGCTGTTTTATCTTTCAACGGTTCAACCCAGGCGAACTTGCCGAGTACATCGATGACCACGAGAATATAGCAGTACCCGTCGTTGTAATCCTTTATCGATGTTAGCTGAAGTAGATAGCACTCCCACACGTCATCGACGTTTGTTACATTGTACGACAGACGCGGAAATCTTCTTTTTATCGGGTGATGAAGTGTGTAGGCGTCTTGATTGCTTAGCCACGCGTAAATTTTTTTCTTTTCCTTTTTGGCGTTTACGCGCAGGAGGTTTCGCGCACCTGCGTAACCAGCCTCATGCTCGAGATTGTAGTATTGTTTTCCGTAAGGCATTTCGTGTTTACATATCAAAGTGTAGCCATTTTTTCTTGGCTTGTTTTTTACTGCGCGTTAGAATGGGTGAGACTGGGGACGGGGCTATATTTTCTACATCCGCTATAGTCTCTCTACGCGGCAGGCGCCGTTTGGCCGTTTTCTCTGGTGCGGTCAATATTTTCCCAATTTTCAAAACTTTGGGATTTTCTATGAGATTAACGGGTGTCTCGCTAGTTTTGAGAAATTTTGCAAACTCAACGCGACCGACAGGCGCTTCGTCTCCCGTGTTCTTTTTGCTCAACGTGTCGATGAGTAACTCGCTTATGTCCGAGAGGGGTACCTGGTGACCATCGATGCTCACAGTGCCTGCATTGTCCCACTTTAAGCGCTCGGGAACCGCAGTCCTCCAGTGCCGAAGCAAGAGTCGCGCTTTGCGTGCGTGTACTTTGGGTATACCCTGGAGAATGTCTTCCTCGCTGAGCGGTGCGAGAGTCTCTTCGATTTCGTCAACCTCGTGATTCGGCTCGGCGACACGCTCGTTGTCGCGGAAAAAAAGATAACGTCGTAAAATCTGCAGATAATTCAGACATTTTTCATAATCATCGCGCGCCTCCTTTGAGCGTCAAACGTTATACATTTCGCTGTCTAAGCGAGAAAAATTATCACCGCGCGTTTGTAAACTTTTTTCCTCGACATCCACGGATGGGGCGGCGGCGGCGGTGGCGGTGGCTCCGGATGCGGGTCTCGGTGGGCCAATCGAGCCTTAAGGCACAAGGATCATTTTACGTGCTCGTTCCATCTTAGTGCGTGTCACCCGATCCGAATATTTTCGATATGAGAGTACTTACGAGTGGGGCTAATAAGATTGGTAGAAACGACCCGCCGTTCTGAATAATCACTCGCTTCTTTGTGCGCCAATCGTCTTCGTTTCCACTTGAGTGCGATAACTTGCGCAGCGCGTGTTTATGTTTGCTCAAGCGTCTCTTCTCGCTATCGGATAATTTTATGACGCCGTGTAAAACGTTTAATGCACACTCACATATACACTTGACAAGTGGCTTGTCAGCCGCTCGGGTTATGGCAGTGCGATGTTTCTTATCGCCGTGACAGAGTGCGCCGAGTAGTGCGAGATTTTTCTTGGAAAAATGCTTACCCCGTGGTAATGTGCCGCGACAAGAGGGGCGACGATCGTACGGGGCCATAGTTTTTTTCCGACTGATGATCGTCCACGTGAATCAGTGTGATTTAAAGTATTTGCGCATGTATGCGCAATGCGCGCTGTCGTCGGGGAATATGTTTGCGCGAAATCTAAACTCATCGAGACAGTCTTGCGAGAGGTCTATAAAGAGGTAAGAGTGTGGTGCGCGCGTAGCGTTTACGAAGGCATCGCGCAGAAAAGCCGAGTCTTCGGGGTGGATTTGACGCGCGAGATGCTGTATTTGCGCCTTGTCGCGTGGATTTTTGAATAGCACTAAATACTTTGTATTTAAACTTATGTCACGCTGTGCCTTTCCCTTGTGGAAAACATTTTGTGTTATGAATATCACACTGATATTTTTGTGGTGACTCCCCTTCGTAAACAAGTCTAAAATAACGTCGCTCGAAGATTCTCGCATAAGATCATCGAGAACGAGTAATTTTTTCTTCTCGTTGTCCGAGGAATAATCGCCTATCTGAGGGAGACCCTCTCTAAACTCGATGGTTGGTCCAGCGGACTTAAAAGCTGTTCTGTAAGCCTCCTGCCATTCAGCGTAATAAAACAATAAACGATCGAAGCGCACTGTACACATCTCCGGTAAATGTGCGAGATAGCGCTGGACGAAGCGAGTTTTCCCGCAGCCTGTGGGCCCGCACACGCAGCAGGTAAACGGGTGTTTCCATCGGACGTCCATATTTTTACACGAGCTCTACCCTGCGAATGAGACTGGACCACGCTTTTCCAATCATTTTATCGCCACCCATTGACAAATAGACTGCTGGCCCCAATGAGCGGCTGAGGCGGCGGCGGGCGGGCGGGCGGGCGGGCGCGCGTGGACTAGCATCTTTACCCGCGGTGGTGAGCTGAATCGTCGCGGTGGCAAGCTCATCGGCCGCGGTGGTGAGCTGAATCGACGCGGTGGCAAGCTGGTCGGCCGCGGTGTGACTAGCGTGCAGCCGCTGAAATAAGCAGAATTACCGCACGACGTCATCACATGTAGCGAAAAAAAGTCATGTTCCGTAGTACTTAAGAAGCGTAGATACTTTCGTAATGCAGTATTACTACCTTTTGGTTATAAGAGCGATTCGTAGTATGTGTATTTGTATGTATGGCAGAGCTGGCGGGAACTATTCCAACCACGTGGGCATTTTCCCGCGCGTTCCGCTACATCAGCACAGGCCATTCTCGCGAAGGCGTCGCGGCGGCATCCGCGTGCTGAGCGCGCACCGGACGGAGCGTATGCTTCCTCCCGCCCTTCTCCGGCTATAAAAGGCGAGGCGGCGCAGGCTCGCGCTCTCTTGCCTTCGAGTCTCCGCCGGGGACACATCTCCACAACCGACGGTGCCACGTGAAGGACATCTCGCCTATTATTGATTACGCACATTATTATTTGGTTCGTATATAGTAACCTCATGTTCTCTCTAATTGTATTTGTTTCAATAAATTCCTTTTAGCGAATTCTAGCGTTGTGTTTCGCCTTCATTTTCCCGCCCGATCCAGCGTCGCGTTATGCCTCGCGCGCATGAGAAAACATTGGTCCTTCGAGCCGGATCGGGGCAGTGGGGGATCTTGAAGGCGTTCACGCATTGTTGACAGATCAGTTCGCGAGGGGCAAGCGTGTTTCTTGTTGTTTGATCGGCACGTTCACTGGAGTCCTCGAGGACGAGGACGTGGGGTCCTCGGCCACGTGTGCTGCCTAACTGCGTCGCAAGCTCACATAAATTTGCTATTTCCTACAGCAGCTATCCAGCAGCATGGCACTCATCGACCGACAGATAATGCTGTCATCAATGATCGCCAACTTCCAAGCGAACATCCTGAAAGATGGCCGAGCAGCCATCACCAGCGGTTTTCTCCGGGGACGTCGCGAGTGCCTGGAACGGTACTGGACCGAATTCCAGGCCAATCATCAACAATTGGATGCCGACCCGACACTCCAAGAAGAGGTTTATTTCACCGGGGATCAACTTTCCAGCACTGAGCTCCAGTACACTAAGGCCCTGGGGTTTATTTATGATGAGGAGGCGAAAATCACCCCCGTCGCTGGCAATCGCGTCGACACCCGACAATCGGCTGTGAAGGTTCACCTTCCGAAGATCTCGCTGCCATCCTTTTCGGGCGGTGAGGAGGACTGGGAATCGTTCCGGGACTTATTCCGGTCCTTAATTCATCTAAACAACGGCCTTTCCGGAGTACAGAAACTTCATTTTCTGAAGACGTCGGTGTAGGGAGAGGCCGAAAGTGCTCTTGACAGCCTCGCAACCACAGAAGTGAATTATCTGGTCGCTTGGAACTTGCTTTTGGAACGCTATGATGACGAGCAGCTCCTCTCACAAAAGCATATGGCGAACCTCGCCTCGATCCGAAGCCTACGGGATGAGAGCAGCGCAGGACTCCAAGGCTTGCTGGACCAAATCACACGAAGCCGCGAGGCTCTGCGGGCGCTTGGTCAGGCTGTGGAAGGATGGGATGCCTGGTTTATATTTTTCGCCACCAGAGGAATGGACCCGACTACCCGACGTGAGTGGGAAAGATGGTCAAAGACGAAGGCGACTCCCCATACCTATGAGAGAGTAAAGGGATTCCTGCAAGAAGTGATTCATACCTTGAAGACTTTCGAGAACACGCGTGGTCCGGTGCGAGAAGCCCAAGGATCCCGTTCAAGATCATCCCAGGCTTCGCATTCCTCACGGGTCTTCACCCTCAGTTCAAAGGATCCGTTCTGCCAAGTCTGCGACAAGAGCCATGTGGTCAGCCGTTGCGACCGTTTTAGGAACGCGCCGCTGGCGCAACGCCGGTCGCTGGCTAACCGTCTGAGGCTCTGCTACAATTGCCTTCGTTCCGGGCACAATGTTCAGGATTGTGACGCTTCGCATCGCTGCCGAGAGTGCGACCGACGGCATCACTCTCTTTTGCATCCGGTAGGACTAGGCAAACGGGCGATCGCAGGCTCTCACGATGACGGGTCCACAGCAAAGAAAAGATGTCATGAAATTAACAATGTCCGGCCTTCCTCTGTGCCACAAGTCCCTGCCGGCTCAGAAGCTTGACCCGTGCTCCTCGCGACCGCCCAGATCCATTTAGAGGGCGCTACCGGCTCCATGGTACCCGCCCGAGCCCTGATCGACCCCGGCTCCGAGGTGAACTTGGTCTCCGAACACCTCATCAAACGTCTTGGGACTCCTCGTCATCACGCTCGGGTGTCGCTTCATGTCCTCGGCGGCATCGCCCCTTGCAAGGTTCAAGGGACTGCCATATTGCGACTACGACTGCAAGATTGCGGCCGCGAGTCACTGGAATTCTCCGCTCTCGTCCTGCGTGACTTGGGGATCAAGACTCCTCGCGGGGATCGTGAAGGAGGACCGTGGCCGCATCTGGCCGGGTTAAAATTGGCCGACCCCGGATTCCACCTTTCCGCCAAGGTTGATGTGCTCTTAGGGGCTGATCTGTACGCCACGATTTTGAGGTCGGGCATAAAACGTGGCCCACCCAGTGCGCCGACGGCTCAGCGTACGGCCCTCGGATGGATCCTGTTGGGGGCGATAGAAGCTGGTCGATTCACTGACGGGCCTGATGCATCCACACTACACGGACCTATCACTGTTGCTTTAACAGATACGCTTCAAAGGTTCTGGGAGCTCGAAGAGATCCCCGAGCTGCCGCCACCCTTCCCAGACGATCTGAAGTGTGAGCAGCTCTTCCAAGAGGGACACAGTCGCGATGAAACCGGGAGGTATATAGTTCGCCTCCATCTTCGAGATCACGCCCGGCTCCACCCGGAAGCGACCCTCGCCGCCTCTCGCCGATTACTGCAACGAATGCAAACGAGAATACGCGAAGATCCGTCCTTCGCGAAGGAATATCTAAAGTTTATGCAGGAATACGCAGATCTCGGACACATGCGACTGATCGGAGATGTGGATGCGGCTATTCACGGTGGGCGGATATCTTATCTCCCGCACCACGGGATCTGGCAGCGGGCTGATCAAGCTAACAAACTCCGCGTAGTGTTTAATGCGTCCGTCCGAGCAGGCGCAAATCCATCCCTCAACGATCTGATGTACACCGGGCCGGCACTTCAAAACGACCTGGTATCGGTTCTCCTGCAGTGGAGGCTCCCAAGAATCGCCATCTGCGCGGATATAGAGAAAATGTATCGGCAGATCCGCGTCGACCCTCGTGACGTCGACCTTCAGCGTATTTTGTGGGAGTCTCCCGGGAGCGGCCGTCAGGACCATTACCAGCTCATCACTCTGACTTACGGGCTCTCCTGCGCCCCATACCTAGCCCTTCGCGTGCTACGACAGCTAGTGCATGATGAAGGTTACCGATATCCTCGAGCGTCCGAGGTCCTACTTCGCTCGACCTACGTCGACGACATTCTCACCGGCACGGATGATCTCAACTCGGCGTTCCAGCTACGAGACGAGTTAGTCCAATTGCTGAAAGCAGGAGGATTTCCGCTTCGCAAATGGGTCTCCAGCGATCCAGATTTCGCCGCGGAGATCCCACAAGAACAACGTCTCCGTCCCTTTTGGAAGGACTTCGGGGCAGATCAACCGGTAAGGACGCTTGGCATCGCATGGGATCCAGCCGAAGACGGATTCCGCTATCGCATCTCGGCTGTTCCCAAGGGTATTGCCACGAAAAGGTCCGCCCTTTCCGTTATTGCAAGGTTGTTTGACCCACTCGGTTGGGTCAGCCCAGTCGTCATTTCCGCTAAGATCCTTCTGCAGAAGATGTGGCGTTGCAAGATCGATTGGGACGAGCCATTGCCGACAGCTCTCCAACGTCCTTGGCAGACATTCGTTAGTCGTATCCCAATGATGAAGGAGATACGGATTCCTCGATGGGTCAGAACCTGCTCGCGAGATCGCATTTCTCTTCACGGATTTGCTGATGCCAGTCAGGCTGCATACGCAGCCGTAGTCTACTTGGTTCCTTCAAATCTCACCGCCGGCCAGGAGCCTCATCTTCTCATCGCGAAGACCCGTGTCGCGCCGGTGAAGACACAGACGGTGCCCCCTCTCGAGCTGTGCGCAGCGGTGCTGTTGTCCAAGCTACTTCGTAGGACTATGGACGAGTATGGAGTTCGAGTTTCGGAGGTCTTTGCCTGGTCAGACTCGAGCGTCACTCTGTCATGGCTCAAGGCTGAGCCATCAACCCGCTGGCCTGTCTTTGTAGCTCATCGAGTAGCGCAAGTGCAACAACATCTCCCGAGGATCACGTGGAGGCACGTGCCGTCCGAGGACAATCCCGCTGACCTGGCCACCCGCGGTGTCGACCCGGCTCAGCTATCAACCAAAGCGATCTGGTGGGTTGGTCCCCATTGGTTGGCAGGCTCAAAGGATACCTGGCCTCCGGAACTTAGCTGCCTCGCGGTGCATCAGGCTCCTCTCCAGGACGACCTCCAGGACCAAACGGAGAACAGTGAGGACATGGACTTCACAACTCGTTTCTCTAGTTTAAGCACTCTGCTTCGAGCCATCGCACGGTGCCTACGTCTGAAGCTCCTTTTGCATCCTGGAGGGAAGGAGGAGATTGCTTCACCATTGTCAGCCACGGATCTCCAGCAAGCACGGCTCGCGTGCATCCGACACGCTCAAAGAAGGCCGTTCGAGAAGGAAATGAAGACCCTACAAAGGGGCCTCGCAGTCGGGACAAAAAGCCCTCTCCGCGACCTCAGCCCATTTCTCGACGCCGATGGGATCATTCGCGTCGATGGAAGATTACGCCATGCTCAACTCCCGTATGAGCAACGTCACCCACCGATTCTGCCCAAAGGATGTCATCTGGGTCGTTTGGTAATAGACCAAGCGCATCGGGCGGCTCTACATGGTGGACAAGCTCTCACATATGCCAACGCGATCCGTACCACTTGGATCGTCGGAGGACGAGCTCAAGTGAGGGCTTTCAATCGACAATGTGTGGCTTGTGCCCGAGTGCGAGCTCGACCGTCCAATCAGATGATGGGTGACCTTCCGAGCGCACGGATCACCCCCGGCCGCCCCTTTTCACGCACTGGCCTCGATTATGCGGGACCCTTCTGCGTGAAAGCAGCCAAGGGTCGAGGGGTCCTCATCACGAAAGGATATCTAGCCGTCTTCATCTGCCTCGCGACCAAAGCGGTGCATCTTGAAGTAGTGGGAGACCTCTCCACGGCGAGTTTCCTGGCGGCCCTTCGACGGTTCGCTGCGAGGAGAGGGAGCCCGAGTGAGATCTGGTCGGATAACGCGACCACCTTTCACGGAGCTGACGCTGAGCTCCGCGCTATGTTCCGGGAAGCGGAGCTGGATTGGTCTCACGTTGGGAAGAGACTGACCGATGAGGGCACCACTTGGCGATTTATCCCACCGAGCGCACCCCATTTCGGCGGATTATGGGAAGCCGCCGTGAAATCCGCGAAGACCCATCTTCGGAAGATCATCGGACAAAGGAGTCTAACCTACGAAGAGCTGACTACGCTAATGGCGCAGATAGAATTATGTCTGAATTCTCGTCCTCTGACTCCCCTCCCGGGAGAGGTCGAAGACATCAGCCTCCTGACCCCCAGCCACTTTCTGACCGGTTTCGACATAAGTGCGCCACCTGAACCGATCGGGAATCCTGACGAGAGGCTGGATCGACTTACTCACTGGCAGCTCGTCAAAGCCATGAGAGATCAGTTCTGGACCCGCTGGTCCCGAGAATACCTCAACACTCTCACGCAGCGGCAGAAATGGCGACGGCCTAGGCCTGATCTCGAGACTAACGACATCGTGGTGATTCTGGATCCGTCGCTGCTATGTTTCGGGAGGTGGCCGCTGAGGAGGGTGACCGCGACTCACCCCGGGCGTGACAACCGAGTCCGAGTAGCAACAGTCCGCACCGCACAGGGTGAATACGTGCGACCCACGACAAAACTTTGTCGACTCCCAGTGAACGAAGTGATTCCGTCATAAACGACGGAAGGTGGGCGGGATGTACGTTTGGCAGAGCTGGCGGGAACTATTCCAACCACGTGGGCATTTTCCCGCGCGTTCCGCTACATCAGCACAGGCCATTCTCGCGAAGGCGTCGCGGCGGCATCCGCGTGCTGCGCGCGCACCGGACGGAGCGTATGCTTCCTCCCGCCCTTCTCCGGCTATAAAAGGCGAGGCGGCGCAGGCTCGCGCTCTCTTGCCTTCGAGTCTCCGCCGGGGACACATCTCCACAACCGACGGTGCCACGTGAAGGACATCTCGCCTATTATTGATTACGCACATTATTATTTGGTTCGTATATAGTAACCTCATGTTCTCTCTAATTGTATTTGTTTCAATAAATTCCTTTTAGCGAATTCTAGCGTTGTGTTTCGCCTTCATTTTCCCGCCCGATCCAGCGTCGCGTTATGCCTCGCGCGCATGAGAAAACAGTATTTTTATAAAAAAACTTGTACTTATGTAAAATTCGTCTTTTTTATATTTTAATAAAAAAAAAAATTATTTTTCCATCAAAATGTTCTATTATTTCTACCCATCACCACTTTCCATGTAGTTATAAGAAACCATTATATTTTTCTTAACAGCAAAGTAATATAGTGAATGTTTTATATCGTTTTTCGAAGATTATAAAAGCTGCCGTTACTATATTTTTTTATTTAGTTAAATATACTAAGAAGTTATTGTAGTGACAAAGTTGCACTATATCGCAGCAGTAGCAGTAGCCGCGGGTAAATGTGCTCATCGTCGGCGTTCGCAAGCTAGTTGGCGTGCGGTAATTCTGCTTATTTCAGCGGCTGCACGCTAGTCACACCGCGGCCGACCAGCTTGCCACCGCGTCGATTCAGCTCACCACCGCGGCCGATAAGCTTGCCACCGCGACGATTCAGCTCACCACCGCGGGTAAAGATGCTAGTCCACGCGCGCCCGCCCGCCCGCCCGCCCGCCGCCGCCTCAGCCGCTCATTGGGGCCAGCAGTCTATTTGTCAATGGGTGGCTATAAAATGATTGGAAAAGCGTGGTCCAGTCTCATTCGCAGGGTAGAGCTCGTGTAAAAATATGGACGTCCGATGGAAACACCCGTTTACCTGCTGCGTGTGCGGGCCCACAGGCTGCGGGAAAACTCGCTTGGTCCAGCGCTTTCTCGCACATTTACCGGAGATGTGTACAGTACGCTTCGATCGTTTATTGTTTTATTACGCTGAATGGCAGGAGGCTTACAGAACAGCTTTTAAGTCCGCTGGACCAACCATCGAGTTTAGAGAGGGTCTCCCTCAGATAGGCGATTATTCCTCGGACAACGAGAAGAAAAAATTACTCGTTCTCGATGATCTTATGCGAGAATCTTCGAGCGACGTTATTTTAGACTTGTTTACGAAGGGGAGTCACCACAAAAATATCAGTGTGATATTCATAACACAAAATGTTTTCCACAAGGGAAAGGCACAGCGTGACATAAGTTTAAATACAAAGTATTTAGTGCTATTCAAAAATCCACGCGACAAGGCGCAAATACAGCATCTCGCGCGTCAAATCCACCCCGAAGACTCGGCTTTTCTGCGCGATGCCTTCGTAGACGCTACGCGCGCACCACACTCTTACCTCTTTATAGACCTCTCGCAAGACTGTCTCGATGAGTTTAGATTTCGCGCAAACATATTCCCCGACGACAGCGCGCATTGCGCATACATGCCCAAATACTTTAAATCACACTGATTCACGTGGACGATCATCAGTCGGAAAAAAACTATGGCCCCGTACGGTCGTCGCGCCTCTTGTCGCGGCACGTTACCACGGTGTAAGCATTTTTCCAAGAAAAATCTCGCACTACTCGGCGCACTCTGTCACGGCGATAAGAAACATCGCACTGCCATAACCCGAGCGGCTGACAAGCCACTTGTCAAGTGTATATGTGAGTGTGCATTAAACGTTTTACACGGCGTCATAAAATTATCCGATAGCGAGAAGAGACGCTTGAGCAAACATAAACACGCGCTGCGCAAGTTATCGCACTCAAGTGGAAACGAAGACGATTGGCGCACAAAGAAGCGAGTGATTATTCAGAACGACGGGTCGTTTCTACCAATCTTATTAGCCCCACTCGTGAGTACTCTCATATCGAAAATATTCGGATCGGGTGACACGCACTAAGATGGAACGAGCACGTAAAATGATCCTTGTGCCGGAAGGCTCGATTGGCCCACCGAGACCCGCATCCGGAGCCACCGCCACCGCCGCCGCCGCCCCATCCGTGGATGTCGAGGAAAAAAGTTTACAAACGCGCGGTGATAATTTTTCTCGCTTAGACAGCGAAATGTATAACGTTTTACGCTCAAAGGAGGCGCGCGATGATTATGAAAAATGTCTGAATTATCTGCAGATTTTACGACGTTATCTTTTTTTCCGCGACAACGAGCGTGTCGCCGAGCCGAATCACGAGGTTGACGAAATCGAAGAGACTCTCGCACCGCTCAGCGAAGAAGACATTCTCCAGGGTATACCCAAAGTACACGCACGCAAAGCGCGACTCTTGCTTCGGCACTGGAGGACTGCGGTTCCCAAGCGCTTAAAGTGGGACAATGCAGGCACTGTGAGCATCGAAGGTCACCAGGTACCCCGCTCGGACATAAGCGAGTTACTCATCGACACGTTGAGCAAAAAGAACACGGGAGACGAAGCGCCTGTCGGTCGCGTTGAGTTTGCAAAATTTCTCAAAACTAGCGAGACACCCGTTAATCTCATAGAAAATCCCAAAGTTTTGAAAATTGGGAAAATATTGTTACGTCGGGTCTACCATAGAAGACCCAACAGTTAGTTTTTTATAAATAATAAAAAACTATGGTGCTCAGTTTTGAGCCTAGATTAATGAAACCTAATAGCTCGGGATTGAGCTAGATACTGCTAGTAAGATAGGGTAGGGTTAGGGCTGCAACATGAGCGCGACGCGGTAGAATGATTTTAAAATGCTTGCAAATGTTTTGTAACCAGTGGTGTTTCTGGTTATTTTCTTTCTTATTATCAATTTTTAATATCAATTTTTATTAGGAAATGTACCTCTCAAGAAAGGCCAAGTTACTGGCGACTTGAAAGAATAGATTTCCTAATATGTTTTTTACTCTCAGTGTCTCTAGAGGTTTAGTTTAGTAAAAAAAAATTCACTTTAGTTTAGGGGAAAAACAATACGGCAAATCGATTTAAGCACAAAAATGGGGTAATATTTTTGGGATAATGTTCTAGTCTGGCTAAAGAAAAGTTAGGATAGCAAATGAAATGTTTAACTTACTTTGTTTTCTTTTTCTCTGGTCCTTAGCAGCTTTGATGGTCCGTTGTCTCTGCTGCGTTTCTTTTTTGAAAGGTGTCGGTGGTTTAACTGATTTTAAAATAAATAAAACAACCACGAGAATCTTTAGTTTTATGCACTCAATTTATTTCAAAGAAAGGTATGTGTTACCATTGCACGGTAACAAGGTTAAACAACGAATTTCAAAAATATTTTAAAGAATCGTATAGAATTGCGTACAAATGTTTGATATAGACGAGATAGAAAAATCAGACCCAGTCTGAATGTAAAAGTTGGACCTCTCCGGTGGAGGACTGTGAGACGAGAGTGTAGGACCTCGTAGGTTGAGGATTGAAGCTAGAGTGAGTGTGAGCGGACGCGTAGATGAGCGAGCTGCTAACGAAAAGACGAAGCCACCTCCCTTATCTTAAACGCAGAGGGACACTATTAGTCGCTCGGATTTTTGGAACCTCCCTCGCTCAAAATAGAGCTCTAGGATTCGATAATGAGGTGACATTATGCATAAACGTTATAACTTCGATATTAAACAATAAGAGGACAATTTTATTGTTTTATATACTATATCAGGATAAATAACCCACTTTGATGTAATGTTTTTTCTATAATAAATAAATTTTAATGTGAAACTTTTAATACATATATGAATTGGGCGGTCCCAATACTCATTAAAGAGTATTTACGCTATAACTTAAAAATTAATAAGTTAAAAATGAAAATCGTTAAATGAACCGATGAATGAATGAATTTATTATATAAATATAATAACAAATTAAGAAATTCTTTATAATTTTTAAACATTATTCAAACTGGATTATTCATTTACATAATTTTATCGTAGATAATTAAGCAAAGTTATTTAACGAATGCAACTATTAGCTTAATTTGCCTATTACCCGTTTGTGGTTACTCGTATGTATGGATAGAAACATAACTTAGTATATAAAACTAGTGAATGTGTATAAGAGACATGTTTGACGAGAATTATAAAAATATAAAATTTAATATTACAAAGACAATCTTAATACTAAATGTATATAATAGTTTTGGATAATATAAATGATTAATTATTCGCAAGTATAAAATAAGTTTTACATTAAACTACTTAAATTTGTATAACCTCTAAAATATTCTTAATTAATTTTGGGAATTCCTGAGACCCCTTTTTTTTATTACATATTTTGCATAAATAAACAAAATAGAGTCTAGAAATATTAATGTAGATTGAAAATATTAAAGATGATAATCTAATTATTAGAGCTTAATAAAGAATGAAATAGATTGGTTTACTTTGAATATTATAAATTACTGAAAGAGAATTTTGTGGTTATATTGAAATAGAAGTATTACAAAGATCTTGATTTATTGAAAATGAAACGATTCTGTTTAACAAATAAATTTTTTTTTCAATAGCTTTTAGATAAAACGTCATTAATAAATTATATAATGACTTATAGTAAATTAAAACGTTGATGCTTTTACAAACATGATTTTTGTACTCTATAATAATTCTAGATTTATATATATAAATATATGCTAATTAACTTAATATAAATCTTAATGAGATAGGGTATATGTTTAAATTCTAAAATATAATAACTGAACATAACCCAGTGTAAATATTATATAATGAACTTCTAAAGAATTTCTAATTATAATTATTTTATTTCATAACCTAATTGGCGTTTATACTAATGGGGGATGTTATTAAACATTGAAGTTTTGATTTTCCTATAATTATTTAACCCGAAAATGGCTAAAAGTACAGTCGTAGAGATATCATCTACGTGAGAAAGAAAAAATAGCGCAAGCGTGGGTGGTAGGAAATACTGGAAAACGAGCGTGAGAGAGACGGGAACAGACGCGGTCGCAATTGCCGGGTTTCCCTAATTTATTGGTTTTCGAGTGGCTGAAAATTCCGATGCGGCTCGCAGTCCGGGAAAGTTATCACTTGCAGATGTTTGGGTTCTTAGATTAGGCCTTGGGAAAGCAAAGAGAGGAATCTTTATCGCGGCCTACTCGGAAAACTCGGGTCTGGCTAGCGTTTGCTGAGGACTATCGTAAAAGAAAGGAAACGAAAAAAACTTTAAGACACACGGCGAAGAAGGAAGCATTGTATCCTTACATAGAGCATGCTCGCGTTGGGGTTCGAGAAGAAAAAAAAATGACCTGGGTGTTCTTTTGAGGAGTAGAACTGTGACGCTATTCAGATTTCTAATTTTCAGGGATTTATTTATATTATTATTATATATTTTTTTTTTTATTTAATATTAAAAACGGCCCGATGTAACAATATTGACCGCACCAGAGAAAACGGCCAAACGGCGCCTGCCGCGTAGAGAGACTATAGCGGATGTAGAAAATATAGCCCCGTCCCCAGTCTCACCCATTCTAACGCGCAGTAAAAAACAAGCCAAGAAAAAATGGCTACACTTTGATATGTAAACACGAAATGCCTTACGGAAAACAATACTACAATCTCGAGCATGAGGCTGGTTACGCAGGAGCGCGAAACCTCCTGCGCGTAAATGCCAAAAAGGAGAAGAAAAAAATTTACGCGTGGCTAAGCAATCAAGACGCCTACACACTTCATCACCCGATAAAAAGAAGATTTCCGCGTCTGTCGTACAATGTAACAAACGTCGATGACGTGTGGGAGTGCTATCTACTTCAGCTAACATCGATAAAGGATTACAACGACGGGTACTGCTATATTCTCGTGGTCATCGATGTACTCGGCAAGTTCGCCTGGGTTGAATCGTTGAAAGATAAAACAGCTCGCAACGTTGCCAGCGCTTTTGAACGAATTACCGACAGAGCGAAACCGCGCGTGCCCCTGTGCGTGCAGTCCGATCGTGGCAAGGAATTCCTTGGTGCCGCTTTTCAAAATTTTCTCAAGCGCATGGAGATCGGTTTTCGCGTCGCTAGAAATCCGGATATCAAGGCAGCGGTGGTCGAGCGGCTCAACAGAACACTGCGCGAGCGCATATGGAGATATTTCTCGCATCGGAACACCAAGCGCTACATCGATGTTCTGCAAAAAATTGTGTACGCGTACAATCACACCCTGCACAGTGGCACGCGAATGCGGCCCGCTGAGGTCAACCTTTATAATGCTGCGCGCGCGCGCGTAAACTTGGACAAACGTGCGCGCTCCAATTATCGGTGCCGCCACACAGCGCCCCACTGTAAATTTGCCGTAGGTGACCTCGTCCGTGTCAGTCGCTCAAAGAACACCTTCGAGCGAGGATACGAAAAAAATTTCAGCGAGGAGATTTTCAAGATAATACGCGTATCACCGCGACAAGGACTGTACACGTACGTATTGGCGGACTTGAACGGGGAAATAATCGACGGATTCTTTTACAACGAAGAGCTCGTTTTGGTCGGGCAAGATCGTCTGGCAGACGATAAGAGCTTCAAAATCGAGCGTATCGTACGCACGAAAGGTCGCGGCGCCAACAAACAAGCGCTCGTCAAGTGGTTAGGCTATCCCGATAAATTTAATTCTTGGGTGAACGTCAGTCAACTCGAGAGCATTTCGTAGAAAAACAGCGAGCAAGTATGGACCCGAAAGAAGATTTTTACATGGTACTGCCTAGCAACAGCAGTATGTCTTACTTTTCCGATAACACGACCAGCTGTTTCACCACACACTTGCCTCACGAGATCAAATTACACGGAGAGTGGCACGTTGGACTGGTGGAAATTCACGTACCCTGTAGCATCGTGCATTTTCAAGACAATGACGCCTTTTACACTTTTAGTTCGTACAGCGTGGACGACAACGAACAGACTGAGAAAACATTCTGCCATTTTCCAGTCGGCATTTACGACTCTCTCCAACAGCTGGCAGACGCCATAAACAACTCGAATGACACTTTTAAGCATCACATGCTTGAACCCGTAAAGGAGAGCAATGGCTATTATGCCATCAGACGCAAGTGCGACTGTCAACAGCCACATGCGACTCATTTCAATGACAAAATTATGCGCATTTTTGGCTTCGATGACGAACCCGGGAAAAAAACTCTGTTTACAACCTTTAACCATGGCGCACTGCGGGAAATTGTAGCTGAGAGGCCAGCTTCGCTTTCTCGTGCCATACCTGACCAACTGTACGTTTATACAGATATTTGTGAGTCCTACACAGTGGGGGACACACAGGCCGCCCTCTTGCGCATCGTTTCCTTGGATAACTCAAAATTCAAATACGGCGGCAGTGCTGTGCAGCGTTTCACACCCACTCACTACATACCGCTTCTCTATCACAATTTTCACAATATTATCATCGATATAAGAGACCAGTACGGGCAGCGCATTCCATTCGAGTACGGTACGCTGACCGTGACACTCCATTTCAGACGAAGTCGTTAAGATGTCTCATTACACTAGATACTACGATGAGCAGATAGGTGGCGGGGGTGGTGTGAGAAACGTTTTCGCTGGCGCACCCTTTCAGAGAGGGCGTGGCATCGGCTCTTGGCTGGGGGGTCTCCTTCGCCGTATTCTTCCATACGTCAGGAGTGGCGCTAAGGCGGTCGGGGAAGAGACCTTGCGCGCAGGTATGAAAATCATAGACGATGTCGCAAACAATGGTGTCAATTTCAAGGAGGCCATAAAATCGAGAGTCGGAGAATCGAGGAGGCATCTCAAGAGAAAAGCTGCCGAGAAAATTACAGAAATCATGAAGGGTTCGGGCTATAAAACTACAAGCCGCATCAAACGGCCGCGTCAGTCGACAAAGGCACGCGCGACCGCTCGTACCTCGCGATCCAAACGTAAGAAAAAAAAATTGCCCACCGCGTCGCGTGGAACTCGTAAAGTAAGCAAGAGAAAGCGCAAAACCCCGACTTTTCGCCCCATTAACGATATTTTTGGACCAAAGTAAATCTTAAAAATGGCTTTCTTGCACTCTCACTCGTCAGAGTGTATGTCGAGCGAACTCGACCTTTTCACCCTCCCCGCTACTCAAACCTCCATCGAAGGGAGCAGTTTTTTGAACTATAAGCCCGTCTCTTCGATCACCGATGAGAGTGATGCACCCATCGAATTCGTCGTACCCAGCGCCAGCGAGCATTACATCGACCTCGCGCACACTATGCTCTTCGACAAGGCACAAATATTGCCCGTCGAGGAGCCCGACATAAATCTAAAAGTTGGCCCCGTAAACAACGTTTTACATTCAATGTTCAATCAAATTGATATTTTTCTCAATCAAAAGCTTGCGTCACCGCCCAACAACGCGTACCCGTACAGAGCTTACATAGAGTCATTGCTGAGCTATTCCCCCGTGGCCAAAGAATCTCATCTCACAGCGAGCCTCTGGTACGATGATACACACGGCTGTATGGAGGGTGCACCGGAAAATCACGGAGTCAGAGCGAACAAAGGCCTCAATCACAGGCAATATTTTACGAAAGACGGAAAAGCATTCGATATGATTGGTCATCTGCACTGCGACTTGTTTAATCAGGATAAAATGCTCATCAATGGTGTCGAAATGAGAGTGCGACTGGTGCGTAGCAAGGATGCATTTTGCCTGATGGATTCCACAAACGACGGGCGCTTCGGAATAAAAATAAAAGAAGCTACTCTCATAGTTCGCCGTGTCAAAATAAATCCGGGTATTTTGATCGCACACGCCAATACACTGGCCAAAGCCACAGCCAAATATCCCATTACACGCGTCGAAGTGAAAACATTTACGCTTCACACTGGTATACTAGGTGATAGCATCGATAATGCGATTCTGGGCCAACTGCCGAAACGTATAATAATCGGTTTCGTCGATAACAGAGCGTTCAATGGAAATCGTGCGCTCAATCCATTCAACTTTCAACACTTTGACATAAATTATCTCTCGATATATATCGATGGGGTTCAAATACCGAGCAAACCATTACAGCCTCATTTTACAGGCACCGCTCCAGCTTTTATCGAGACATTCCAAACACTCTACACAGGTACCGGAATACATTTTCTCAACGAGGGCCTAGGCATAAACCGTTACAACTATTCAATGGGCCATTTTCTTACGGCATTCGATCTCACGCCCGATTTATCAGCGCACTGCCACTCTCATTGGAATCTCGTACGCTCAAGCAGTGTACGCATTGAAGTGGGCTTCGAGACGGCGCCAACAGTTACAATAAACTGCATTGTTTACGCAGAGTACGATAACGTTCTTGAAATCGACTCCACTCGACAAATTTTAACGGATTTCAGCGCCTAAGTGATAGAGCAGCAGCAGCAGAAGGCTCCCGCTTATCGCCAGCGACAGGTCGCTACATGACGGTGCGTGTTGGTGGCACTACTGTATGCGTAAAAAAGTGGGTGGGGATACGTGCACTCTGACGCAGACTTGCACAGCTCTCACACATCAGTTCGCTTTTTCTCTTACACACGCACACACACGCACATGCGCTTCCTGCAATGGACTACGTAATAGATATTCAAGGCTTCCACGATTCGGAAAAAAAGCTTCTACCCAAAGAAGTAGCTATCGTGTGCCTATAAAAAAATATTTGTGATCATTGGATAGTGCAAGCACCGCATAGTTTTGACGATTTGCCAGACGACATCAAAGAGACAAACACATTCTGAACAATGGACGCGTTCATAGCGGTTGTGTGTAGTGTTTAGGTTACCGCTGTTATCGGTTACATGTCGCGGCACGCATTTCCTTCTCACGAAAGCCATAAAAATCTTTCACGAGAGTACATGATTGACGCATTCATAGTGTGACGACAAGTAATTAGAAACGATTTCCACTGTTATCGGATACAATCATAACCATAAATCTATATTTTTCTCGAAACGTTTTACGTCACATAGTCCCTCTGCCACACGACACGCTACGTCATACACGTAACAGTGCTCTCGTTGGTCGTGCTCGCGCGCCATCGCCGTCGCCGCCCCCCACCACCCACATATCGGCATAGTGGGGGGTACACAGCCAAACGAATAGCGCTAGCAGTGACGTTGCGCCAGTCTAGTAGAACACACCGCACCAGCAGCAGCAGCAGTCAGCATCACAGTATTTCTTTACACAAAGTGCACTCGCCCACATACGACACCACTGCTTCATTCTGTTAGAGCTCACTGCAGCATCAGCAGCTCCGAGAACACGACATCTTTACCAGTGCATTAGTATTTCTTTAAAAAAAAAGTTTGTGACGACTGCTTCAAAATGAACCAAGACGAGATACCGCAAAACTTGCTTTTTAATACAAGTTACGCACTCAATAAGTCCCACACGAAATTTGCATACATTGGTCTGCAATATTACGGTGACCATTTTCGTACAGTGATTCAATTGGGCGGCGATACTTCACCACATAGATACATAACAATGGATAGCGCCGAATGGGAGGAATTCACAACATATTTTCCAGCAATAATGTACCATCTATACGCCCACAAGCGGGACTTTAGAAAAATCGGCCTAGCTCAACACGAGATTGATTTGACCACTGCTTATAGCTCGAGAGCTGTGGCAATCACTCAGAAAAGCAAAACAAAGGAACCTGTGTCATTACGTGGTCAACGGCATCTGCTCGAGGCGCAAGATTGGGACACCACTGATGGCTTACGTATGGATACAGAGTCAATCACCAGACCCATCGATACAGCTGACGACTGCGACAACAACGACGATAGAGAACCACCGAAAAAGAAGAAAAAAGTCGTGAGTTTACCAAGTGTAGTGATGTTGCGTCGTACATTTGTAATATTAAAAAGCATGCGCGAGTGTATCGAGTTTCGGCTTCGTGAATTAGAGAATATGTCTACGTACATTAATATCATTTATGATGTAATAGTTGAAAGCTTGAAAACCCATGTGAACAGCGGCGACGAGAAAATTCGTGAAATTGACGAGAACACATTTGTTAAACTTTTTGACGAGCAAAGAGACGAATTAAAAACTGATGTAAAAAACCGTATGATTCATTCAGACTTTGGTAGTACGAACATTGATAGACTATTTATAGAAATACGTAGTATTTATTTACCGATCCTAGAAAAAGATGTATACGAATACGAGACTGTTAATAATCAATAAATACAAATTTTAATTTAATTGCCTTCTTCATTACTTCATATCTCTACTCCGCCACCACTCCTGCTCCCTCCCACCACCACCCGTTACTTGCGCTTAGATATAAGCTAATAGTAGAGGGATGTGATAAAACAGAAGGCCTGCAACCTTCACCGAGCACACATCATGGGTCCACCATTCAGCAAGCAGAAGTCTGACAAGGAGGAAAAACAACCTCTCATCGATAAAAAAACGAAAGATTATTCGTCGTCGACTGATAAAGATTCCTCACGGTATAAATCTTTTTCCACCAATACCAATTCCTTTCCCAGTAAACAAGGTTATTCACGATATAATTAAAACTTAACACAAAAAAGAAAACGGCCCTTTTCAGGGCCACTAACTCTATCACGTATACAAACGATTCACTATACTTTAGACGCTGAGGACCTCTGTGGATAAGGTCGCCGCAGCACACAAAGGATTTCTCTCTCTCTCTCTCTCTCTCTCTCTCTCTCTCTCTCTCGTAGTAGTGGGGCAGGTATAGCGACCGTGTGACACGGCGGTGTCATTAACTCAAGTGCTATGTATACAGTAACTGCACAGTAGCTAATGACCCTTGTAAGTATGTGTTAATGGACCCATTGTTTACAAATACAGTAGCAAAACAGTAGCTGTTTTCAAAACAATGGGGTCATTAACACATACTTACATAGGTCATTAGTGCTATGTATACAGTAGCTGCACAGTAGCTAATGACCCTTGTAAGTATGTGTTAATGGACCCATTGTTTACAAATACAGTAGCAAAACAGTAGCTGTTTTCAAAACAATGGGGTCATTAACACATACTTACACGGGTCATTAGCTACTGTACAGCTACTGTTTACATAACACTTGAGTTAATGACCTCTTGAGTTAAGTGCAACTTGACACTTGACACATACCGCCCGATGAGTCACACGTCTCGCAATACCTGTCCTATTACTACTAGTGTATATACGCAGCGTTGCTGCTACATACTAATACGGTTTTTCCCCTTTCTTCTTGAAGAAGGACTGGAGATCAATACTTGTGCTAATAATTATTCCATACTTTATACCCTTGACTACACCAAATAATATGTGCTTGATGAAGGTAATAATTATATTACCGAAACGTTGCACAGAATGAATTAAATTATCTTGCGTACTCATTATTTCATCGATTCCCTTAAGAAATTATACGCAGTTTATAATATTTTGAATATTATTTTGTGGTTGAGGGGAAACAGAAAGTGCTCACGGGTCTGTTCGGCGTTTAGGCTGAGTTCTGTGTGAGAGTGAGAATGCTGCGTGCAACTATTTCTTTTGATTTTAAATGGAACCGTTGGTATATAAATTTTAATGATTGAATTCTATGTGTTTATGAGAAATTATTTTATTGACTTTGATGAATTTGTGCATGTAATATTTCTGATTGTGCTAACTGAAGTTAGCTTTGCGAGGCTAGCGCCGTGCGTTTAATTGAACGCGCGAGCATAGAGAGCGGCAGCGCGGAAGCGTGCCGATAGCGAGTTCCGCCGTGTGCAGATGCACACGCGGACGTATCGTGGCTCTACTAAGTAGGCGGTCGCGCTGCATAGTGGAGGGGAGTGACGCGTAATTTAAGATACTAGAATGTTGGGCGCGCTACGCGCGCCTACAATGTCGCTGTGTTCTCTTGAGTCGAATACAATAATTGTGTAACGTGACTCATTACGTAAATATATTTGTTAATGTATACTGTTAATTATTCGATTAAAATGTTAATTCTAGATATATGGTGTAACGAATTTCATTGTCACGTAAAAACAAAAAAAAATAGACCTCGAATACGGCCGATAGAAAAGAGCATGGAAAATAAAAAGCAAATAGATTTAGGAAAAAAGACAGTGGAGAGGGCTCTAGCATGGGTGCAGTATGTATAGTGTTATACTCAAAATATAACAATTTTTACACACTTTAATTATCTATAATTCGTGTTAAACCATATTCTTTCTATATATTCTCTAGAAATATTCTATATCAAATGGTGTGTGTGCGTGTGTGTGTGTGTGTGTGTGTGTTTGTGGGTGTGTGTGTGCGTGTGTGTGTGTGTGTGTGTGGAATGATAATTAGATATAATAATTATATTAAATGTAATTATAATAAAATAAATTAAATAATAATTAATAATTATTATTTAGTAATTTTTAATTATATTAATTATATTAATTATATATATTATATTAATTATAATAATTATAAATAATTATTATATTAAATTTATATATATATATATATATATATATATATATATTGTCTAAATCTAAGAGATTTAAGTACTATTTAATGCGCATAAACTATAGACGCGCGTATTCGTCCTATACTCGTTGCGCGTGTTTACCTTCGGGTCTACAGCCATAGTTCATGGCTCGCGAGGTGCGGGGCGGGTAAGGCTGCAAGGAACCGAGGCTCACAGCGCGTTGTAGCAAAAATCTAGTTTCGCGGCACGCGTAGGCAGAGACGGTCAACTCTCGCGCTAAGTTATCGCGTCGCGCGCAAAGGGTACAGAATAGTGCCGACTCACCCAGCACTCACTATCCAACTCGCTAGTTACCGTTCTTTTCTCTATACACACACGTACCCAGTTCATTATTTCAGTTAATAAAGTTAGATTGATAGCTTAAGGAAATACGTGTAATTTCATTCCGAATACCATGTCACCTCATCCCGGCGTTTCAAGAAATTCCAGCGACATCGGCGATAAGAGTCACGAACGCTCAAGGATTTCGAACATTGGTCCTTCGAGCCGGATTTCAAGGTATTTTTCTGAAGTTCTCTTTCAGTGTGTGTTGAACGGCATCGTGAGTGTTCGCAAATGCATTTACTGTGGTGTGAAGAACTCTCTAGCAACTAGATCTTCACACCAGGTCACTGCTTTACGTTCAACTAAGTTCGACCAGCGCTAAGTGGCCCAGTAGTTTAAACTGCTTTACCGCCTCGAGGCTGATGCAAGCGGCGAATCTTTCATGGCTCGCTCTCACCAAGCATCAACATTGTATGCTCCAGTAAGGTAACAAGAGTCGTGCTACCTTCTCGCAAAGGGATCCTCATAAGGCTCAGCATTCTTCCTCGGCTTCATGATTAACCCTTTAGCTGAACTAATTAATCACTCATAGCTTCTGAAAGTCTTCGGAATTCGCCCCGGTGAGTAATCGAACCACGTCACTGCCTTCGACCGAGGTCAAGTTTGTTTATCAAGCTGCACAGAGGCTTACGCGCGGTCGCGTGTTTACCTTCTCCGTTCTCTCGTGGAAAGTTTAGAATCTAATATTTTCAACTCACACGACGATAATTTGGACTTGGCCCTGTTACGATTGTTTCCATCTGCGGTTACTGATCGCTAACACTCAGCTCGTATTATTCACCTTGATACATTACCGCGCTCTTCGTGGAGGACTATTGCTTTTCGAACGTACGAAGTTATCATCTCCAACGCGCCTTGTCGAGCAACCGGCCAAGCAATCCACGATCACGGCCAACACCCAGTTAAAGACCGTACTACTCGCTACAGCTGTAGTTCAAGTCGAGACTCAACACGGCAGCTCAACCACAGTTCGCGCACTTCTCGACCCGGGTTCTGAGCCTTCCTTCATTTCGGAACGAGTCGCCCAGATGCTGAGACCAGCTCGCTCTCGGGTCGCGATCCCCGTAGTCGGTCTTCAAGGCACGAGCACCGGAGTCGTGTGCCAGAAAACGAATATCATTCTCAAATCACCGCAGCAGCGTGACTTCGCATTACAACTTAACGCCCTGACCTTACCGTCGCTCAGTATCTCTTGTGACACAGAAGCAACCACGTGCCTACTTGCTGCCCCAATTGCGAGTATGGCAGAGGCCGAGACGCCCCAGAATGATAAATCAGCGGAAAGTTTATGTTCAAGATTTTCTACCTTGAATTCTGCACTGAATGTTCTCTCTATCTGTCTTAGAGTTCGGCTGCAGCAGCCCCGACGCATAGGACCTGCCTCGCCTCTTGAGCGCGACGATGTATTGCAATGCTTGATTGAGCGAGCTCAACAAGCAGAGTTTACAACTGAACTCAATTACCTGCGATTCGGTAAAGCGCTGCCCAAGTCCTCACCGCTCATCCATCTGCGTCCGTTCAAGGATGAACGCGGCTTACTCCGTGTCGGCGAGAGGCTGCAAGTGGCCAAGGTACCGTATAATTAGCGACACCCGGTGATCCTGCCCAAAACCGCCCATCTACAACGCTCATCGTCCGATATGCGCACACGCGCACTTTACACGGAGGTCCGCAGCTTGTGCGCTGTGTGCTGGAGCAAACGTATTGAATCTGTAAAGGTAACTCTCTAATTCGCAAATTGCTACGAGCCTGCGTCCGATGCGCACGCTTTAGCGGAAGACCAGTGCAACAGATCATGGGGATTTTACCTCCCGAGCGCGTCAACCCCTCGGAACCTTTTACCAAGGCTGGAGTGGATTATGCAGGACCCATCGCGCTGAAAACAATGAGAAGACGCGGAGCCAATACCTACAAAGGCTACATCTGCCTCTTTGTTTGCCTCTGTACACGGGCCATCCACCTAGAAGCAGTAACCGACCTGACATCGGCTGCATTCCTTGCAGCGTTCAAACGGTTTATAAGTTGCAGAGGCATGTGCCTCCAACTACTAAGCGACAACGGCACCACGTTTCGTGGCGCTGACAAAGAATTGCGATCGCTGTTTCACGGTGCGAGTAACTTCTACAGAGAAACTGCTCATCAACTCGCGTTAGTCGGCATCGCTTGGGAGTTCATACCTCCCTACGCACCTCACTTCGGGGGTCTTTGGGAGGCCGGAGTTCGGTCAACAAAGCACCATCTCCGACGCGTAATCGGAGACCAACTGCTCACTTTCGAAGAACTCACCACAGTGCTGGCGCAGATAGAGGCCTGTTTAAATTCACGGCCCCTTTCCCCCAGGACCTCACACCGCTCACCCCGGATCATCTGCTAACCGGCCGCGCTCTCCTGGCTGTGCCTGAGCCTGGAATAGAGCAAACCCCACTAGTTTCATGGAGGAAACTTACAAGGATGAGAGATGATTTCTGGCGCCGATGGAGCGCTGAATATTTACGCGGACTTCAATCGCTGCCTAAGTGGAGATCCGAACGAAAAAATCTTAAAGTTAATGATACGGTGCTACTTATTGATGACCTCCAGCCACCGGCGAGATGGTCGCTTGGGAGGGTTGCAAAACTCAATCCTGGCCCTGATGGAGCTGTCTGAGTCGCTACTCTTCGCACGGCAAAGGGTGAGGTACTCCGAACGATCTCCAAAATTTGCCTGCTACCGCTCGAGAACCCCGAAGAGAATCAACCCACTGATGGTCACTCGGATCAAGAAGACGTCCTCTAAGCAAATACTCATCATTGTAACCGACGAACTTTATAACGCTGTAACGCCCCTTATCTTACATAACCCACTGTAACATTTTTTTCTAACCGTCTCTGAAAAATGTATTAGCATACGCATATATGAGGCGTTTCACGTCAACTGTCCCAGCGCGCGGCGCGCGAGCCCCAAATCGTGCTATTTCTAACTCACGTTTATGATACTAAAATGACTTAAAAAAATTGTTTGATAAGCATTTTCGACGTATTTTTTCCTCAGCTTTCCAATGATGTAAACAGTTTTTCCGAAATTTTCCATTTTCACCTTCAAAAAGTACAAAACATGTTATATCTCAAAAAGTGTATTTTTAATATTTTCTTTGACCCTCTAGATCGAAAGCTGAGCATTTTTTACGTAGGAAAGGATATTTTCCAAAGAGTGCCCGAGATGTTTTGTGCGAGAAATAGAATGCGAAAGAGTTTTTGAAGATGAAAATGGAAAATTTTGAAAAAACTACCTACATCATTGGAAAGCTGAGGAAAAAATACGTAGAAAACGCTCATCAAACAATTTTTTTAAGTACTTTTTAGTATCATAAACATGAGTTAGAAATAGCAGGATTTGGGGCTCGTGCGCCGCGCGCTAGGACAGTTGACGTGAAACGCCTCATATATGACGATCGCGGTACGGTTTCACGGCTGGCGGCGCGGAATCGTAGAGTCCTTCACGCCTAATTTTGATACACGCTTGTCACTAAATTTTGTACAAGCAACATTAAAATGATTTGCCTCCTTGCCGCAGCTACCCTTTCTTAATTTCTGTCTAAATCTAAGAGATCTAGGTACTATTTAATGCGCATAAACTATAGACGCGCGTATTCGTCCTATACTCGTTGCGCGTGTTTACCTTCGAGTCTCAGCCGTAGTTCATGGCTCACGAGGTGCGGGGCGGGTAAGGCTGCAAGGAACCGAGGCTCACAGCGCGTTGTAGGAAAAATCCAGTTTCGCGGCACGCGTAGACAGAGACGGTCAGCTCTCGCGCTAAGTTATCGTGTCGCGCGCAAAGGGTACAGAATAGTGCCGGCTCACCCAGCACTCACTATCCAACTCGCTCGTTACCGTTCTTTTCTCTATACACACACATACCCAGTTCATTATTTCAGTTAATAAAGTTAGATTGATAGTTTAAGGAAATACGTGTAATTTCATTCCGAATACCCTGTCACCTCATCCCGGCGTTTCAAGAAATTCCAGCGACATCGGCGATAAGAGCCACGAACGTTCAAGGATTTCGAACAATATATATATATATATATATATATATATATATATATATATATATATATATATATATATATATATATATATATAAAATTTAAGGCGGTCTTACACCTAAAAATTTTGAAAAAATCAAATTTTTTTTTATTGAATTTTTTGATTATATATGTTATTTCGAACCGAAAAAAACTATAGTTTGGATCAATAATTAAAAGAATTTTAAATAAACCGCTGAAAGAGCCTACTATCTTTAAAATGACGAGAAAATTGATTTTCTTGTTTTTTGCCTTTTTTATAGACTTCTGATAGGAATACGTTATTTACTTAAATGTGTTATAAAATATCAAAAAACATTATTTATTTAAGTATATACTTATATAAATCCTTATATAAGGATAAAAAAAATAATTAAATTCACATACAGTATTTATTAAATTCGACAGCAATTCACTATATCAACGAATATAGACGCATATAGAAGCGTACTTCAGATGGGGGGCGAGGACGAAAAAAAAATTAGTTCCGCCTTGACCGAGTGGTGGCGCTAGCATTGACTTTGTGTGCTTTTCTTCTGCGAATCGCGGCTGGCGGCTCGGAGGCTCGCGCGCGCGCGCCGTCCGCCAGTCCGCGGCTCGTCGGCACGCGCCGTTCACAGTGATCGGAGCGCAGGGGCCGTAAAGCATGATTGCATGATGATTTGCAACTTGAAATGTTATAAAACTTTTTTATAAATAACAATTTAATAATGATGAAATAAAATTTAATCTAAAAATAAATTATATCAAATATTATTAAAAGTTAATAAAGTCTTACAATTATTTGATTAAAAACATAATAATTGAAAGAAATAAAAAATATATAAATTGTTATACAAGCAAATAAATAGTAATAATTAGTTATGTAGTCATATTATATGTATAGTTATTTAACTTGATATATCATATCACTTTTCTACTGTATGCAACCACATATTAATTATCGTATTCACTGTTAAATAATATATTGTGTATCAAGGGTGTAACGTTGGATTTAGCAGACCGAGTATTTATAGTACAAGTCGAACGCAAATTAGCACGAGCCTATAAGGTAAGTGCATTTCGCAAGCCGCACAAAAATCCTGCAAACTCGTGATGCAAAAAGCCCACTAGCCCTTGGGTGAACATGATATTGTTTTCTGACAGTTTATAATTTTCGAGATTTTCGTTCTTAAAAATTAACGGGTTTTCAACACAGATCACTAGGGCCTATTGCCCCTATATACTCAATTTATTAATCATAATCAATGTATAAATAAAGGTTTGAGAAGAAAGGCGAGAGGGTATTATATCAGACAACTAAATTGTCAGATGGGTGATTTTAAAGAAATATCAATAAAAAAATTAGAATACTTTATGATAGAATGGTTAATTTTCCGAATGTCGAAATAGTACAATTTCGATATGGGTGCGTCAGGTGATTATTTAGCTCAAATAACGCGTTCTTCGCACGAGCGAAGCGAGTGAAAAAAGTCACATGAGCTAAAAAATCTTACTACGCACCAGTTTCGCACAGTATTTTATACCACGAAAGCCGAATAATTATATTAAAGTTATGATTTTGAGTCTACAGTGGTATAAAATGTTTAAAGTTTAGTATATAATAATTAAAAAGAAATTGGCAAGAAGTCCATAATTTTCTCATTAAATTATTTTAATATTATATATGATATCAATATTTCCAATACCATTTCCACCTAACGATTAAACTGTATAGAAAATGCAGTGATAAAGGGAAGCCATTACGTTGACTAATGATCTAAAAATCTTATGGGAATACATGTTTTACATTGTTCGGAATAGTTTAAAGTCTCTAAGTTTATACAATTTGTTTTTAATTTTTATAGACGCGAATTTTTCTAATATTTCTTATCGAAAATAATTCGTTTCGTGTTCTGAATAGCTCTCCGCCTGAAAATATAATATGAGATCTCATATGAGATTGTAATTGAGATCTCAAGTGAGATCTCATATGAGATCCTTATACGAATTTCAGACATTATATCTCATGTGAGATCTCACTTGAGAGCACGTATACTGAAATAAGGCAGTCGTGTATACAAGGCAAAATAATTATGTAAATAATCCTTAACCCCAAGTAGGTGGGGGATGCGAGTTCCACGCGTATACGGGAGCGCTTCAGACGTGCATACAAGGCAAAATAATTATGTAAATAATTCTTAACCCCAAGTAGGCAGGGGATGAGAGTTCCACGCGTATACTGGAATAAGGCAGACGTGTATACATGGAAAAATAATTATTTAAATAATTCTTAACGCCAAGTAGGCAGGAGATGAGAATTCCACGCATATACGGAAGCGCGCCAGACGTGCATACAAGGCAAAATAATTATGTAAATAATTCTTAACCCCATGTAGGCGGGAGATGCGAGTTTCACCGATATACGGAAGCGCGTCAGACGTGCATATAAGGCAAAATAATTTTGTAAATAATTCTTTACCCCAAGTAGGCGGGGGATATGCGAGTTCCACACGTATACTGGATAAGGTAGACGTGTATACATGGCATAATAATTATGTAAATAATCCTCAACCCCTAGTAGGTGGGGAATGCTCCCATATACGCGTGGAACGCGCATGCCCCGCCTACTTGGGGTTAAGGATTATTTACATAATTATTTTGCCTTGTATGCACGTCCGACGCGCTTCCGTATACACGTGGAACTCTCATCTCCTGCCTACTTGGGATTAAGAATTATTTAAATCATTATTTTGCCATGTATACATATCTTCCTTATTCCAGTATACGCGTGGAACTGGCATGCCCCGCCTACTTGGGGTTAAGTATTATTTACATAATTATTTTGCCTTGTACGCACGTCTGACGCGCTCCCGTATACGCGTGGAACTCGCATCCCCCGCCTACTTAGGGTTAAGAATTGTTTACATAATTATTTTGCCTTGTATGCACGTCTGACGCTCTCCCGTATACGCATGGAACTCGCATCCCCCGCCTTTTCGGGGTTCAGAATTATTTAAATAATTATTTGGCCATGTATACACGCCTGCCTTATTCCAGTATACGCGTGGAACTCGCATATCCCGCCTATTTGGGGTTAAGAATTATTTACATAATTATTTGGCCTTATATGCACGTCTGACGCGCTCCCGTATACGCGTAGAACTCGCATCCCCCTCATTTTTGGGGTTCAGAATTATTTAAATAATCATTTTGCCATGTATACACGTCTGTCTAATTATTCCAGTATACGCGTGGAACTCTCATCCCCTGCCTACTTGGGTTTAAGGATTATTTACATAATTATTTTGCCTTGTATGCACGTCTGACGTGCTCCGGTATACGGGTGGAACTCGCATCCCCCGCCTCCCTATTGAAAAATATCGCGCGATGATCGTGCCAGTTTATCGACCATTTTCTGCAACAATAAGCAAGACAATTATTTAAACAAATTTTAAACACAAGTAGGCGGTGGATATGAGGTCTACGCATATTAGGGAACCACGATGACGTGCAACAATAAGCAATACAGTTATTTAAACAATTTTAAACCCAAGTAGGCGGGGGATAAGAGGTTCACACGTATATGGGTGATTCTCAGCAAAAGTGCTCAAAATCTGTCCTGTAATCTCCGTGGATATTTCATTAGATTTTACAATATAAAATCTTTAATTTTTAAAAAAATACGTTTTTTTATAAGAATGAAACCCAAATTACTAGAATATCACAGTAAAAATGAAAATTTCCAGATGTCCATTTGTATTCAATGAAAGAGGGTTATTTTCTATCACGGAGATTACACGTAAAACTGAGCACTTTGGCTGAGAATCACACATATAAGGGATCATGTAGACATGAAAAAATAAGCAAACCGATTATTTAACTTATTTTTAAATCCAAGTAGTCGGGGGACGCAAGGTTCGCGCATATTAGGAAATTACGTAGACGTGCGACAATAAGCAAGACAATTATTTAAACAATTTTTAAACACAAGTAGGCGAGGGATATGAGGACCACGCATATTAGGGAATTACATAGATGTGCAACAATAAGGAAAACAGTTATTTAAACAATTATAAACCCAAGAAACCGAGGGACGCGAGGTCCACATATATTAGGGAATCACGTTAACGTGCAACAATAAGCAAGACAATTATTCAAACAAATTTGAAACACAAGTAGGCGGGGGATATGACGTCCACGCATATAAGGAAGTCATGAAGACATGAAACAATAATCAAAACGATTATTTAAATAATTTTCAAACCAAAAAAGCCGGGGGCCCGAGGTCCACGCATATTAGGGAGTCATGAAGACATTAATAAGGGTGCCATTCACTCTTTCAAGGGTGCCATAAAATCTTTTATACCACTCTAACCTCAAAATCACAACTTTGATATGATTTTTCGGCGCTCGTGGTATAAAATACCGTTCGAAACTAGTGTGTAAGTCGATTATTTAGGTGGTGTGACTTTTTCGCACTCGCTTCGCTAATGCAAAAAGTACACCAGCTAAATAATCGACTTCCCCACCCGTGTCGAAATGTACTATTATCAATATAATGCATGAAATATCAAAGAAAATACTAGGTTGACGTACATAAAATTTTAAGATTAGTCCTAGTTTTAAGCTCAAATACTGGTCAAAAGTCTTAGAAAATAGAATTCCCACAAATTCTTCCAGGCGATGAAAAATTCAAGTCTACGGTGAACCAAGCGTAATATTAAATAATGAAAATATTGTGATTTTATAATGAAGCGATGAGTGAATTTAAGCTAGAGTCGGGTGTTATGTAGACGTGTAATACAAAAAACAATTATTTAAATAATTCGTAACCCCAAGTAGGCGGGTGATGCGAGTTCCACGTGTATACGGGAGCGCGTCAGACGTGCATACAAGGCAAAATAATTATGTAAACAATTCTTACCACCAAGTAGCCCTATTGAAAAATATCGCGCGATTATCGTGCCAGTTTATCGAACATTTTCTGGCGCGGTAATCGCGCGAGTTAGCCGAAATTCAACATTAAAAAATAAGTTTTATTTTCACAACTGTGTACGTGCTTGCATAATTGACAAACATTATGACTGTAAATATATCAGTGCGTAACTGCAGTGTTAATGTACGTGTGAGTATGTGACTGTCTGTATCCCTGTTGAAAATATCCACGTGGATTGACATGGATTCTACATGGATTCAAATGGATAACCACGTGGATCATCCACGCCGATATCCATGATGAAAATCCATGTGGATTATTTGAAATCCATGTGGATTCTGAGAAACCAACCCGTTTCGAAAAATCCACATGGATTAGTTGGATGTAGACAATCCGGCTGAAAAAACTCATATGAGATTCACTTGAATCTCACGTGATTCTCAGGTGAGTCTCATGCCACATTCTCATGTAAGTCTCATGTGAGTCTCAGGTTTCCACTAACAATTTTAAATGAATTAATACTATTTTTTATTGTAATTAATTGTTTAAATTAATTTAATCGTTTTAATTTATTTTCTAATATGAAATTAGAGATGTAAATAAAACTCAATGAAAAAATAAAACAGATGTATATATTTTTAAATGTTTTATTTTATAAAAGTATAAAAATATGTATTTCGGTACAAATAGTATTTTCGCCACCCTGAATATGGCCAAATAGAGCGTATGCCCTATTGAAAAAAATCTTGTGATCAATTACATGATTTTTTCCAAAATCCGAGAACATGCTCTGCTTGATATATAACTCAATTTATTTATTATTTAGCAGTTTAATACTGCTTATAAATGAAGAATAACAGTTTAATGAAACTTTTAACGATAATATATTATCGTGCAAATGTTTCATTTGAATGTTAGTATAATTATTTGCAAGTATCACATTTTAGACCGCATGATAATCGTGCGATATTTTTCAATAGGGCTACTTAGTGTTAAGAATTGTTTACATAATTATTTTGCCTTGTATGCACGTCTGACGCGCTCCCGTATACGCGTGGAACTCGCATCACCCGCCTACTTGGGGTTAAGAATTATTTAAATAATTGTTTTGCCTTGTATTACACGTCTACATAACATCCGACTCTAGCTTAAATTCACTCATCGCTTCATTATAAAATCACAATATTTTCATTATTTAATATTACGCATGGTTCACCGTAGACTTGAATTTTTCATCGCCTGGAAGAATTTGTGGGAATTCTATTTTCTAAGACTTTTGACCAGTATTTGAGCTTACAACTAGGACTAATCTTAAAATTTTATGTACGTCAACCTAGCATTTTCTTTGATATTTCATGCATTATATTGATAAAAAATTTTATGGCACCCTTGAAAGAGTGAATGGCACCCTTATTAATGTCTTCATGACTCCCTAATATGCTTGGACCTCGGGCCCCCGGCTTTTTTGGTTTGAAAATTATTTAAATAATCGTTTTGATTATTGTTTCATGTCTTCATGACTCCCTTATATGCGTGGACGTCATATCCCCCACCTACTTGTGTTTAAAATTTGTTTAAATAATTGTCTTGCTTATTGTTGCACGTTAACGTGATTCCCTAATATATGTGGACCTCGCGTCCCCCGATTTCTTGGGTTTATAATTGTTTAAATAATTATTTTTCTTATTGTTGCACATCTATGTAATTCCCTAATATGCGTGGTCCTCATATCCCCCGCCTACTTGTGTTTAAAAATTGTTTAAATAATTGTCTTGCTTATTGTCGCACGTCTACGTAATTTCCTAATATGCGTGAACCTTGCGTCCCCCGGCTACTTGGATTTAAAAATAAGTTAAATAATCGGTTTGCTTATTTTTTCATGTCTATATGATCCCTTATATGCGTGATTCTCAGCCAAAGTGCTCAGTTTTACGTGTAATCTCCGTGGTAAAAAATAACCCTCTTTCATTGAATACAAATGGACATCTGGAAATTTTTATTTTTACTATATGATATTCTAGTAATTTGGGTTTCATTCTTGTAAAAAAACGTATTTTTTTTAAAAATTAAAGATTTTATATTGCAAAATCTAATGAAATATCCACGGAGATTACAGGACAGATTTTGAGCACTTTTGCTGAGAATCACCCATATATTGGGTTTAAAATTGTTTAAATAACTGTATTGCTTATTGTTGCACGTCAACGTGGTTCACTAATATGCATGGACCTCGCCTCCCCCGGCTTCTTGGGCTTCACTACGTTTCCCGCACGATAGACGGATCAAGACAGAAACATTATATTACCTATTTTCACATAATAGACTAGTATTTTATATGTAAAACCTTTGATATAAATAAAAACAATAATTCTTTGTAAATAATATCTTTATCGTGCTTATAATTAACAGTTATTTATTATTCACATCTTATACACGTGTGTATATCTATATATATATTCGGCGGCCGAGCGCCGCCTCGCGGTTGGGTAACAGAACTAATCGGCGTGTTACCCAAACGCTCTGTCCAAAAGTTTATTAAGGTGTACGCTTCTATATGCGTCTATATTCGTTGACTATATTAATACTCCCTTTTGTACCTATACCTATATATATAACTAATGCCAGTGTAAACACAGTGGCACAGCCGCACAGCTGACAGCTCAAAAGCTCAAATGAGCAGAGATACATAATTATGTGATTTCAACAGTTTGTTTTGCAGAGTTTTGGCTTCCTCAAATAGAAAGATTTTTTTCATAATGTTTCATTATTTGTATTCATAAGTGAATTTAGGACTGAAAATTTAATGAATTATATGTGAAGATATATATGTAAAAGTATTTATAATTGTGATTATAATACAAGCGTTTTGTTTAAATTTGGAAATTATAGCTACAGTTCAAGATGCATGAGATTGCTGTATGAAAGTTAATACAGAAAAACAAGTGGATTTAGTTAAGTATTCGAAGGAAGAAGCTGTAATAATTCTTTACGGATAAAAATAAATACATCTTTTTTCTAAAAAAGATGAAAGTGAAATAATTGAGTTTAGCTTACTATAGGATATAATTCAATTCAGAAGAGTTGTGAATTACAATAAGTGTCAAGATGTATCTACGCAGAAAAGCGACAAGCCTGCTTAGCACACAAGAAATATATAATACAGGCTTGAATTCAAGATATATTTAATATGGAATATGCATAATCAAGTGATCATTGACAAAATGGGCTTATCGGCTTTTATGTATTTATGTACTTTTGGCCATAACAGTGATGGCTTCTTAAGTTGCGATTAGGATTTCATATTTCATAAGACCTGCTGCATATTCTACATTAATCTTAGTATAATAAATAATAATATAACTCAGTACAATGTGTTAAAAAATGACTCAACAGTGGATGAATCAAAAGTACAAAAGCGAAGGACAGATTGTTAGCAATAACTTTGAATGGAACGCATGCTGTTAGATTAGCAATAACTTTTAAAGGAACGGATGCATGCAAGTTGCCAGAGCTTCTGTTTCAACATATTTATATAGAAGAACATATCTTACACTGAAAAAACTCTGGCACGAGAGACGTCTTTATTCCTTTACGGAGGTCGGCTTAAGGTTATGTACGTCTGTTGTCCCGCGCGGCAAGTCTGTTATGCGGCAAGGGGGCTCTGCCATCCCTTTTTCACTCGTCTCGGCGCGGCTCTTACTCCGACAGGAACGTGAGAGCTCCCTTAGCAGGAACAACAGACATAAGCAATCGTCGAGGCGAGTACTGTTTTCGTTTTGGAACGTCTGTCGTGCCAGAGTTTTTTCAGTGTAGGTGTACAGGAAACTGAGTTTCATGAAGGGAAAAAAATTGGGAACTTAATGGCTGGTTATTTTTGAAGTTTTATGGTATTTTTCTTTGTAAGCTTATTTCTCAAAATGTCATTTTTGAAAGTTTGGCGTAACTTTTTATGAAAACTATTGCATCAATTTTAATGGGAGAGGGACCAAATTACTTCAAATTCATCCAGTTATGGCGGAACGAGTTGAAAATATAAGATTTTTGGAAAAAACTATTTTAGAAATGCTATAAACCACAAAAAACATGAAAATTCATAAAATTCATGAATAAAAAATAGTTTTCTTCAAAAAAAAAAATATTTTTGTCCAAAAATCTTATATTTTCAACTCGTTCCGCCATAACTGGATGGATTTCAAGTAATTTGGTCCCTCTCCCATTAAAATTGATGCAGTAGTTTTCATAAAAAGTTATGCCCCTAGTAGATATTTAGTTTGGGCACAACGGTTTAAAATAATTCGTAACTTTTCAAATCTGTTTAAAACTGTTTAATAGTGTGAATTTTTGGACGTTTAAAACAGTTCTAAACAGTTATAAACAGTTTTCAACAGTTTCAAACAGCTATGAATAATTTTAAACAGTTTTAAACAATTCTGAACATTTGTATTGAAAATGTATTGATCATAAGGAATTTATTTCAACAGTTTATAACAATTTTGAACAGTTTCAAACAGTTATGAACAATTTTAAACAGTTTGCAGCAGTTATAAGCCATTAAATTTCAAGTAAGTAAGCGAATTTTCATCATATCTGCGACGACAGCGACATTAATAACGTTCAAAACTGTTCAAAACTATTCTAAACAAATTCATATTGTTCAAGCAAAACTTCAGAACCTTTCATAAATGTCTAAAACCATTTGAAACTGTTTAGGATACTTCACAACTGTTCAAAACTATTTTAAACTATTTGAAATAAATTCTTATTAATTAATAATATTTTAATACAAAAGTTCAAAACAGTTTAAAATTGTTCGTAAATGTTCAAAACAGTTCAAAGTTCTTCAAAACTGTTTAAAACTGTTTAAATTAGTTCAAAACTGTTATAAACGTCCAAAAATTGCACTTTTAAACAGTTTTAAACGGCTTTGAACAGTTTTAAACAGTTTTAAATAGATTTGAACAGTGACGGATTGTTTTAAACTGTTTTGAGCAAATGAAATTTCTACTCGGGGCCAAAGACAAAAAATTGAAAATGCTATATCTCTGAATAAAATTGGTCTACAGATTATGTCTTGGGCTATTTTATCAGAAATTGTGCATATTTTTAGGATATACATTGTATGTGGTTTTAACAATATTTTTCTTTCTTTTTTTAGCAATTTTTAGGTTGGAAAGCCACTAGGTGTAAGACCCCCTTAAAATAGAATAAATAACAAAAAAAATAATATAAACTCTTATTTATTCACCATCATTTATTAAACGTTACAAAATAATAATCGGTATTGAAAAAGTACTGAATCGCATCGTAGCATTATAATTATCTGCTCTGGAAAATACAATGTCCAGCATATCAATTATCGAACTAATATTTGTACAATGATAATATTTGTACATCAGGCGAAAGAAATTCAGTCAATTCTTTAAATTGTAATAAAAACAAAATAGTACTTTACAACATTGAAGAATAAACAATGTTAGAAAAGAACGGCGATTTTATAATAATAATTATAAGAAATTATTTTTTCTTTTTTTACAATACTCTTAACTAAAAATTATTTTAAATAATCAGTCAAATCATCACTAAAGTAAAACTAAATAATATTTGTAAATGTGGAATTGTTTCAAATCATTAATCTTAATTACATAACTAAACAATTATTTAAATCTTCAATTACAATCGACTACTGTTTAGGTAAATGAACAGATAATCGTGTTATGCTATGACTTTCACACTGCAGTAGTTTACTTAGAATACGATAACATGCTTCAACTGGAGTAACGTATCTAGTTTGTATATAATTACGTACTTCGTCGTGATTTATTATAGTCTCATTATTTGCATCCTCAATTGTTATATTCGCAGCATCATGTCCTTTGTATACATATTTATATAAATATTTTACTGATTTTACACTGGAAACCACTTCTACGTTTATATGGCAATTGAATATACGCAGTAATTGTGGACAATATGGCACAACAAATCGGTTATCTACTGTTTGATTATGACGCACTATTGATCTGCCATTATTTCTTCGTCTGTAATATGAATACTCATCAGATGACATTACCGTTTCCTCACGAAATTCTTTCGGATAATGCTTTGAGCATTTACCTTCTACTATACATCTACTATCGCATTTATATAATACCGGATCTATCTCTAAATCAGGAATTTCTGCAGAGATAAATTTATCGATATCATTAACGGTCGTCAACTTATAACCATCTTTCAAAGTAATTAAAATGTGTGCATGAGGTAAACCTCGTTTCTGGAATTCAACCACATGAACATGAGCTGAAACATCACCAAAATACTTTTCTTTTGTTATAAGCAATATTACACGTTCTTTTTTCAAATGAAAAACCTGCGCGCATATATCTGGCCTGTCTGAAGCCTGTTGGCCCGGAAATAGATTTTCTCGAATTTCACGCCAATTAGGATTACGTGTCATTGTAATAAACAAATCAGGTTTTCCTTTACTACGAACTATAGCCATAGCATCTTGATAATTTTGCATCATATACCTAGGAGAACCAACAAATGTTGATGGTAAGATGATCATTTTACCTATTTGGCAATTCATGTTATTCGCATTATTATTTAAATGATCGAATAATCCGTGATATGATTCAACACGTAACTGTTTTTGATGATTATGAACATACTCAATTCGATCTTTCTCTATTTTAACATAACTATCAACGACCCATTGTTGAAATAATCTATGCCCTAATAAAAATGCATTAAATATATCAGGTTTCATACTAATTCTATATTTGATATAAGAACACCTAGTTACACGACGATCATGTCGCTCACATTGATTATTATTTACATCACCTGCCTCAACATTTAAGTTACTATTTTTTTTTCATTATATTTTTATGCCAACCTTCCGATCCATGAGGATAGAATAATGGGTAGACCATAGGTTCCACATTTGGATCCATCGAACTTATCGATTCTACTAAACACAACAGCAACTTCGTTTACTCTTTGCAAATTATACCTATTACGATCGTACCCAGGTTTTAAACTAAATATTTATTGTAATTCAGGTTCAGTATCATTACCTAATAATTCACGTTGATGGTTAATTTCTTCTTTCATCATTTCATATGACTTTGCAAATATATTACATTCTCTTAACATTTATTCTAAATTATCCATAATTTCTATCTCTATAGACTCATAGACTCTATCGGATCCTAAATTACCTGCCATCCTGTAATCAACAGCCTTTTCAGGATCAACAATAAAAAGTTGACCATACTGAGGATTTTCATTTTCCGATGGATATAAAGCTTCATTTATTTGGTAATAGACTTGTCCTTTTATCTCAAAACAATACGGAGCTCTTCCTATGATAGAAAATTAACTAAATTTGCATTAAACGATGCAAATGAAAACGAACTATTATAATTCCGAATACGTGCGAAGAACGCTCTACTTTTTACATGATGATTTTCAAATAATAAACGTAATTCAGCTGGAAAATCTAGAATGGGTTCTAATTCAACTGATCCATGCCCACAACAATCATTAAATGAATTATCTTTATTAAACACCTTTTCAGCTGCAAAATGTTTCGCATTAAATGTTTACATAAAACATTCATTTCCCCTAAATAATGTTCGTTGACATTATCGCTTTGTAAAATATTTATGTTCTGTTCCAGTAATCTTTGATTACCAATATTTCTTTCGCGTCCTGGAAGTTCGAATTCAACTACTTCATCATCATGTTCCGGTTCACGATATCTAACTCTACATTGCGTTACTTTCTCAGCTCCTTGAGTACGCCGACTTTCTGTAATAATCGATCTCTCTTCTGATGTTTGTCTTAAGCGAGATCTACTTCTGTGATTTAATAAATTCGGATTATTTCCACTAAATTCTGAAGAATTTTGAGAATTGGGAATATCCACATTTTCAACAGATTTGAATTCACATCGCAATTAGTACAAATACACTCTCTAAACCTTCTAGCTCTCTCAGCTCCTTGAGTACGCCTTCTTTCTGCAATAATCGATCTCTCTTCTGATGTTTGTCTTAAGCGTGATCTGCTTCTGCGATTTGATAAATTCGGATTATTTCCACTAAATTCTGACGAATTTTGAGAATTGGGAATATCCACATTTTCAACAGATTGTGAATTCACATCGCGATTAGTACGAATACACTCTCTAAACCTTCTAGCTCTCTCAGCTCCTTGAGTACTCCGTCTTTCTGCAATAATCGATCTCTCTTCTAATGTTTGTCTTAAGCGTGATCTACTTCTGCGATTTGATAAATTCAGATTATTTCCACTAAATTCGGATGAATTTTGAGAATTGGGAAAATCCACATTTTCAACAGATTGTAAATTCACATCGCGATTACTACGTATACGCTCTCTAAATCTTCTAACTCTCTCAGCTCCTTGAGTACGCCGTCTTTCTGTAATAATCGACCTCTCTCCTGATGTTTGTCTTAAGCGTGATGTACTACTGCGATTTGATAAATTCGGATTATTTCCAATAAATTCAGACGAATTTCGAGAGTTAGGAATATCCACATTTTCAACAGATTTTGAATTCACATCGCGATTAGTACGAATACACTCTCTATACCTTCTAACTCTCTCAGCTGTTTGAGTACGCTGCCGTTGTCTAATAACTGATATCTCTTCTAATCGTCTAATTCTAGAGCTTTCATGATTACGTTGTCTATCATTTGGCTCTTCGTTTAGCTGAAATTCCATCTTTTAGTTCTTTATACAATATCAAATCTATGTTTCACTAACCCTTTCGTATTTATTTAATGAATTAGTGAAAATATGTAGTGAGAGGATTGAAGAAGAACTTCCAATTCCAAATAAATATAGATTAATTTTTAACAATATATAACCTTAACGTAATAATTAATAGATAAAATATTAAACAATGATGGATAATTGTAGTAAATTCAACAAAAATCAACAATAAATTTGAAACAATAATAAAAGTACCAAGATTCAATAATAGTGATAAATGCTCAACAGTAATGATATATGTGTTTTATACTGAAATTCAAAGTGACAATCTTAAGATTTGAGTTTTCTATATTCATAATAAATTCTCAATATGCGTCATATGTTCTCACTATTCGTGGTAAGTTCTCAATGTTCGTGGTAAGTTTTCAATATTAGTGGTAAATATTCATGTTAATGGTAAGTTTTCCATGTTAATAATAAGTTTTCAATGGTAATGGTAAGTTTTCAATGGTAATGGTAAGTTTTCAATGGTAATAGTAAGTTTTCAGTGGTAATGGTAAGTTTTCAGTGTAATGGTAAGTTTTTCAGTGGTAATAGTAAGTTTTCAGTGGTAATGGTAAGTTTTCAATAGTAATGGTAAGTTTTCAATGGTAATGGTAAGTTTTCAATGGTAATGGTAAGTTTTCAATGGCAATGGCAAGTTTCCAATGGTAATGGTAAGTTTTCAATGTTCGCAATAAGTTTTCAACGTTCGTGGTAAGTTCTCAATGTTCGTGTATACCTGATGCGGTATACATTTGTAGCTGAAAAAAAAAGAATAATTAAACATTTAATAAAACAATTAAAAGGCCTGACTCACAGGCATCCTACCTCCCGCAGCGCCCGACTCCATCTAAGCAGATCTGCTTTGCGGCCGGCCTTTTACACCCACCGAAATCTGGCTACCATGCTCCTGCATCTCTCTCTCTCTCTCGCCCCCATCCACCCCCTCCCTCCCCCTCCATCCCTCTTTCTGTCTATCTTTCTCGCTCCCCCCTCTCTCTCATCCCTTCTAGTATAGCGTTACAAAATTTTGCGTTACACGTTATGCGTTATGCGTTATGCGTTACGCGTTACATGTGGATTTATATAGTGGATTTGACGTGTGTATTGCGTGACGTGTATTGTTTTAATTTATTGGATTGATTGGAATGTTTGATTGGATTTGATTGTGTGCTGTGCTAGCTGAAGCTAGTATGTATGTAACTAGCGCCGTGCGTTCAATTACACGTGCGGATTTAGAGAGCGGCAGCGCGTAAGCGTACCGATAGTGAGATTCGCTGTGCGTCGCGCGCGCACCCGAATTTAGAAGAATGGCTGAGCGAGGTGTGATCGCTCCTCGGCCACAGTTTCCGTCATTCCGGGTAGGAGTCCTGAAAACCTGTTGATGTCGCGTTTGTTCCCTCCGCGATATTCTGCGTGTAGAGCAGGATATTTAGATAAAATTAGGTATAAAACGAATTGCTATGTTAGCGTTCGAATCTTATTTTAATTTCATTCGCGATCAGGATAGTCAAGGCGAGATGGCATCTTCTACGCACTTGCATTGTGGTATTACGGGTGTGCGGGCGTGAGAGGGGATCACGATGAAGCTAACATCGCGCGTGCTAATGGTATTGCTCGATCCGGACGGGCTTAACACCGTGGGTACGCGTGCGGAGTGGCGCGATTAAAGATGGCAATTCAACGGGGCGAGAGTCGATCCGGGTTTGGATTTGCCGAGATGAGTTGATGATTTCCTAAGAGTGCTTGCCTGCGACTACGACCGAATTGCAAAAACGCAAGTCTCTCGCGAGGAAATCAGCTTTCCACGGCTGGGCAACAGTACCAGCTGGCGCAGGAGGTGATAGAGAGTACCACCGCTGTGCACGTCGAAGCAAGGGCCCTTGCTTCGAATGAGCCGGCGGAGGTGATTGAGTCGCACAAACATGTGCAACCACCGCCATGCACGTGAAGCACATGAGGCGCTGCCACACTCATCGTTTCATCGATGTCGACGCGATCGTTGGGGATAGAGAGTCGATCTTCTCGCGCCTTGCACGGCGCGATGGAAAAACGAATAGAGAGTTGTCAGCGAGTTCGTTGCGTGACATTCGGAAGCCGGATCCCGCGAGTTTTGGGGGCGAAATTGAGCGATAGGTTGCAGCGAGCGGGTCGGGCGCGTCGCTTTGTGTGGCTTGACATCGGGGATGTGGATGGATCGCACCGATGGCAGACAGTACCACCGGTAAAGACTGTCATCGTGTGCGTGATGTCGATATCCCCGGGCCAGCCTTTGCGCTTTGGCGGGCCGCATGCTGCAACTGTTCTGCTTGTGCCGCTCGCGAGAGAAAAAACTTCGCGGATTTCGGAAAGTTCCGGGCAGACCACGGGATGCGGACGAGGGCTGGATAGCTGAGGAAAGTCGCGAATGCCGGCAGAAACTTTGATTCGGTAGAGAACCCTCGGAGCGTCGCGTCGGCTACGGAGAGATGAAAGTTCGGCGCGGGTCAGAAAGTATCGAGTGACGGGAGTAAGGGGCGTCAGTCGATGACTTAGAGACTGTCGCGCCGGAGGTATGAAAGGGTGGTGGGAGCAAACACACATGTTTCGGTTCCTGCTAACGTGCCGACCGATACGAGCAGTAGAGAGGTGCAGCAGCAGCTGTGGACCAGGGCAGGCCGCGACCGCCTTGGTAGAGCGCTGTTGGCTGCACATACCAAGCTCCTGCGGGAGTACCGTTTGCGCAGAGAATGGCCTGGAAGTAGTGAGACAGGGAAGTTGTGTAAAGTAGAGGAGAGGGTGGGCGCTGCGCGGTCTAATCAGTTGGTATACGGCGACTGCGGCCGCACCCGAAGGCGTCTGCGGTTTCGAAACGCTCGCGCCTTCACAAACGGTAGACCGTGGCGCAGTGATGGCAACGGGCGAGACGCGAACATAGAAGCTGTCCCTCCTGCACATGTTTAGTTAACACGGGGGAGAATGAAACGTCAGGCGTTGAGAAGCGTGAGTTGTAGTGAGGCTGAGCGTACCGCGTCAAGCGTAGAGCGCTCAGCATAGAGAGAAGATCAAGAGATCTGAAATTGCGAGACTGACCGTGAGCCGCTGAGGAGTCAGCTGAGCATCGGTCAGGGTAGAGAATCGAAGTGAGTGAATGAAAAATTTTTTGTGACTTCGCTGATCGCGATGCGGCAGTGTACCTGCTGAGGCAGCGAGCGCTAGCATTCGGCAGATCAGCGAAATAGAGACCTAAAAAGGCGAGAGTGAATGAGTGAATGTATCTATAATGATTATATAGATTGCATTAGTGTGAACGATCTTAATCCATGCGATTATACGCATTTTCTAAATTAAAATGATATTAACGTACCTATTGAAATGAAAAATCTATTGCATAATTCCATTCAAGTATCAACATAAATGTTCAATTCGACTTAGAAAGTCAAATGAACGAACTAAAAAGACATGCAAAATGTTCGCTAGAGAAACTGCTTTGAAAATAAAAGAACGCTTCGAAATAGATGATAATGGAATGACGGTAATGGGCTTTTTACACCAAAAAACGCATTGAATAATGATTGACAATTTTTCAGAAATTTGACCAACAGATGTTGGTGTAGATATTATTAATAAAGAATGGCAAAATTTAATGAAGTATGAATTTGAGTCAAACTTCACAGAGATAACAGATCCGCGAAAATTTTGGGAAATTTTAGAAAAAATTGAAAATAGGCAACAAGTGTCTTTCTTTAGGAACCTTTGTAAGATTGCAATTACTGCCTTAAGTTATCCCAACTCAAACGCTGCACCTGAAAGAACATGGAGTGATTCTAACCCTGGCGAAAAAATCACGTGATTAATCATATGATTTATAACTTGATTTCTCACATGATTTTACACGTGACGATTTGGCGCAATTTTTCACGTGAAAAATCACGTGACAATACAATCATAAGAAAATAATATATGTCGTTTATTCGTTAATGAAACTTATTTCCTCAATGGATAGCAAATACATTATCGCAGAAAAAACTATAAATAAAATTTCCGACCCAACTGAGAATCGAACTTACGAACTTTGGGTTCCTGCGCAAGTACGCTATCCATTACGCTATTACTCGCTTAAAAGATCGTGGTCATTTTCACCTACATAAGCTGCATTTTCCATATTTATTGCTATTTCAGTTTTATTATTTATGTAATATATCAATGATTTGTAAAAATTATTTATTTATACACTATTTTAATAAAATGCGTAATTTACATTAAAACATTAATTAATTAAATTCGAATAACTTAAGAATATAGTGCCGGTAAAGTAGAAATCAGGTAACTATAAAATTAATTTTTTTTTTTAAACAAAATACCGAATTATTTTTGTAAAATATTATGTATGTAAAATTGTAAATAATGATCATTACGTTTTTAAAAATTATTATTACTTTTGAAAAAGTTATTCGAATTTAATTATTTAATATCTCAATATAAATTACTTATTTTCAAAATGATCAAAATTAAATAACAAATTAAATAATCAAAATTAAACAGCAATTAAATAAATATGAAGGACGATTATTTATCTAAAATATCAATAATTTCTAATAATTATTTATTTATTTAAAGAAAATGAGTAACTTACATCAAAATGTTAATGAATTAAATTCGAATAACTTTTTCAAAAGTAATAAAAATTTTTAAAAGCGTAATGATCATTATTTACAATTTTATATACATAACATGTTATGAAAATAATTCGGTATTTTGTTTAAAAAAAACTTAATTTTGTACTTAACTGATTTCTACTTTACCGGTACTACATTCTTAAGTTATTCGAATTTAATTAATTAATGTTTTAATGTAAGTTACGCATTTTATTAAAATAGTGTATAAATAAATAATTTTTACAAATCATTGATATTTTACATAAATAGCCAAATTGAAATGGCAATAAATATTAAGAATGCAGCTTATGTAGGTAAAAATGACCACAATCTTTCAAGCGAGTGATAGCGTAATGGATAGCGTGCCTGCGCAGAAACCCAAAGTTCGTGAGTTCGATTCTCGGTTGGGTCGGAAATTTTATGTATCGTTTTTTCTGCGATAATGTATTTGCTATCCATTGAGGAAACAAGTTTCATTAACGAATAAGTATTATATATTATTATTTTATGTTTCTATTGTCACATGATTTTTCACGTGATTAATCACGTGAGAAATCACGTAAGAAATCAAGTGATAAATCATATGATTAATCACGTGATTTTTTTCGCCAGGGAATATAATAAAAAATGAATGGAGAGCTTCATTTAAAGCTTGAACTGTTGGAAAGATGATCCAAGCACAAGAATATATAAAATCGATTGGTGGTGCCACAAATTTTACGGCAACTTCTCAAATCTTGGATTTGTTTGAAAGTCAGAATATGTATGCAGCTGAAAATAATCGAGAGGATTTGACAGGTGAAGATGCATTATTAGAAATAGCAGAATATAACTTAGGTCAAAGTTATATTTACAACTGTAATGCATTTAATAAAATGTTGGATAGGAAAGAGCGGGGCAAAAAGAAAGAATATTTTACTGATGAAGACATATATACAGAAATCAAAGGACATATTATAATATCATAATATACTATAGACAGAAATCAGTGGTTTTATTATTACTACTTCTGCCTAAATTCAATTTTCCTAAAATTATTTATTTTTTGTTTAGAAGCCCCTTATTCATCATTTTCGTCACTGGATGAGTCAACTTTGTTTGTCCCTCTTTCTTTGCATTTAAATAAATTATCAAAAGCTTGACATTTTGTCAAGTAATTTTGGTTGATGTTGTATTTCTCCCTTTCTAAAAAAATATCACCTTCTGATCTATCATCTTCTTCCTCTCCCGTGTATATGTTACTATTAAATAATTCAAACATTTGAATCGTTGCCTTAAACTTTGTGGCCCCACCTACCGATTTCACATACTCCCTAGCTTGGATCATAGCTTTTATCGTGCTTAACTTTAACGAAGCTCTCCATTTATTTTTTTAAAAATTATACGAGCTCCATATTCGCTCTGGTGAAGCATTAGAATTCGACAATGTCAAAGCGGCAAATACCACTTTACAAACGTTTTTAAACAAAGGTTCTTATTTCTTATTTTCGAATTTGTTTAAAATTTCCCAAAATCTTCTTGGATCTTTGATTGATATAAATACTGGTTGAAATTTATATTTAATCAGATTTTCCCATTCTTTATTAATAACATCTATATCGGTGTTCGTTGGTTTCAAATTTGGATATGTATCTAACACTTGCGATAAATCTGTCATGAGTTCATGAATCCTTTTGCTCGATGCATTTTGTGGTTGCAAGAATACAAGTAGCGACAAGTCACTATTTTGTAATTGAAAGCGTTCTTGTATTTTAATTGCAGCTTCTTTTGCAAACAGCTTACAATTAGTCTTCAAATTGTTTAATTCATCTTCTACAATTTCGTCACTATAGATAGTGAATAATTCACTTACTTGTTCTGCCAAGTGTATCCATATCTGTTAAAAAATGATTATGATCACAAGGATCAATACGTTCTGCAAGTGTTGTGTCGACAAAATTGGAATCCATATAGATTTTTAACATAAATTTATATAAATTAACAGTAATTATATATTTTTCAGATATCAGTGACTGATTCGATTGGAGTTTTTCATTGAATTCAATAAACTCATTTAAAACCCACTGAGTATACATTAGATAAATTAACATCATAGGGTCACTATAGTACTGGAACATTTCTTGAGTATGAGCACTATGTTCCCTTGCTCTAAATTGGTTGTTTGGCTGCGATATTTGATACTCTATTTCAAAATATTTTGTCAAAATCGGTCATAGCCTCAGTACTCTGTCTATACAGTAGTAAATAGATAGCCACCGTGTTGCTACTGGCCTCAGCACTGTTTTAGGTCTAGCTTTTTGGTTACTTAGTACTTGTAATAACTTAAATTTATTCATCCTTGCAGCGCTCCTCGAGATGTAGTTATAAGTATGGTGAATTAACTTTTCACATTCATCCGGAAGCATTTTCATCGCATTAACTGTACATAGATGTTCAATATAGCACGCGCATTTTACAATTAAAATACCTGAAATTTAATTTAAAAAGATTAATATTTATATTTTAGTTTGTACTTGTCCTTTCGCGCCCCTGTCAATCTCTCTCTCTCTCTCTCTCTCTTTCTCTCTCTCCTCTCTTGTTTTCACACACACACATACACACACATACATACACATACACACCCACACATACGTACACGCACGCACGCACACACGCCTGCACGTGTACAACAAATGTACAAGGGTCGTACAACAAACTATAAAAGGGTTTTAGATTTTTGCTATTTTCCAGACGTTAAAAATAGTTGTGTATAAATAAAGGTGATGTGTGATTGTTCGGGTACCGGGACATTGCGGTAAGGTTGAGTGTTCGAGTATTGGGAAGTTTCCCTTATTAAGACATTGCGCATGGCTGGCGGTTACACGAGCCCCAAGATGTTCTATTTCAAAATATTTTGTCAAAATTGGCCATAGCCTCAGTACTCTGTCTATACAGTAGTAAATAGATAGCCACCGTGTTGCTACTGGCCTCAGCACAGTTTTAGGTCTAGCTTTTTGGTTACTTAGTACTTGTAATGACTTAAATTTATTCATCCTTGCAGCGCTCCTCGAGATATAGTTATAAGTATGGTGAATTAACTTTTCACATTCATCCGGAAGCATTTTCATCGCATTAACTGCACATAGATGTTCAATATGGCACGCGCATTTTACAATTAAAATACCTGAAATTTAATTTAAAAAGATTAATATTTATATTTTAGTTTGTACTTGCCGTTTCGCGCCCCTGTCCATCTCTCTCTCTCTCTCTTTCTCTCTCTTTCTCTCCTCTCTTTTTTTCACACACACACACATCACACACACACACATACACATACACACCCACACACACGTACACGCACGCACACACACACGCCTGCGCGTGTACAACAAATGTACAAGGGTCGTACAACAAACTATACAAGGGTTTTAGATTTTTGCTGTTTTCCAGACGTTAAAAATAGTTGTGTATAAATAAAGGTGATGTGTGATTGTTCGGGTACCGGGACATTGCGGTAAGGTTGAGTATCGAGTATTGGGAAGTTTTCCTTATTAAGACATTGCGCAGGGCTGGCAGTTACACGAGCCCGAAGATGTGTTGGAGTAGGTGGAAAAAAAGCAGGCAGGAAGGCGGAAACTCTTTATATTTCAATAACCCTTTGTTGAGATCAAACAACAATATGAAGCGAAGGCGAAATACAGCAGCGAGAAAGTCAGGCGTGTGTGCAGCTTGGCGGTTGTAGTAAGAGAGCGAGAGAGCGGGAGCGGCAGCAGCGACGGTGGCGTCGGCAGATGCGGCATAGGTGGGGGAGCGCAATACAGTCAGTCCGCTGCGCTACTCTGCTGTTGCGTGGCGCCATCTTAACGTTGAGAGTCATGACCTATATAGTGGAAATTGTGGACTCGAAGTCCTATTTGTCTCGACACTCCCTCCCTTCTAGGGTACCGAATTTCTAACGTCTATATGGAGGTGATCATTTGGTCGTGAATTAAACTTCTAGAATATATTTAGCTCTAATCACACTTTTATTAAACAAGTACAAAAAATTACAATATGTTTGTTACTGAAAAAAAGGAAGAGAAAAAAGAAACTTCTAAAGGTTTTCCTTGTTTGGATCTCGACTAAGCTTGGGTGGACTTGTTTCTGAAAGAAGAAAATTAAATTTTTCTATAAACATCTAAATACTTATATTACTTGAATTATATATATTATGTGTGTTATCAAATATAACTTAGAAGATAGAGAAAAGACTGGAAGTAAAAGCCACATGGCTACCACTCATGGGGATTACATAAAATCATGTGTGTCAGAAGGTAAAGTAATAGCTAGATGGGTTTCGACTAAAGAAAATGAAGCCGATGTAATGACGAAACCACTCCCCTCTGATGCACACAAATATTTGCGAAATAAAATACTTAATTTAGAAGGAAATAAAATATAATCACACACTGTTAGTTTTATTTCCTTCTAAATTAAGTATTTTATTTCGCAAATATTTGTGTGCATCAGAGGGGAGTGGTTTCGTCATTACATGGGCTTCATTTTCTTTAGTCGAAACCCATCTAGCTATTACTTTACCTTCTGACACACATGATTTTATGTAATCCCCATGAGTGGTAGCCATGTGGCTTTTACTTCCAGTCTTTTCTCTATCTTCTAAGTTATTTTTGATTTCCTCTAAAGGGTCGTCGAAATTCTTAAGTTTATGATTGCCATCTTTCTGTGTGCAATCGATGGCAGATTTATTATCACACCAAATGGTCACTGGATACATCGTTTTTCCCATAATGTCTCTTATGGCTTTATCTAAAGACACAAGTTCTTGACAAGCTTCGCTCATGGCGAGATATTCTGCTTGACATGTAGAGAGGGTGACATCTGTTTGTTTGTGGCTCCTCCACATTATCGGATCACCGAATAATTTTATTATGTTGCCACCTGTGGAGAATGAATCAGACCAGTCTCGAAAGCTTGCGTCTGTTATAGCTTCTAAATTTTCGTCTTTGGCTTTATACGTCAAACCTAGATCTGAAGTTCCTCTAAGATATCTGAATATACGTTTGACATTTTTCCAGTCATCTTCTGTTGCATCTAATTGACGTCTAGACAGATAATTCACTGCAAAGGCTATATCGGGTCTCGTGGCACCTGCCAAGTATAACAAACTCCCGATAGCTTCTCTATATGGTGCTTCGGTCTTGTGCAATCTGTCTTCTAGTTTGTCTAAATTTTCCTCATCTCTTAACTCTCTATTTTTCACTTGCCTTGTCACCATTGGAGTTCCTTGAGACTTGCAATCTTTCATGTTGAATCTTTCTAAAATTTTCTCAATATATTCAGTTTGTTTCAGCATCAAAATCTTATTTTCTTTAACTCTGAAAATTTTCATACCAAAAAAAATTTTCTGGTTCACCTAAGTCCTTCATTTTAAATGCTAGACTTAGTTTCATTTTTACTTTATCTAGTTTTCCTTTGTCCTAGTCATCTAGTTATTCCTTTCAATGTTTCCTCTACTTTTTGTATCTGTTTAAGATAACCTAGAGATGCGTGGCCTAATTTTATATGCCACAGCATGCCGTCATCTAGTTTAATTATGTTATCTTCTTTAGTTCTTAAGTTCTGATCAGCTATTACTAAGGCTTCTTTAATATTCATGCTATCTAAATTATGAATTTTCCTGTTTAATTTATTTTCGTCTAAGTCGAAGTTGCTATTATTTTGGGAGTTATCAGGATTTTGCATAGTTTGAACAAGTTTTTCTATTTTCTCCCTCCCAATCTCAGACGTGTCATCATTATTTTGTTCTAACTTCTTTTTTGTATCATTGTTTATATCATTATTTATCTCTAAGTTTATCTCATCCGTCTGAGATTGTAATAAAAACTCGTCCAAGGAAACTAACCTAGCTATGCATGAATATTTTTCACGTTCTAGATTTTCACTGTCAATATTACTTTGGTTATCAGCTTCTAGAGTAATTAACCAATTTGGCTTCTCCTATTTCCCTGTTAGGTGTTCTACTCCTGTATTTTTATCAAAGATTTTTAAAGTCTTATCATCTAAATAAATGCCTAATCCTACGTCTGCAAAACGCCTAAGTGAAATTAGATTTTCTGATATATCCTCTGCGGATATTACATTCTTCAAAATTATTTCCTTATCATTATTTATATTCGATCTAAGTATTAAATTTCCTTTACCATCTATTACTATATTAGCCGATTCGTTTTTATTTGCGCTTCTAATTACTCCTCCCGTGCATTGTTTAAATTCGCTTAAAATTATGCCTTTGTTTACTATGTGATCGGTAGCGCCTGAGTCCGCGATAAAAGTAATTTGTGTTTGTGTGGGTGTACTTATTTTTCTAGTATTCATACCTGGAACATAATCTCTTGCTCCTTGTGCTATGGCGTTATGCGATCCGCCTCTTGCGCCCCGATTGGCGTTCCTTTTGAAGACCCTACCTCTAAAGTTACCTCTACCACCCCCTCTGATTTTAATTCCACTCCCTCTGTTAATATGACCTCTTCCTCCAAAGTTGTTATTCCCTCTAAATTGTGTAGTGTTGCTGTGTGTAGTGTTATTTTTGTGTTGATCGTTATTCACGAACCTGTTCTGAGATGTGGCTGACCCTTTGTTGGGACAGTCCGTCCCCTTGTGATTTCGCTTACCCTGACACACGTAACAAAACCATAGCCCGTACTCCACCAGGGGAAACGCGGAGGCCACGTGACTAGTTCTATTACATCTATAACATCTATTGTGGCTCTCCGCGCGCCCCTCTTACGATCTCTGGGCCATGTTCACCTTCGGTGTCTTCTTTGCTTCATCTAACTTTTTATTCTCTGCTTCTAACTGTAATAAAAAGGATTTTATTTCATCTAATATCATATCTTTGTTTTCAGCTTGTCTAGAATTAGAGAAGCTGATCTTAGTTCGGGATTGCTACTAGAGACAGCATGGTAAAAAGCTGATCTCTTTTCCTCCTCTCTCAGTGGCACGCCCGTATCGCAGCTTTCATATTCTCGTATGATAGCATCGAATCTATCACTGAATTCATTAACTTTCTCTCTATTATGCATCTTGATGCGATACAGCCGTGCTCTGACCAAGGAAGCTGTAACATTTGATTCTACTTTTCTACATTCTTTAATTTTACTTATTATATCTTTTGGACCTTTTACATTTAATATCTTTTTGTGATAATATTCGTCTAAATGATTAATTATAATGTCCCTAACTAAGGATTTTCTCTTTTCTAAATCATGCAATTCTACGTTAACCGGGTGTGGTGTTTTGTCATCTATAATATCGAGCAGGTCGCTAGATCTCAATTCAGAATTCAAGTAATCCAACTAGACATTTAGTGCTACTTTCTGTGTAAGTTTATAATCTCTTTTAATATTCAATTTTGTACTACTACTTATTGTTTCTATAGATTGTCTCAAATTTCTAAACGTCTGATTTAATTCGCCCAGAATGTTTGGCTGGAGCACTGAGTTGTTCATTTCACTATCTAAATTTGCATTTTCTTCTGACTTAGAGTGAGTGGAGTTATGTAGGGGGGTTAATACCTCTAGGCGTCTAACGGTGCTCCTTTCCACATGGAGAAGAGTCTCTGCCAGTTTTTGTTGGGCTTCAGCCAGAGTCTTCATGTCCTGCATGACTTGCGTCTGCATTCGGGTGTTCTCCCTGGTCATGTTGAGCCACTCCTCCATTTCTACTCTGGCCCTTTCTTGTGGTATAAAATAACAAGGCGTTCTTGCCCTCCTCGGCGGAGTACCTCTTGGGGTGTGCGGGCTTGGGGTTTTGCCTTGTGCGATGTCTCCGTCTAGATTCTGTAAACAATTTTTCTAGTAAATGTTTGGTCTTTTATTTCTTCTATCTATCTAAATGTATGCCAACACAACAATTATTGCATACTCAAAAAAAAATTGAACAGATCTGTATTCTATTATTTTCTAACTGAATTGTTTACATTCTATTTCTAATACTTTTATTTGTCAAAAGAATTATTTATTTGTTTAAATAAGTATGTATATATATACGTAATACTGTGGAATGACCTTAAATTTTTTTTTTCCTTATATATATATGTTTATGTATTTATTTAAAAAAAATTACTTTGTTCATCGCCAGCCTCCTTGTTCGCCTCTGGAGTTTTCTCTCCGCTGGACATCTTCTTCTTTATTGGATTTGCGTCTAAACTTCTAACTTCTGCAATAGCCAAACATTTATTCTACGTTAAAAGATGTATTTAATTTTATATATATATATATTGATTTTGCTTATCCCCGAGTTCGACCGCACAGCTAGTCTGATCGGTTTTAAGCTAGACTCTGTTTCCGTACGCAACGAGCCCACGCTCGTGCTTCCTCCGAACGTGACGTCACGCACAGCAATGGCGTCAAAAATATCGGAGAGCCGGCCGTACACTTACGCAAGTCTCGACGCGCACTGAGAAACAGGACTGAACATGTAGGCAAGAATCCTCTGCACAGCAGTCTCAATTATGCCTCATGTTGTCATTCCAGTGTATTTTTAAAATTTGTTGACTTAATGCTTCTACTTTAGATTATGCGTTTATACAGATACTCGCGACAGTGTGAGAGAGAGAATCGAATTTCATCTAGCGTCTGTTGTGTAGTTCGCATACACGTATATGTCGCGAGTGTACTAAGCTGCACTTGTATCTTTCTATATTTCGTAAAACCGAGAAAGAACTACGAAAACAATTTCCTCATCACAAAAAAAAACATCTAACTTCTATTGAGCTTCTCATAAACGATGTGTTTCTGTGAAATGTCACGCGCACTTCTTTTTACATACCCCGCCAGCCCCACGATATTATTCTTTTTCGAAAGAAAATGAATTACTTCTGTATGCGGACCTCTTTATATTGGTGTCTAATCTAATTTGCAAAACCTTACCGAGTTCGTTCTATGTCTAAAGCTAATATCGCGTCTATTTCTCCGTTCCCGCACAAACTACTTCAAAGTGGCCGCGCGTCTCAAGTTAGCCATAGCGGACTCAGGTTTTTACTCACCGATACACAGCTCTAATCCTTCCTGGCGTAGCCGGGCCTATAACCTGTTGGAGTAGGTAGAAAAAAACCAGGCAGGAAGGCGGAAACTCTTTATATTTCAATAACCCTTTATTGAGATCAAACAACAATATGAAGCGAAGGCGAAATACAGCAGCGAGAAAGTCAGGCGTGCGTGCAGCTTGGCGGTTGAAGTAAGTGAGTGAGAGAGCGGGAGCGGCAGCAGCGACGGCGGCGTCGACAGACACAGCATAGGTGGGGGAGCGCAATACAGTCAGTCCGTTGCGCTACTCTGCTATTGCGTGGCGCCATCTTAACGTTGAGTGTCGTGACCTATATAGTGGAAAGTGTGGACTCGAAGTCCTATTTGTCTCGACAAGATGATTTTAATCTCGTGTGACGTTTTCACTCTCACTTTCCTCGAGCGCAAACGTCCACACGATAAAATCACTTTCACGCACTAGTTTCAAAATGTATTATTTTAACACGACGTGTACAAAGCTCAACCTAGCGCATGCTTTTTTTATTCAACTAGCCAAATCCATGCACGCTGTGCGCGCTCTACGTACTTTTTTTATTAAAAATGCAAAGAATAATTTATTCCTTATAAGCCGGAAATCTTTTTCTTTTAATTTTGATGCATCTTTAATAATTTATATAATACTCTAGTACATTTACTCTTATACAAAATTTTGAGGCTAGAAACTATAAGCTTATTCGAATATTTTTTTTTTCATGAAGTATTAAATAAAGAATACAATTTGAACATATAATATTGATATAATTTATTCCAATATTAACATAATTAATTCGTCTAAGATTAAAACATTGCTTATTGTTTTGAATTTTACCGTACAATTCAATAACTAATCGTATTGTGTTTTGAAATACTTTTCTACTTCTGGCCATGACTTTAAGAAATAATTATTAAAACATGTTATTTATTTTTTAAGCTACAACCAACATTAATTTGATTATTATTTATTTAATACTTTTCACTTCAATCATTTTCATTCCAATAAATATTCCAATAAATAATACCTAATTATCGAATGAAAATGAATATTGAAATTTTAAATTCTCGAGCCTTTTATCCAAGAGCCAATTACAAATGAAATCTGTAGAGGCTTCACTTCTTCCGGTCATCACTTTTTTAAGAAGGGATTGTAAAATCGAGTTTAACGCGCAGTGTTAGAAAAGCTATTTTAATCAAGTATGATATGATACCTGGAATTCTGGCTTTCAGACGGCTAGCTACTGAGTTATTTTTCCCCATCATGACACTTGCAGTATCTGACGAAAATGCAATGATATTACTCGTCGAAATTTCTGCTTTATCAAAGGAATTTATTATTAAATTAAACAAATGTTCGGCATTTATAACAGTCTCAATTTCTTCTGTCGGATAAATAGGAACCATGTCCCACAAATAAAAAACAATATCCATTGGACATGGAAATACTGAGGCGCGCGTGTATACAATTTCGAAAAATTTTTCTCGAGGTAGGCGAAATGGACCCATTCGTATCAGCGTGTACAATCGCATCGGCGTATTCGTACGTTTTTCGTAAAAATTTTTTAGTTCCGAATACTATAGGAATAATTCCACCGAACGGTTATAGGTGCGCTGACAAACATTCGCAAAAATCAATAGAGTGGCTGTTGTATTGCGAGCTCGAGATCGGTCGGGAGATCGTACATGCAAGGAGGACGCGTGAGTTTCGCTTGTCCGAGGGATTTTTAGTGGACGGTTACCTACCTGCTTTCCCTCCCGGAGAGGGGGAAGCAGCTAAGGGAATCGTTTTTGAATTTCAAGGTTGTTACGTGCACGGTTGCCCGCGTTATTTTACCAACAACCGACAATCGGTAAAAAATAAGTTTAATCAAACGTATGCACAGGCGTACGAAAGTGTACAGGTAAAAGTCGGTCGAATGAGGAGTCTCGGCTACGAAGTGCGCGAGATGTGGGAGTGTGAATTCGATGGGATAAAAAGGCAACAGCCCGTGTTCGTACGGTATCTGGATACTCACCCGATAATGAGTAGAATAACGCTCAATCCGCGGGATGCGTTTTTCGGTGGGAGAACTGAAAATATAGTCACCTCATGCACTGTAGAGCCGGGTGAAGAGATCAAATATACTGATATTTGCTCTCTTTACCCGTATATATATAAGCGAGGCCGTTTTTCTATCGGTCACCCGCATATTAACATAGGCTCGGAATGCGCCGTGTTAACGGATGGCCAGAATAACAATCTCGCGCGCGTCGAAGGGCTCGTCAAATGCAAAATTTTGCCACCGCAAAATTTATTATTGCCCGTATTACCGGTAAAAATGCACGGGCGCCTTATTTTTGGTCTCTGTCGTTCCTGTTGTGAGGAAATGCGTCAGGGCGACTGCAACCACGAACAAGTCGCCGAGCGTGAGTTTAGCGGGACATGGGTAGTGCACGAATTACAGAAAACAATCGAATTGGGCTACAGCGTGACTGAGATATTTGTCATATGGCAATATAAGAGCACGCAGTATGACCAGTACAGCGGTGAGGGTGGGTTGTTTGCAGCGTACGTAAATGCCTTCCTTCCGTTGAAACAACAAGCGAGCGGGTGGCCATCTTGATGTACGGACGATACTACCATGGAGCGTTATATTGACATGTATGAGCGCGAAGAAGGAATAAGGTTAGACCGGGTAAAGCTAGAGATGATTACGAGAAGTGCGTAAAATATCTACAGATTTTAAGTCGCTATCTTTTCTTCCGTGATAACGAGCGTAGCGCTGCGCGTGAGGAGCACCCTGAAATAGACGAGGTCGAAGAGGCGCTTGCACCGCTCTCCGAGGACAAGATACTCGTGGGCGTACCGAAAGTACACGCGCGCAAAGCGGGCCTCTTGCTTCGCCATTGGAAAGGCACTGTATCCAAGCGTCTCAAGTGGGATAACTCGGGCACCATCACTATAGATGGTCGTGTAATTGCTCGGTCCAATATAACAGAATTAATCATTGACGCATTGAAAAAGAACAGTAAGGACAAGGAGGCGTCCGTTGGCCGCATTGAATTTGCAAAATTTCTCAAAACTTCCGAAACACCGGGAAATTTAATTAATAATCCAACAGTTTTAAAAATTGGCCAAATATTGACGGATCCTCAGCGCTCGGCCAAACGTCGCCTATCCACACCTATACAGCACGTATCACCCCTGCCGTCTATACAGACTCGCAGTAAAAAAACAAGTGAAAAGAAAGTGGCTCACGCTTGGTTTGTAAAATAAAAAAAAAATGACGTACGAAAAACAATACTACGACCTTGAGCATGAAGCTGGCTACGCCGGGGCGCGCAATCTTGTGCGCTTGAACGCTAAAAAGGAAAAGAAAAAAATTTACTCGTAGCTGAGCAATCAAGATGCCTACACGCTCCATCACCCGATACGAAGGCGATTTCCACGATTACCCTACAACGTGACGAACATTGACAATGTTTGAGAGGCCGATTTGCTACAGCTCACGACGATAAAAGATTACAACGACGGTTACAACTACATTCTAGTGGTGATTGACGTACTCGGTAAGTACGCATGGGTGGAACCGATAAAAGATAAGACCGCGCGCAACGTTGCCGACGCCTTCGCACGGATTATCGACCGAGCACATCCCCGACTGTCTGTATGCGTGCAAACCGATCGAGGCAAAGAGTTTACCGGTTCAGCATTTCAGGCGCTCCTCCGCCGAAAAGAGATAACATTCAGAGTCGCTCGCAACCCCGACATTAAAGCAGCGGTGGTCGAAAGACTCAACAGAACGTTACGCGAGCGAATCTGGCGATACTTTTCTCATTCTAACACAGATACATCGATGTCGTGCAAAAGATTGTACACGCTTACAATCGCACGCTACGCAGTGGTACGCGCATGAGAACTATCGATGTCACCTTGTACAATGCGCCGACAGCGATCGAAAATTTAGCCAAACGCGCGAGCTACAATTATCGACGGCGAGCACCGGCGCTGCCTAAATTCAAGGTGGGCAACCTCGTGCGCATCAGTCGAACCAAGAACACCTTTGAGAGAGGATACGAAAAAAATTTTAGCGAAGAAGTGTTCAAGATAATCCGCGTTTCGACGCGTCAAAATCTCTATACATACGTGCTCGACGGTTTGAACGAAGAAATTATCCACGGTTTCTTTTATCCCGAGGAGCTCGTGTTAGTCGGTCACGAACGCCTCGCGCCCGATAAGCGTTTCAAAGTCGAGCGCGTCATACGCACAGAGGGCCGGGGCGCTAAAAAGAGAGCACTCGTTAAGTGGCTCGGTTACCCTGCTATATTTAACTCGTGGGTAAAAGCAAGCGAGCTTGAAAACATCTGAAAAAAAATGGAAACGAGCGACGATTTTTATATGGTACTGCCTAGTAACAGCAGCATGACGTATTTTCCCGAAAACACAACATGCTGTTTTACGACCCAGCTGCAACGCGAGATCAAATTACACGGCGAGTGGCACGTGGGCCTCGTTGGAATTCACATACCACACAGTATCGTACATTTTCAAGATGACGAAGCGGGTTACACTTTTTGCACGGCTGAGGACAATGGGAGTCTCATCGACCAAAAACTGTGTCGTATACCCGTAGGTATTTACGATTCCCTCGAACAACTAGTGGACGCTATAAACAGAGCGAATGACACTTATAGGCATCAAATGCTCGAGCCACTTAAAACTTGTAAGGGGTCTTACATCATAAGACGCAAGTGTGACTGCCCTCAAATACACATTGCGGTTTTCAGCGAAAAAATCAGCCGTGTATTCGGCTTCGACGAAGCAGGTCAAAAAGGTTCGTTTACAACGCTTAAGGGAGCTAGACACCTTTTTTCTCTGAAATAAGAAGTCATATTTTAATACATAAATGTAAACTAATTATTTCATACTTTTTACATGTAAAAGTGGGTATATTTACCTTACCTTAAAACTTTCTCCGATGGGCCTTTTATATGGTCCAGAACCATAGTCATCGATGAAACAAGTTTTTTCACTAACCGTAAGCTTTGAAATTTTCCTGTGGATGGATTGACTCCAGATTTGAACTAAATTACTCCTGAATAGTATAATTCTCATATGAGTGTAGGGATTTAGGATTAAATGTCGGAAAAAAATTTTTACATCAGAAAAATTATGAAAAAATTTTAAAAAATTAAAAAAAAACTCTTAAAAAACAGCACAATTTTTTTTTCTCATTAGATCAAAAATCCCTACACTCATATGAGAATTATACTATTCAGGAGTAATTTAGTTCAAATCTGGAGTCAATCCATCCACAGGAAAATTTCAAAGCTTACGGTTAGTGAAAAAACTTGTTTCATCGATGACTATGGTTCTGGACCATATAAAAGGCCCATCGAAGAAAGTTTTAAGGTAAGGTAAATATACCCACTTTTATATGTAAAAAGTATGAAATAATTAGTTTACATTTATGTATTAAAATGTGACTTCTTATTTCAGAGAAAAAAGGTGTCTAGCCCCCTTAATGAGGGTTACCGGGACATTGCAGCCACAGACCTGCCTTGCTTTCTCGAGCCTTGCCCAATCAGATGTACGTCTATACCGATATATGTGAACCTTATACAGTAGATGACACCCAAGCTGCCCTACTACGCATAGTTTCTATAGACAACTCCAGCTTTAAGTACGGATGCAGTACTGTACAGCGTTTTGCACCCATTTACTATATACCTCTTCTCTATCACAATTTTCGTAGCATCGTTATCGATATAAGAGATCAACATGGGTGCCGTATACCATTCGAGTACGGCACGTTGACGGTCACGCTACACTTTAAGCGCAAACGTTAAGATGAGTCATTACGCGCGCTACTTCGACGTGCAGCTAGGTCGGGGTGGCGTGAGAAATGTTTTTGCTGGTTCGACTTTTCAGAGAGGTCGTGGGGTAGGAGCCTGGTTAGGAGGCCTTTTTCGTCGCATCCTGCCATACATCACGAGCGGGGCCAAGGCTGTGGGTAAAGAGACACAACGCGCAGAGATAAAGGTTGTTGATGACGTTGCCAACAGCGGGGTCAATTTCAAGGAGGCTATAAAATCACGGGCCAAAGAATCTGGACGCAACCTCAAAAGAAAAGCTGCTGACAAAATATCGGAAATAATGAAAGGTTCGGGATATAAAACAGGCGTGAATGGCAAGCGGCGGCGCCAGTCGAGAAAGAAACACACTCGGACGCGCACGGCAGGCGGTAAGAAAAAACCCGGCAAAAGAAAGCCCGCTGTGAGAACGAGCAAGAAGAAGAAGAAGAAGAAGAAGAGGAAAGCCTTTCGCAACATAAACGATATTTTTGGTCCAAAGTAAAAAATGGCCTTCTTGCACTCGCACTCTAACGAGTGCATGTCGAGCGAGCTCGACATTTTCACTCTTCCGGCGACTCAAACGTCGATTGAGAGTAGTAGTTTCTTACACTATAAACCTGTGTCCTCGCTCAGCGACGAAGGAGACGCGCCCATAGAGTTCGTCATCCCGAGCGCAAGCGAACCATGCTCTATGTCAAAGCTAGAATACAACCGAATGCCGAAACCCCTGCTGAAAACTTAAAATTTGCCCCAGTAAATAATTTACTGCATTCAATGTTTAATCAAATCGACGTTTTTCTAAATCAAAAACTCGTTTCTCCACCCAATAATGCATATTCTTACAGAGCATACATAGAGTCACTGCTCAACTACTCGCCAATCGCAAAAGAATCACACTTAACGGCCGGATTGTGGTACGATGATACGCCCGGTTTATTCGAAGCCCTGCCGCACATTCAAGGTGAAATATCTAACAAGGGTGCTCTCCATCGTCAGCATTTCACACTCAATGGAAAAACCTTTGACATGATTGGCCATCTGCACTGAGACGTCTTTAATCAAGACAGAATGCTCATCAATGGTGTAAAAATGAGACTAGTACGAAGCAACGATGCCTTTTGCCTAATGGACGCCTCCGAAGATGGTAAATTCAGCCTGAAAATAAAGGAAGGCACGCTCATCGTTCGACGCGTAAAGATAAATCCGGGAATTTTAATTGCTCATGCCAATGCTCTCGCTAAAACAACGGCCAAGTATCCCGTCACGAGAGTAGAAGTCAAAATTTTTATGCTTCACTCAGGTATACATGGCGATACCATCGATAATGCCATTCTTGGGCAACTGCCTAAAAGAATAATAATAGGATTTGTCGATGATAAGGCATTCAATGGCAATTGAACATTTAACCCGTTTAATTTTCAACACTTTTCGATAAATCTCTTATCCTTCTACGTTGATGGGTCTGAAATTCCGATTAAACCGTTACAGCCGCGCTTTAGTGCTAACGATAGTATGTTTACAGATGCATTTCAAACCCTCTACTCGGGCACAGGTATACATTTCTTCGACGAGGGCCTTGGCATAAACCGTTTCAACTATACACTGCGCTACTTTCTCACGGCTTTCGATCTCACACCCGATTTATCGGCTCACTGCGCCTCACATTGGAATCTCGTTCGCTCGGGTAGCTTACGCATAGAGGTGGGATTTGAGACGGCTCCAACGAGCACAATAAATTGCGTTGTTTATGCCGAGTACGATAACGTTTTCGAAATAGACTCCACCCGCCAAATATTATCCGATTTTAGTGGTTAGTCGTTAAAAAGGTGGGGGGACGAAGACTCGAAAGGAAGCGGGCGGCGCCCTCAAGCCTCACTTTTCTCTCGGCGCTCGCTACGCACACACGTATAATGGATTACGTCGTAGATATACAAGGGTTTCGAGACACTGAAAGGAAGTTTTTACCAAAGGAGGTGGCGATCATTTGCCTACAGAAACCCATTGTCGACCACTGGATTGTACAAGCACCGTGCAATTTCATCGAGCTGCCCTAAGACGTAAAAAATACAAATTCCTACTGCGCTGTCGATATTCACGGCATTAACTGGTTCGAGGGCGAAGTATCACTCAGACAGCTATATCGTTATCTCTTCAATATCGCAAGAGCAGCAAGACGGATTTACGTTCGCGGCGAGGAGAAGGCCTGGTACCTGGAATCTTTACTCGGTCGAAACATATGTAATTTAGAAAAATATGACTCGCCGACGTTCGGAAAACTCAACAACATGTTTTCTGACGTGCTGGTATGTTCTACGCACGCGACTCAGTGGTTTAAAAGTAAACAAGATTTTTGCGCGCTCTACAAGGCGCACCAAATAAAAAAGTGGATGCGCTCTATACTACCCGAAGAGTGGAAGATGATCAGTATCAGCAGAAGCAGCGCAAAAAATTACTCCGTTTTCATCCGGGCACCGAGCAGTCCACTGAGGAGGAGAAGGAGGAGGAGCAGAACGACGACGGCGGCGACGAGATGGATGTTGCCACAGAAATAGCAAGTGACAGCGACAGCAGCACATATTTCACATTTAGCGAAAACGCAAAATGAATACGAAACAAATCACTAGGGCCATTAGAGGCCTCAGAGCAAACTCGATAGGTGTATACGCAGCCGATCATATCCCCAGAAGCTTGAGTATTCCAGCCGCTGTTGTAACCAATGTCGATACCTCAGATAAGCCTGGATCCCACTGGGTGGCATTCTACATAGACAAAAATGCAAAAGGAACATATTTCGATAGCTATGGAGTCGCCCCTGTGTCACGACATCATATCGATCGACTTCGAAGAAATTGCGCAAGCTTCAAGTGGAACGAGAAGAAACTGCAGAGTATTAATTCTAAAGTTTGCGGCGAATATTGTATTATGTTTCTTTGCTATATGTGTAGCGGTCGCACTTTACGCGCGTTTTGTAACGTCTTTTCACGTGATTCACATGTAAACGACGCACTGGCCGGAAAATTTTATGAAAATGTAAAAAGAAAAAATCACCGAAAAAGACTCCGACGTGCGAACAATTTCCCCAGCATTATTTCCAAGGGCGCTGGCTCGTTCGTTCAAACATGTAAAGCATTTATATAAAATGTGCGTGTGTGTGTGTGTGCATGTGCGTGTGTGTGTGTGTGTGTGTGCGTGACTTAATTTTTATTATAATATTTCTATTTAATCCTGCGTCACATTCAATTTTTAGTTCGTAATATTTCTTTTTTATCCAAAAACACATTCAATTTTTAGTTTATATTTACACTTTATGTACATTGTAAGTTTTAGAATTGTAAAAGCTGATGTACGCGTGTATCCGTCTTTCTTAGTTTATAAGGTTTTGTATACTACGTTTGTCTTGGCCTTTTTTAGCTTGTAATTTTATATTATTCATATATTTGTAAGTTTAAAATGTATTTTTTTTTTAATTTGATCGAACAATAAAAAAAAATTTAAACAAACATCGTATTCATTTAACGACCTTGTCCGCTAAATTTAATTCCTTATCTTATTTATCTTGAAACGAATATGTACTATTGCATCAAGAAAATCGAAAAGCATATGCGTAACGGTTTTTTCAAGTGGTGAAAAACACAGGAGGCGCTTTCTTCTTTGAGGCTTTGAAACATAATCAGCTCGAGTCACCGAAAAGCATATGCGTAACGGTTTTTTCAAGTGGTGAAAAACACCTTAGCTGTTTCCTTTTTTCAAGTGGTGAAAAACACAGGAGGCGCTTTCTTCTTTGAGGCTTTGAAACATAAGTAGCGCGAGTCAGCGAAAAGCATATGCGTAACGACTTTTCAAGCGGTGAAAAACACATTAGACGTTCCCTTTTTTCAAGTGGTGAAAAACACATGAGCCGTTTTCCTCCTTGAGGCTCAAAACCCTTAACGGGAAAATTTATGGTTCTGTTTCTCAAGGGCTCCGCGAGTTTCCCAGCGCTTCTCCCCGCTCTCCGATACATATGCGTAAACGTTCATGATTGGGCTCTCGGATTTTACGTAACATTCGAGCAGCCAATCGTAGCTCGTGGTAGAAAGGAGGGGGATTCGCGCTGGAGAGAGAATAAGTACGGGCCTAGCCGCGCCACCCTCAGTCAGTCGCTGTACCTCGACGAAGTCGTGACATTTTTACCAACGTTAAGTCAGTATTTTTTAAAAATGTCTCAAACAAAGCTAGTGCCGAATTTACTGTACAATTTGACTTACGCTCTCAACAATTCGTACTCCAAATTCGTTTACGTCGGCTTGGATTATGCAAGTGGCTATTTCCGACCCGTCATCAGGTTCGGTGGGCATACATCACCGCATAAATATATAACTCTGGATATCGACAGTTGGGAACAATTAAAAAACCATTTCAAGACCTTCGGAGAGTATCTATGGGCATCAGGCGATTTTGTTAAGCAGGGCAAATATGTAAAAATATATTTACCGCACCACGACGTCGAATTGACCACAGCCTACGGTCATAGAACCGTATCAATCATCGATAAGCCACAAGTAACGCCGCCATCGTTTTCCCTACAGTACGAACACGAGGCTCAACAGTTCGACTTTGAAGACGATAACACCAATCAGGAGGCACCCGCCTCCACTACCAGTGACGAACCTGCTACAAAAAAAAGAAGTCTGAAAAACCACCGAAGATTATGATGTAGTATACAACTTTCAACGGATTGAAATAGTTCCAACAGTGTATAGACTATAAATTAAAAAAGTTAGAAGAAATGTCGGGTTTTGTGAACAAGGTTTTCGGTATAATGATCGATGTTATTAAGACGGAAGCAATTAGCAAAAACGACGTGCATTTACTAGACCATACATTCATCGGCGTTATATTTAATGAACTAGAAGACAAAATGAAAGAACTCGCGCTAAATCAATTAATGTTTGCAAATTTTAGCGAGAGTTCTCTCGAAATAATGTTTTTGGAAGTATATGCGGAGTATTTAACAATTCTAGAAAAAAATGTTGTTAGTGCGTTAAAAGTTTAAAAATGTACAAAAATAATTTTTTTTTTTTATTTTATATAATAAAATGTATTTTACCTTATCACACTTTTTTATTTAAGGACCCCTCCTTTATGCCTACTCCTATTCACGCCCCCCCCCCCAACTTCTCATTTGCGCTAGCACGCATATATTTATATGCATTATACATAAGTCATTCGTCGAAACACAACCGACAAGGCAACATCATGGGGCCCCCGTTCAGCAAGCACCAGACCAAACCAGACGACAAAGAACCTCTCATCAACAAGGCAGACAAGAAAGACTCTTGGGCAAACAAAAAATATTCTCCACCACACCATTCCTTTTCCACCAATTCCTTCTCCTTCCCGAAGAAAGATGGTTATTCAAAATATAACGAATAATAAACGGTCCCTTTAAGGACTGTTACGTCCGGAGACGTATTATCATTTTAAAGAAAACACATTATTAGTATCAGATATTTCCTGACACATAAAAGCGGGAATGCAATTTTTTACAAACACAGCATTTTGCTCATGCGGCGCCGTGACGTAGTAGGTCATCACACTTGCGAAAAACAACGTACGATATTCTCTTTAAGGTCAGCATCTCTCAATGCCATCGCCGAATCGTATACGACTGACGAAGTTTACATTGCAAAATAAGATGATCTCGATTTACTGTCACCGGGCTCATCTTTAACCTAATTATTTTGTATTATAAAAGAAGTGATGTGTGTCACGCGAATCAGTCACAGCGTATAAGAAACCTGGCGAACTCCGTGTACCTCTACGACATTGAGAAGTTGAAATCGTAAGCCTTACTCGTCTAGTAAGCAGATCTTATAAGTTATTTATAGTAACTGTATAAAAGCAAGCATTATAAAAAGAATTGTAATTGAAATCACAACACCTCGACCTACCAGAAGCCAGCATATTGTATTGGTAATAAATTATCGTATTTTATATAATAAACTTATATTAAACCAATTACCACTTATTTTCACTTATCTCCGGACTTAACAGTGGTTCCGGTACGAATCGAACATTAGTTCACTAGACTGTTTAAAATAAAATAATAAAAATAACTATTTTTCGGAACGTAACATTGGTTCCGGTACGAATCGAACGTAAGTTCACTAGATTCATATGAAAATAAGATCGGAATAGTGAAAAACGAATTGTATTTGGTTATACTAATAATTTATTACTAATTGCTTCCGAGCTTCTCGTTATGCAGTAAGAAGTTGAGAGGATCATTGTAGCATGATCGTTTAAACTTACGAAGAAAAACGTGTACGGCTCGTCGAGTTACTAACAAACTAACATATTATAATTTCAAGAAAATTAATAAAAGCGAAAAAATAGGTGGTTAGTGAAAAGAAATGTTCAAATGAAAATAGATTACGTGAAAAATAAAAAACGATCTAGTTCAAATAAGAAATTGAGAAAAAAAAAATCAATAATAAAACGATTTAAAAAGGAAAAATAATAAAACAAAAGAAAGTTATTGCAATATATAAACAAAAGATCATAATAATAAACTACAATTACAAGATTGAAAAATAATTATCAAATAAATAAAAAAAAATAATATACTGTGTAAAAAAATAAAGAAATAAAATAATGATCAACACAGATAGAGAAAAGTGAATAATAATAAATTGGTTAATTAAAAAACCATTGCATAAATAAATATAGTATTTTGAAAAATAAGAAATACAAATACAAAAATATATACAGCCTAGTACAAATGATAATTGAAATCATAAGGCATATTAAAATAAAAATGTTAACAAATAAATAAACAAAACAAGGAGAATGTATATGAATTATAAAATTAATTTACTGAAAAACAGAACAGTAAAATTAAAATTACAAAACCAATTTACAAAGAAAATGAATTAAACACAATTCTGAAATAAATACTAATTATAATAAATTAATAAATAAAATTATTAATATGTAATGTCACATAAGAAGGATATAGTAAATCCAATAATAACAAGAAGTAAAACTATAGAAAATCCAAGTTTAAAAAATACAGTAAGTGAAAGAAATCGGGAATCAAATAACATATTCCAAAAAAGTTCTAAAACACCACGATCGCCTCCACGCTCACGAAATAAAAAAACATTAAACGAAGAAACAGGAACATCTGACAAAGAAATTGGTACAAATTCGCAAAGTTCAAACATTGATCTCATTAATCTTACATCACACATATACGTAAATGTATCACAAGACCAAAAAAATAAAACAGTACTAGAAATACCGAGTCCATCAACCTCAGGAGTAGGAGATATAACAAAATCAGACAACAAACAACTAGACAATCAAGACAATTTAACACAAAATCATTCAAAAAATTCTTTACTTTTACCTCAAACAAAATCGGATTTAGAGTCACCGACAGAATATTTTACGCCAACATTATTAAATCGTGATTCTGCATTTTTTGATAAAACAGTAGATACATCAGTAGATGACATAGGCGACTACACGGACATAGACGGAATACTAAACGAAAAAAGTCTTATTTTAGCTAGAACAGGACTACAGGAAACAAGAGAAACAGAAACAGAATTATTAAACCAAACAAACAATACGGTTGAATCGGGGATTAATAGAATCATAATAGAACCCGAAATAAATATGGCAAATCAGCAGCTCAAATTACCACTGAAAGAAATATTGGGATTAGTACCAACATTTGACGGAAAAAATATAACAGCAGAAGAATATATCGACAAACTTAAAGAAGCAAAAAACATTGTTAACGCAGCTGATGAACGGAATTTAGCACAAATTTTAAAAATGAAGTTACGTGGAGAAATACATAAAGCAATAAAAACAATGACAATTGGGAACATCGAAGAATTAATAACCGCTATAAGAACTATTTACCCTTCTACAGAAGACCTATATACACTATATGGTAAATTACGGAGAATAGTTCAAAAAACTAATGAATCAGTATTAGAATACGGAAATAAAATTCGAATAATAAGCACAAATATAATAGAACTAAAAAAAATAGAGGACGGCGTTACGGCAGAGCAAGTACAAACATTTAAAACTCAACTAGAAAATGATGTATTAAGCAGTTTCAAAAACGGTTTAAAACAAGAAATAAGAGTAGAATTAGGTGAACCGAATAGTACATATGCCGCTATGAAAAAAGCAATAGAGATAGAATTAAGACTTGAAAAGCAAAAAATACAAAGAGAAGATAATGCAAATATACTATTCAATACTGAGAAACTAAATATAAAAAAGGAAGCTAGAACATTTCATTGTCAAATTTGTAACGATAAATTTCATGAAGCAATGTTTTGCGTAAATGCAGGATGCGTATATTGTAAAAATAAAGACCACTTATCATACTTTTGTAATACAGTAAAAGATAAAATGGAATTAATTTGCAATTATTGTAGTTTAAGTGGACATTCAATAGATACATGTAGATTAAACGAAATGCAAGGAAACCACTGTCAATACTGCCAAAACATGGGACACACAGTAACACAATGCCCGATTATAAAAAAATATGAATTATGTTGGAAATGCAAGAAAAAAGGCCATGACCCAAATACGTGCGAAAAAAGTGCTAACACCGAGGAATGTTGCGAGCTCTGTGGTAACGTGAGCCACACAATGAAGAACTGCCCGTCGGCAGTATGCCAAAGGTGCAATAAACCCGGACATGTAATGAAATACTGTCAGGTAACGAGGAAAATGATATGGTGCACAATCTGTGCTATAGAAGGTCACGAAACCTCAGATTGTCAAATAGCGGGAATTATGGCTATGCAAAGTAGACAACAAACATTCGGAAATAGAATAAATTGTCAAATTTGTGGAGCAACAACACATACAGCAATGCATTGCCCAGATAGAAACTCTACTTTACCAATAAATAATAATTATACAAATAACAAATCAAACCATAATAATCCAGAATATAAGAATAATTATCACATCAATAACAATTCAAATGGATTCACAAATAAAATGCAACAACAATATTTTCATCCAAGAAATACGAATTTTAATCAACAAATAAACACGCAAAAAGAAAAAAAACCGTATTGTGAATTTTGTAAAATCGCAGGACATTCGATAGAAAATTGTAGGAAATTACAGAGGGCAGAAACAGCACCAACTTGTGCCTATTGCAGGAAAAGGGGACATACGATCAAAAATTGTATGTTATTGAAACAAGTAGAAGGTAAATTAGAAAAATTCTGCAGCCTCTGCAAAAATTTTACTCACTCACTTGAAGAATGCTATAGGACACAGCAAAATACTTACGAACAGCGAAATTCGGGAAACGCTTAAATTCTTCTGAGAGCGAGTGGATCAGAAGAAAACAAAACGAAACACTCGACAATAAAACGAACATCAAAACAATCACATTAACAGATAAAACTACAAAAAACTTAGAGTTAGAAAATCAAGAAAATAAATTAACTATAAAAGACGTTGAAGTTGATACGTTAATCAAGAAGAACGAAGAAGAAAATCTGCTAGATACTCAAATGATCACAACACATGAAAATAATAAACTAACTTCATCAAAAATTACAATGTACTTTCTAAGATTAGAAAATGCACTACAGTATATTGAAATAAAAAATCCTTACACCGCAAAATCATGCAAATTACTCGTAGATAGCGGGGCCCAGCTAAACATTATTAAGAAAAATCAAATACCACCATACATAATATTAGAAAATAAGAAAATTCAGCTATCAGGCATCACAGATAAGGCAATAGAAACATTGGGAGTAGTAAAAATGCTAATTAATGATTTGTTTATTGATTTTCATGTAGCTCCTGAAGAATTTTCTCTCCCTTACGATGGAATACTAGGTATTAAAATACTCTCGGAACAGAAGTTAAGACTAGATGAAGGTTATTTACAACTAAATAATAGTAAAATTGCATTGAAACCAAGATACACGATAAAAACAGGCTCTTTTAATACAATTACAAATAACCATAAATCCCAGGGAAATGAAATAAGACAAACATTTATTAAGGAAACGGAAAACACACCAATAGAACAACAAGCAAAATTAGAATTTGAAGAGGAAATAAAGCTAGAAAAAGTAATGTTAAACAAACATTCGGGGAAATCTGAAGAAGTAACTTGCTCTGTATCCTATGAACCAACCTGAATTAATTAACAAAAAAGAGATGAAAATAACTTCGGAAATAACATTTTATGAAGATATAACACAAATCTTAAATCACATCCCTGAACTTAATAAAGAGGAAATAGAACTACAGAGGAAAATTCTCGACGAAATATTACCCAAGGACAAAGCAGATGTACATTACGAAACAATTTTACAGAATAACAAAAATAATATCAAATCTTTAATAAATAATATTAATATAGCTCTTGAAAATAAAGATGAAATAATGGATTTTGAGGAAATCAAACCGACAGACTACAAACAATTTTTAACAATAATAAATAAGAATATTGAAGTTGATTTAGAAGAATATAAAAAATTTTTGGAAACGAAAAAGAATATAACTTTATCTCTTACGAAATAGATTATTTGCCTGACGGTTTTCAAATAACGGATGATTTGCAAATAGATAAAAATGAAATTTTAAACTTAGGATCAATAAATTTTATAGGAAAAAATGATCCAAATAAAAAATCAGACCGCGAGGAAGAGTTATTCAAAAAAATCCGTTACGAAAACTTACCTGAAAATAATAAAATAATTATTAAGGATTTAGTAATGAAAAATAAAGACATATTCTGGTTAGAGGGTGACAGTTTAGGATCATGTAACGTAGAACAACATGAAATTAACTTAATAGATGATAAACCTGTATACGTAAAACAATTTCCTTTACCACATAAGCTAAAGGAAGTGGCTGTAGAAGAAACAAAAAAATTAATAAAAAATAATCTGGTAAGAAATTCAAAAAGTGCTTTCAACGCTCCAGCATGGATTGTAGAAAAAAACAACTAGTAAATGGACAAAAACGATGGCGTTTAGTCATAGATTATCGTAAATTAAATGAAAAAACAATATCGGATCCTTACTTACTTCCAAATATTACAGAAATTTTTGATCAATTGGGAAAAACAAAATTTTATCATGTCATAGATTTAAAATCGGGGTTTCACCAAATTCCCATGAAACCAAAAGACACACATAAAACGGCCTTTAGTATACATCCATTAGGACGCTTTGAATTTCATGTTTTGCCTTTCGGATTAAAAAATTCGCCGCGTACATTTCAAAGAGTTCTAAATACAGTCTTAGGCGATTTAATAATAGGTAAAATATCCTTTGTCTTTATTCAAGATATAATAATTTTTGGAAAGACTATAGACGAAACAAACGAAAGATTAAGTATAGTTCCAGAACAATTAAGAGAAGCTACTTTATAATTAGAACCGGACAAATGCGGATTTTTAAAAAAGAAGTATGTTATTTAGGACATATTATAAGCGAACATGGCATAAAACCAGATCTAAAAAAGGTAGAAGCAGTAAATAAATTTCCAATACCTAAAAACATTAGAAATATTAGAGAATTTTTAGGACTTTCGAATTACTACAGAAGACATATAAAAAACTATGCAAAGATAACAAAACCTTTAAATATATTACTAGAAAAAGACGTAAAATTTCATTGGGAGAAAGATCAACAAATAGCCTTTGATGAAATTAAATATTTACTATGTACAGCACCAGTTTTGGCATATCCACATTTCGACGAACCATTTATTATTACATCAGATGCTTCAAACTTTGCTTTAGGTGCAATTTTATCACAAGGAATAATAGGTAAAGATCCAGCAATTGCTTATGCATCAAGAAGCTTACATAAAGCTGAAATTAAATATCATACCTACGAAAAAGAAGCATTAGCTATAATGTTTGCAGTAAAAACATTTAAAAATTACATATATGGAACGAAATTTACAATCGTCACAGATCACAAACCTTTATTGTGGTTAAAAACAGCTGACAACAACGCTAGAGTTCAAAAATGGAGATTAAAACTATCTGATTATGATTTTGATATCGTGTATAAACCAGGGAAACAAAATGCTAACGCAGACGCACTGTCCCGAAATCCCATAGAAGTTTTCGTAATTACAAGAGCACAAAAAAGAAACAAATTAAATACTAACATAGGATCACCAAACGAAACTGATAAAACAAACGAAACGAATAAAGTTCAGACAAAAACTCAACAAAAAGGGGAAGATCAAGGAAAACTACAGCTGGTACACAAAAACAGGAAAAAAAAAAGATAAAAATAGCAAAAACAACAACGGCACAACAACGCAAACGCAACAAAACATAATATATTCAAAAAACGCAATACAACTTAGAAATGACAACATTGTGCATCTTATATCACATGAACACCAAACATTAGACGAGAATACTAATTTATTAATCAAAAATAAAAACTTAAAAATAAATACAAACTTAAAAAAGGGCGAAATAGATATAATTAATATTGAAAATAAGAAAATATTTATTCTATGTCTCGATACATCAGCAACATCGAAAATAGTTAAAGAGAACTTAATAAAATTAATACAAAAATTAAAAGAAATTTTGAACACACAGAAGATATTCATTTTTAGCATATCAAGGAATATTGAAATTTTAAACATAAGTTGGGAAGAAATAGAAGAATTATTGAAGGAAAATTTTCAAAACACAAAAATTAAAGTAATAATATGTCTGAATAATATAGATTACGTAAATATAAACGATAGAAATAGAATTTTTGATACTTATCACTCCTCTACAATAGGGGGGCATTCAGGCATAAACAGAACTTACAATCGTATAAAAGAAAAATATTTTTGGGAAAATTTGAAATCAGACATCCAGAACAGAGTAAATAAATGCGAAATTTGCCAAAGAAATAAACTAAAACGTAAAAGAACTAAACAACCAATGATTATCACAGACACACCAGCAAAAACTTTTGATAAAATCGCTATGGATATCGTAGGTCCGTTTAACACTACTAAAAATAGTAATAAATATATTTTATCTATACAAGACCAATTATCTAAATTTGTAATTTTATCATGCTTAAAAGATCAAACGGCGGAATCAGTATCAAACGCTTTTATAAAAATTTTATATGTATATTTGGCTCACCAAAAATAGTACTAACCGATAGAGGAGCAAATTTCACAAGTAATCTTATTAAACAAATAGCTAAAAGATTCAAATTCAAAAAAATTGAAACAACAGCATTTTCGCCACAATCAAATGGATCCTTAGAAAGGGCACACCACCCACTATGCGAATATCTAAAAAATTTTTCAACAAAAAATACGAATGGGACGAATTAATAGAATTTGCACAACTTCATTATAATACAAGCGTACATAGTAGTCATAAATTTACACCATACGAACTTGTTTTTGCTTATCCTGCAAGAGTTCCATCTAGTGAACCAATTAAAAGATCGGAATTATTACCGACCTATAACGGGTATTTAGAAAAATTAATAAAAAACATTACTACAACTACTGAGTTAGCGAGAAATAACTTAATAATTTCAAAACAAAAATCAAAAACTCATTATGACAAACTTATAAACCCGATACAACTTAAAAAAGAAGAGAAGGTATGGCTCTTAAAAGAACCAAAACCGGGAAAACTTGAACAAAATCATTATCAAGGTCCGTTTGACATAATAAAAATAAATGCAAATAACAATATTACTATAAACTACAACGGAAAAGCAAAAACAGTTCATTCGAACAAATTAAGTCTTGTAAAATAATAAAAATAATAACATAACTTTCTGTTATAGGACATGATGGAGTTACTAAAAATTTTTTTTATATATAATTTACTACAACCAAACCAAGCAATAATTGGATTCGATTGCGGTTCTACTGACCCAACAGTAACAACGTACTCTCTCGTAGACAACGGAGACTGTAATTTTCACGAGGAAGATTTAGTAATAACAAATACGACCATACAATTACTACAATTAGCGGAATTCAAAACAAATCACGTAATGCAATGCAAAATAGAAATAAGACGAACAATATATCACTGCGGAATGTTCAGCCACTTAGGTCCAGTTGAAAACGGCCTACAGGAATATTTATACGACATTAGTGCTGAACAATGTAAATTTCTACACAATACAGGAATATTTAAATATGACAACTTTCACACAATAGCAAATATTAAAATAAACGAAACCAAAACAGTAGGAATAGACCTCGCAGGAAAAATCGAAGGGAAATCTTGTTCGGGAGGCACCTACGCGGATGATTATGGAAGTTGGGATAATGTTCTTGTTCAAGGACTCATAAAAATTACACTTACAGAAGAATACGCAAAGGTAAATTTAAATAATAATAAATTACATTTAAATTCAGGAACGACATGCAAATTCTCAGACGAGCATTGCATAGACATTCAAGCCGGTTACACATTTTGGTCGCATTTTCCAAACGAAAACTGTTTTGATAACAAATATGATGTTCTATTTAAGGGCACCGTAACAAAAACATTATCACCAAACCAGGAAATAATGTATACAATAAATACTTACGATATATCTTTTTCTTTAAATGCTGTAGAAAGTATTAAGTTTTGCGACAGAATTATAACAAAAACGGAACACCCTAAATTATTTATTTACGAAAAAACCAACGTAAATGTACTATTCGATAACGATGTGAGTCACCAGCGAGATTTAATCAACATAGATATTTTTGCGTATACAAATGCGAAATTTGTTCATGTAGAAAAACATTTTCGGGCGCAATTTAAAAGCTTATATTTAAACATTTTAACAAAAATATGTGAATTAGAAAGAAAAGAAATTCTAAATTCCTTATCCTTAGCCTCCCATTCCCCAGATGAATTTGCATACAATGTAATGCAAAAACCAGGATACCTTGCACGACTCGCAGGGGAAGCAATACATGTAATAAAATGCACCCCTATCAACGTAAAAATCAAGCATACAAAAGAATGTTACGAAGAGCTTCCTGTTACAGCTAGAAATACTACTTGGTTTCTTACACCAAAAACTCATATTTTAATAAGAACAGGAACTCAAATCGACTGTGATACAATAATTCCACCGTACTACAAAATAGATAATAACTGGATAAGTCTAACACCCACACCTAGAAAGGTTGAAAAAAACATAACCACCTTTAAACCAAAAATAATCAAAAATTGGACCCCAGAAAAATTAACCTCACTAGCAACTAGTGGGATATATACACAACAAGACTTGGAACATTTCCAGGAAAGACTACTTTACCCGATGGAAAAAAATCTATAATAAACACAATAACAAAGTTTACACGAAGCGAAAATTCTGCAAAAGATGACATCATGAGTAATCTTCTCACAGAAAGAACATTAACTAACATTGCTGAAAATACTTGGAAAAAACTACTAGAGAAATACAGAGAATATGGAACATATAGTTCCGGAATTATAATGACTCTAATCCTACTACAGTTAATAAAAATGTTAATAGATACAGTAATACGAGGTTACACATTACAAAAACTATATGGATGTTCCAAACACCTTTTTGGGGCAATGTTTACCTCCATAACGCATCTACTAGTAGTTTTGAACAAAATTGATGAAACAAGAGGAAAAAATAAAGGAGATAACGAGTTAAAAGAAATAATAGTTACAAAACCGACAATCTCTAGACCGATCCAAAGGAAAATCAGCACTAACAAACAGGAAGAATTCGAACTACAAGAATTAAAAATACAAAGACCACTAAACATGAGACCACTACCACCCTTCCCCAAATCACCTCCTAACCAAACGAACAACATACAACCAACACCCAAAAATAAAAATGAATCCGAAATCTTTTCATTCTAATTTACAATAAATTACTTTACAGAAAAACAAAAGTTTATTGGATGCCCGATAATGTTAAATAAACATTAAATAGGATAATTAATGATTTTAAGTGCGGAAGGAAGAGAACAATATGAAATCGTTTCCTAATGTAATTCTTTTTTATATTATGTTACACAAGAGTAACACTGGGAGTCAAGGTTAAAGAGGACAAGGAATGAAAAGGAGAAAGAAATTAAACATTCCTCTTTTGGTTTTTCATTGCCATTTTATTTTACAATACAAAAATTTTTTTTTATACAATACATAACTTAATACTTATTTTTAAAAATAACAATATCACCTAAGTAAACTAACATTTCATAACTAGTCTGGATAAAACGCAACCTCACCCTCCAGTCCACATTTACATCTGAGATATAAAATAATTTCCGTAAGCAATAAAAATCGTCTTCATCAATCGGCACCAGGGTAAGCTGCAACCTTCCCATCATTAAAGAGGCAAACCCCTCTTGCCTCAGCAAGGTAGCCAACTCCAATAAGTCAAAATCCGGTCTCGCCAGACTCTCTTTCTCTCTAGCGTCAACCTTGGCCCATTGATTTATCTAGAACAAAAAGAACAAAAAGAATATTAAAAAAATGTACATTATATTTTTCTTTTACATATATTAAGAAGCTTCTCTCAGCCTCCCGTACATATTAATACCAATTATACTAATAAATTCAATATGTAAAACTTAAGAGAACAAATTAACTACATTCTTACCGTATAAAACCCAAATATATTGGGCCTCTTCAATACGCTGACCACATCGATTCCAAATTGAAATAATTCGTTCATAGAACGAAGCGAAATACTCTTAGTCCTCTCATAAACGATGCGGTGAATCTATAACCGAACAAATAAAATTACGATCACAAAAGATATAAAGGAGATTAAAAAAAAAAAAAAAAAAAAAAAAAAAAAACTTACGCTGATTATAGGAGCCATTTCGTTCCAGTGTAGAAATTTGAGAAAAATTGAGAACTAACGATACTCACTGCACACCTACCTCGGTTTATATACAACATTTTTGCATAGCTCTGCGGAATTTCGATAAGTGACAGTCAACGAACTCTTGTGTGTCAAAACTTGCAACTCGAGAAAAAATTTTTTCAACAATACATCCAACTTTTTTTTTTAAATATTGTAAGGAAAAATCACTGATTCCCCACATTTTAAACATTTATTATAGCCATCAATTTAAGGGGGGAGGTAATACGTCCGGAGACGTATCATTTAAACATTCATTAAATAAAACGTAAATCAGTGATTTTTCAAGACACAGAATAATGTATACGCGAATTTCGACAACTATGCACTTTTAACTGTACGGCCTCGCGACACTCCAAGTCAATGAACTCTTCAAAATACAAATACAGCAATTTTTATGTTCCAGCAAGAATAATATGCGCTAAATACAACTGTCAATTTAAACAATGCGCACCAAAGTAATTAACAATTTAGAAAACTTAAACTTGATAACCATGAATGTAAAATAACCAATGGTCATGATTTTGTAAATCAAAGTATTAATTGTTTAAACCATAATTTATGAGAAATTCATGTCGATCCAAGACTGACGGGTATTATTATTATTATTATTATAATTATTATTACTAATATTACTATCACTATTATAAATCGTATTATTATGTTTATCATTAAATCAAATTTTGTAACGAGAAATCTCTGATACATTTGTTGAATCTCTACGACATTCAACAGTCTAAGGGGGGAGGTGTTACGTCCGGAGACGTATTATCATTTTAAAGAAAACACATTATTAGTATCAGATATTTCCTGACACATAAAAGCGGGAATGCAATTTTTTACAAACACAGCATTTTGCTCATGCGGCGCCGTGACGTAGTAGGTCATCACACTTGCGAAAAACAACGTACGATATTCTCTTTAAGGTCAGCATCTCTCAATGCCATCGCCGAATCGTATACGACTGACGAAGTTTACATTGCAAAATAAGATGATCTCGATTTACTGTCACCGGGCTCATCTTTAACCTAATTATTTTGTATTATAAAAGAAGTGATGTGTGTCACGCGAATCAGTCACAGCGTATAAGAAACCTGGCGAACTCCGTGTACCTCTACGACATTGAGAAGTTGAAATCGTAAGCCTTACTCGTCTAGTAAGCAGATCTTATAAGTTATTTATAGTAACTGTATAAAAGCAAGCATTATAAAAAGAATTGTAATTGAAATCACAACACCTCGACCTACCAGAAGCCAGCATATTGTATTGGTAATAAATTATCGTATTTTATATAATAAACTTATATTAAACCAATTACCACTTATTTTCACTTATCTCCGGACTTAACAGGACAACATTTATGTTAATGAGAAAAAACTGTTCATAAAATAGGGGGCTTCACCCCGTTAAAATAAATAAAAATTTATTTTTCCTCAACATGCTTTCTTTATTTGCAGACCCCTCCTTTATACCAACTCCCTATTCCCTCTCCCCCACAACTTATCATTGCGAACACACACGCACACATACACACGCACGGTCTATATAGCGAGAGGCATTGCTCCAGCAGGGTCTTTATGGCGTAGCACGTATAGCCAAAGGTCTCGGACCCCCACCACCACCACGAGTCAGGGGCATGCGCGGAGCAGATATAGCGGCATGGCGTCATGGAGGGGGCGATAACTGGGGCATTGTTTACCCTAATTACCTTGTGTTCACACACACGTGCTACTGTAAACACTTAAATTAATGACCTTGTCACACTTGAGACACATACACACAGCACACGGTCTATACAACGAGAGGTCTTTATGGCGTAGCGCGTATAGCCAAAATAGCCAAAGGGCTCTCCCCCCACCACCGCGAGTTAGGACATATACGACGGCACGCGCCAGGCAGGTATAGCGACATAGCGTCATGGCGTGGGCGATAAGTGGGACATTATTTATGGGTAATAATTCACTGCATTGTTTACCCTAATTAGCTTGTGTTCACACTTGGGACCCATACACACAGCACACGGTCCATACAGCGAGAGGCCTCGCACCCTACGGGTCTTTATGGTGTAGCGCGGACAGCCAAAGCGCTCGCCCCCCACCACCTCGAGTCAACGCATATACGCCAACACACGTGGGGCATGTATAGCGGCATGACGTCATGGCGGGCGCCATAAGTGGGCCATTATTTATGGGGTAATAAATCACCCCCCATTGTTTACACTAATTAGCTTGTGGTCACACTTGCTACTGTAAACACTTGAGTTAATAACCTTGTCACACTTGGGGACCCATACACACCGCACAGTGGGGTGCCACATGGCCCCTACACACCGCACCGCGGGGGGCCGTCCCGCTATACCGGTCCCCTTACTACTTAGGTATATAAAAGCAACGAAAATTGGAAATGTAGTTAGCTATTTTGACGCGTTTGGTAAAAAGAATGAAGTTCAAAAATGTTATTTAGTACGATCGTAGGAGGCAAAGATGTGAAAAGAAAACGACTTTTCTAATTATGGCAACGTTTCGTCGGCTATTTACGCCAACCTCATCAGGCCCTTTATTCGAAACACATATTATTTGTAGTTTTTTACATAAATTTACATAAACTTTTGAGTAATACATTTTTTATTTTTTACATTACCTAGCCTTATAGATCAAATATAATCCGTCGTCAATCAGATATTATTTGATGACTAAAACCATCAATATTGTTCCCATGTTTATATACATTTGTACAGTGTTTACCTTATTTTGAATATGACTATAATAAATTAATAACGTAAAAATACGTGGTACTTATTTTTTGAAGATCTTCTTTTTTATTAATACTGTTTTTATTATTTTTTATGTGAATCATTTCCGAAATCAATCTTTTTAAATAATTGCTTTCAAAATCTAAAATCCGCGTATTATCCCAGTCAAATTCATGTTTATTTTCTACTTGGTGTGTACTAACCACCGAATCTTTATTTTTATTTTTCTTATGTTCATTAATACGAGTAACTAAGGATCTTTTTGTTTCTCCTATGTATGTAGCCGGACAATCTTTGCAATTAAATTTGTAAACAACATTTGTGCAATCCCATTTTTTAGTTACATCCTTACTTAGTTTTATGATAGGAGTTAAACTCTTTTTTATCAATGGGATTGTGCATATGTTGTAAGACTTAAGTATATTCGATAAACAATTAAAATTATTGTTGAACGGAATAGAAAGTTTAGGTAGTTTTACATAATAATCTTTATTGTCAACTGTGTTCGTGTGAAACCTTAATTTATTCAGTCTTTTTTGTATATATTTTCCAATAAACTATCGTGGATAATCATTATTCAGTAATATTGATTCTACATGTTTTAGATTTTTCGTATGAAACTTAAAATCAGGCAATAACACCGCTCTATCTACTAAGTTATTGTTGGTATTATACTGTGCGCAGGTGGAGAAATAAATAACACTGTATATTGTATTTTAACTGTATGCACTTTTATTCCTTTCTTTCTACAATCTATCTTCTCTTATTCTTTCTATTCTGTCTATTCTTGGTTCTACTAAATCGTGACCGTACACAAAGGCTCTCATTGCCCGACTGACTGTCGCGCTCGCTTGCGCTCGCGCAGCACACACTGAGAGTAGAGGGGGAATGGTCGCTGACCGGAGTGAGCTTCACGCGCTCATATATATATACTATATATATATCCAACACTCCCTCCCGTGGGAAGGCTCCTCTATCTAATCTATTTCGTCTTCCTAGTATCTGTAATCACAAAGAACAAAGATTAGTTAAATGATATCTATATTATTTCTTTATCTATATTCATAATTTTATTTGTCAATCTACCATGGCTTTCCAAAGGAAGTGCTTTGGTGAATACGTCTGCCAGTTGTTCCTTTGAAGGAATCCATCTGACTGTTATCAATTTCCTCTCTACACATTCTTTTACATAATGCTCTCTAACCTCAGACATGTGTCTCAATTTATTACTGACACTTATTTTTGTGCTCGATTCTGCTGCTCTATTATCATAATATAATTTAACCGGTGCTAATTCTTCCATAGTAAATATCTTTAATGAGTTCATTAAGGACATAGTTTCTTGACAGGCTTCACTCATTGCTACATATTCTGCTTGGCAAGTTGAAAGTACAACAAAGTGTTGTTTGTGAGTTTTCCAAGCCACAGGGTCACCGTACAGTCTCACTAGGAAATCACTGGTCATTTTTGATCCCTTACAGTCTGCAAAACTTGCATCTGAAAATGCATCTAATTCATTTGTTTTGCCCTTGAATGTTATGCCTATATTTTTTGTATGTTTCAGATATCTACAGACTCTCTTCGCCATTTTCCACTCTATTTCAGTTGGATTTATTTTATATCGGGTCTCACTGTATTTGCCAAATACAACAGTGTTCCAACCAACTCTCTACATCTTGATATTTCTGCATTTGTTGCCTGCTGTGCATCATATATATCTTTATCATCTTCTCTATCTCGTCTATCTCTATTGTTTACTTGATTCGTTACCATAGGAATTTTCTGTGGATGCATCTCACTGTAGCCAAATCTTTTTAATATCTTGTCTGTATTTGTCCAATGTTATCTTCGATTCTTTGACTTCTCTGTTTCTCTCTATTTTCATGCCAAGAAAATTCAGTGGCTCACCCAAATCAGTCATTTTAAATTTTAGTTTTAGTTTCCTTTTAACTTCATCTAATTCAACTCTACTGTTGCTTACTATAAATATATCATCTACATAAAGCACAAGTATTAGTATAATATTGTCTTCCCTTTTCGTTAACAAACAAGGTTCTATGTCATTACCTTTCAAACCTATTTCTTTTGATACTTCAGAGAATTTCTCGTTCCATTTCTTGGGACTTATCTTGTGGCCATATAATACTCTTTGTAGTTTACATACTTTGGAGTTTCTGATGTCATCTGATTAGTCAAAACCTTCGGGTATTTCCATATAAATTTCTTCATCTATAGAGCCATTTAAAAAAGCGGTTTTCACATCTAACTGACACATCTCTAAATCATGTTTATTAGCATAAGCTAATACAGAACTGATCAATGATAGTCTTGATACTGGTGAGTAAGTCTCGCTTAAGTCGTAACTATTGCTGTTCTTGAAACCTCTAATTACCAGCCTGGCTTTGTATTTTATTTTGTTTTTTGTTTCTTTCTTTTTCTTTAAAACCCACTTGGAATCTATAATGTCGGGTCTCCTTCCGTCTACTGTTGTGGGCCTTTCTACTAGTTTCCAGACTTCGTTTTCTTTTATGGATTCTAGTTCTTCTCTAATTGCAATTTCCCAGTGATCTTTTTCACTTGTGCTCATTGCTTCTCTATACGAAACTGGGTCTTCATTCAGTCGAGCAAGAAGTGCATTCATCGTTTCCTTTTCTAATCCTATATTTTCTTCTTCTGACTCCTCTGGGTGCTGTTCATCACATGTTGTTTTTATTTTACTCGGTCTGCCTCTTTTCCTTTTAGGCTCTCCCTCTGTTTCTATTGTTTCCTTATTCTCTTTCATCTTTTCATCAAATTTTATTAACCAACTTTCTTTATCTATTTCTTTATCCAATAGCTCCCAATTTTTAATTTGACTCTTACTATACTTGTCTCCAAATACCAGTTTTTCATTAAATTTTACATCTCTACTCTCATAATATGTTCCTTCTTCCGGGCAAAATAAGATATATCCATCAGATTTGTATCCTATTAGTACTGCTCTCTTGGCTATTTGACCAAATTTAGGGCCTGTTTTTCTCTGTATTTTGAAATATGCTAGTGCTCCAAATTTTCTCAATTGATTCATGTCTACTCTATAATCTGGGTTGAATATCGTTATTGGAGATTTCATATCATTTGACTTATATGGTAGTTTATTATATATATACACAGATGCACTTACGGCTAAGTCCCACATATTTTCTGGCAATCCAGAATCAAACATTAAGGATCTTACTTTCTTTTGAATGGTTTGATTGAATCTTTCTGCTGTGCCGTTGTACTCTGGAGTATCAGGACAGACTAATTGTAGTTCTGCTCCAAATCTTTTTAACACTTCTGCTGTGTGACCACCAGTAAATTCGGTACCTTGATCTGTCCTTAGATAACTAAATTTTTCATCTCTACTAATAGATTTCTAGCACTTCTAATAAATATTTCTAGGTATTGTCCTGTTTCACTTTTGGCTTTCATTGGATATGCCATAGCCAATCTAGAAAAATCATCTAAAAATACTACTATGTATTTATAGCGTTTCGGATAAGTTGATGGACTGATTTGGCCCATAGTATCGGCATGTATTATTTGTAATGGCTTTGTTGCTCTTTGTCCTGTTTTATTAAAGGGTAATTTATTTAACTTTGACATTAAACATATTTTACAATCTAAAATTGTCTCGTCTAATTTTACTTTATCTAGCTTCTCTATGTTCTTGTTTTTGGATTGTAATTCTTTTAGATATTTTAATGAAACATGTCCAAACCTCATATGCCAAAGCATTGCTTGATTGCTTATTGGTTTTTCATTTAAACTGTCACTTGAATCTAATTTAGTGTTATCTTTTTCTAATACTGTGTCTCCGGTTGTATTATTCATTTTTCTATCAGTTATAGTATCAGTAAAATTCATTTTTACATTTATATTCTCATTCTTTTCTGACTTCTCCTTTGCCACTTCATTTTCTTTTTCTATAGTTTTTTCGTTATTTTTGATTACCTTCTCTAATTTTCTTTTAGCAGCTTCTCTACGAGTAACTACAGATGCAATTATTTTGTCATTCTCAATATTCCTATCCAGGTTATTTATTCCTTCTACTTTCAACTCTACTATCCAATATGGGCTTTGATATATTCCCGTTATTAAGACTTCGTTAGATTTAGGGTCAAATATATCTATTCTCTTGTCGTCTAAATATACGCTTAGACCTTTCTCAACAAATTTTCGCAAGGATAATAGATTTTCTGATCAATTTTCCGCGCAAATTACGTTTTTCAAATCTAGCAACTTATTTTCATCATTAAATCCCATTATGTTGCCTACTCCCCCCGATTTAATGATTGAATAATCATTTTTATTTACACATCTGATTTCTAAGTCTGTTTTTGGATGAAATGATTAAAATTAGTTTTGAGCTTGACATATGCTCTGTAGTAGCAAAATCGGCTAAGAATTTAACTAACGGATATGTATCTTTTCTATTTTCCTCTTTTCTATGTTCTAAGCTAACCTTTAAGACTTGTAACTTACCAATTTCTTTTTCATTTGATTTTGCCGTTTCTATCTTTTGTTCAAGAACTTTATTGTTATATGTTCCCTGTCCGCCTCTCATCATACGTCCTCTGACTCGACGCTTTCCTCTACTTCCTCTTAATACCTTACTATCGGGCTGATTTTCATTGTACGGATTTGGTCGTTTAACACCTCTACCGCGCCCTCTACTGTAATTTCTATCTGCTCTACCCCCTCTATAATATTTGTTATTAATATACCTTTGGCCGCCGCTGTTGAAACCACTGCCACCACCTTCTCTTCTCTTATATGGACACTCGTCGGCCTTATGCCCCTCGTAGCGTTTGCAATGGTAGCACATGATCGCAGGATTCTTGCACTCAAAAAATCTGTGCCCCAGGTCTCCACATTTATAGCATCTTCCGCTATCTATCTTTACATTTGCAGCCGCTGCTGAGGTTTGTTTTGTCTTCTCTATTGTGGTTTTTGCGATTGAATCTTTTCTTTCTGCTTCCTGTAGTGTAATAAATGTTTTTAATTCTGAGTAGTCTAAACGTTTCCCTTCTTTATATTTGCTGAGAAATTCTAAAGTTTTAACATGCGGAACTTCTTGAATTATTGAATTGTAAAAAGCATCTGTAATTTCTACTTCTGACAATTTAGAACATTCAGGTATATTATCATATTGTCTTATGAGTTCCTTAAACTTATCTATATATGCTGAAGCCTTTTCTTTATTTGGATTGTACACTAAACTATACAACTGTCTTCTTATGGAAACAGATGTTACATTTACTTCACTATTTTTAATTAATTTTAATTTTTCTAAAATTTTAGTCGGCTCTACTTCATCTATGATCTTATTAAAATATTCTTGTTCTATTCTATTTATTATTATATCCCTCACATTGAATTTATCCTGCTCTAATTTATTATGGTCTATATTTTCTATGTTTTGTTTTTCTATAACATGCAATAATCTTTTTGATCTTAATTCTGATTTCAAATAGTCAATGAAATGCTCAAATTTAGTTTTATTCGTTAATTTATAATCCCTCTTTACATTATTATCTTTATTTAAAATTTCACCCGTGATTTTATCTTTCAAGTTTTCTTTTTCCAAGATTTTGAGTTTGATTTTAGATGAATTTGCTTTTTCCGATAAAATGTTATTACAGCCTTCTATTTTTGAATTTTTCCCTTTATTTTGATCCATCACCGTCGAGTTCTTCTAGGTATCGAAGTCTCTCATCAAATTCGTCGAAGGTCTTCTCTATTCCATCTCTAAATTCATTAAACTCTGAGTTGAGTTTGCTTAACTCCTTTACCTTTGATTCCAGTCTGGAAATACGACCAATGGCTGTGTTCATCCTGATTTCATTATCCTTAGCCATGTCTTCGGTGAAGCTCATGACCTCGTCTAGTGGCTTTTTCATTGCTACAATATTAAAAAAAAACATCAGTGTTATTATTTATATTAGCTTCTCTATTTGTTTTGCCTAATTTTAATACATTTTTATTTTGTTCTCTTATCATAGACTCACTAAGTTTTAGTTTTGAGATATTTAATTTAAGAAATTGTAAACTTTTTATTGTCGGTTTTGTACCTTCTATATTCATCTCTATCTCCTCTGATTTGCTCAACCCATTTGTTTCCAGTGCTCCTAGCTCCGGTAGTGCCGGACTAAGTTTTCTATCTGCCGCAGCGCTGCTCTTCTCTACTGGCTTAGTTCCGAAGTCTTCTCCCTCTTCACTACGTTCTCTATCTTCTCTATCTTCACTATCTTCTCTATCTTCACTATCCAATTCTACTACTAAATCAGCCCGACAACCCTTATAAAAAATCTTTCCATCTATAAGTTCTATTTCTATAACTTCTTCCAGCAGTTCTCTTCTCATAGTTTGTTCAATTAGTTCTTCGCCTTCCTTTTGTAGTTTTGTCGGATCTGAAATAATTTGTAAGTTTATTAGGTGCTATTGATCAGCACACTAAACATTAGCAATACTGTTCAACAACGGGCAAAGCAGTGAACGCTAAAACATTTAGGCCCACTGCAGAGCCCTCGCTACTGCAGATACATGAGACACGGTGCCCATCTCCACAGCAGCGAACTCTGAGAGCTACTATACTTAGTGGTCCCTTTACACACCTATGGCAAAACGATCTCCTGTTTGGGATTCAAATACGATGCATGTCTCTCCTTCGTATTCAGTTTGTGTAACCCTCAAAGTTTTCCTATTCAATGACGAAGACAGATCGTAGATCTCTTCTGCCTTCATCAGGGCTCTTAAGAGAGCTTTTCCATCTGTAATTAATGTTAGCTGTTAATTGAGGTACCTCTTCCTTTTTTTTGTTATTTTGTTAGTAAAATTGTATATTTTGATTTTATTATTTGCGCTTTTATTCTTAATATATTTACGAGTTTAAATTATTTTATTTTTCATCTACGTAATATACTCATACTTTCTAATATACCATGGATTTTATTTACGCCCCTCTCTACCTTTCTACATTTCTAATCTATTCATTGTTGTTGTTCGGTTATAACCTCTCCCGTATTCGAGTATCTATACATAACAAATTTCCGCTCGACATCACCGTTTGCCGCTCTGTATTCAATCTATATGTTATGTACGCTCAGCGCCACGCCGTACACTCCTCCGAGTCTCTCCCTTCACTGCGCGCCACCGTCTCTATCTATATCTATATCTATATATATGTCTGCGCGCGGCTGTGTCAGCGAGCCTCGGGCTCCTCTCTCTGTGTATATATATGTATATACATCACGCGGGGCTGTCGCGGCGCCCGCCCTTGTCTCTCCGCCGCGCACTGCACCCTCCCCTCCTCTCCTCCCCAAGTTATACACAACGCGCACACTCTCAAGTACCGAACGGAAGGGGAAGACACACCTCTCTCGGCGACCTTCACGGGCATGTTGCGCGCGCACTCTTTTGTTTTTGTTCGCGCCGATACCGATTCTCGGAAATTTTTCAACTGCCGCCGGGCGATTTTTGTTCGTTTATCGTCGGCACCAGCCCCAACGCGCCTCAACATCAGAATCCGCATTGGCCATTGCGAATTCTGATGCATTCCATAACTTTATGATCCCGATACCGTCTCTACCCGACTCTATTCAATCTTTATCTTCTCGCGCATTTATTTCGATTCGCGCACTTTTCCTTATCTTGAGTAAGTTTGTATAAAGGCTCCATGGTTCCTGGTGTTTTCTGTTGTCCTCGGACGTCCTTCTCCCGTCTATCGCCTCTATTTTCCTGATCTGCTTCTATTGTCCTATACTTTTCTTTAATCTTCTATGCTTCTCTACTAAATTCTTCCTTTTCACTTTGACTATCTATCTTCTCTCTTCCACTCACTCGCGCGCGCGCTATCAATGTCTCTCTTTTTTTTTCTCTCACTTATTTCTCCGTGCGCAGGTAATGCGTGCCAGGGCCCATAACCTGTTGGTATTATACTGTGCGCAGGTGGAGAAATAAATAACACTGTATATTGTATTTTAACTGTATGTACTTTTATTCCTTTCTTTCTACAATCTATCTTCTCTTATTCTTTCTATTCTGTCTATTCTTGGTTCTACTAAATCGTGACCGTACACAAAGGCTCTCATTGCCCGACTGACTGTCGCGCTCGCTCGCGCTCGCGCAGCACACACTGAGAGTAGAGGGGGAATGGTCGCTGACCGGAGTGAGCTTCCCGCGCTCATATATATATATATACTATATATATATCCAACAGTTATATATAATATTCATTTTTTGTTGACTCGGGTGGTTTGAAAAGTAATTGATTAAACGACCATTGATAAAAAAGAGTTTAACTTCTATCATAAAACTAGGTAAGGATGTAACTAAAAAATGGGATTGCACAAATGTTGTTTACAAATTTAATTGCAAATATTGTCCGGGTACATACATAGGAGAAACAAAAAGATCCTTAGTTACTCGTATTAATGAACATAAGAAAAATAAAAATAAAGATTCGGTGGTTAGTACACACCAAGTAGAAAATAAACATGAATTTGACTGGGATAATACGCGGATTTTAGATTTTGAAAGCAATTATTTAAAAAGATTGATTTCGGAAATGATTCACATAAAAAATAATAAAAACCGTATTAATAAAAAAGAAGATCTTCAAAAACTAAGTACCACGTATTTTCCCGTTATTAATTTATTATAGTCATATTCAAAATAAGGTAAACACTGTACATGTTGCGGCGTGAGTTTAAATCTCGCGCCAATACGTCCGCTCCCCCGCGGACTCGATTCGGAGAATTAACTCCGCAGGGGTCCGCAGGGATGTCGCGGGGGCGCAAGTCCATCTCGGGTAATAAAACCCCTTCGCACGCGCAGCTCGCTCTCTTTCCGCTCTGCACGCGGCGCCTGTCTGGAGCAGCTACACACGACTACACGCAAGTTATCCTCAAAATTGTTAACACGTGCTCTCTTTTTTACTTTCCACACACTCAACAAATTTTATATTATCATCCACTCAATTTTTAGTTAATAATTACACGCAATTTTCAATAAACCACGCATTTAATTAATTTTTTTGGAGGGGTTTTCTTTTTCTACTGCAAATTGCCCTTTCCTTCACGCCGATTCCGTTCGGTAGCACGCCGCGAGTAAGCCGCGCTCAAAAATCTACCACATAAAAAACGGAGCAGCTCTCGCGCGTGCACAGTACAAATGTATATAAACATGGGATCAATGTTGATGGTTTTAGTCATCAAATAACATCTGATTGACGGCGGATTATATTTGATCTATAAGGCTAGGTAATGTAAAAAATCAAAAATGTGTTACTCAAAAGTTTATGTAAATTTATGTAAAAAACTACAAGTAATATGTGTTTCGAATAAAGGGCCTGATGAGGTTGGCGTAAATAGCCGACGAAACGTTGCCATAATTAGAAAAGTCGTTTTTTTTTCACATCTTTGCCTCCTACGATCGTACTCAATAACATTTTTGAATAATAATGGATGGCATTGAACCTTCAACTCTAAGAATGAAGTTAATATGAGTAATGTTTTTTATGCCGAAAAAATGAATACAAACTTAATAAGTTTTGGGAAATTAACAGATAACAATACGATTATTTCAAAGGGAAATACAGCAAGGATAATAGATAAAGCTAATAAATTGATAGCTGTAGCATACAAAGAAAATCGAACTTATAAGATAAATAGTACCTTGAAACATAGAGAGAATTTTGTAAACACAGCCGACTGTAGCAATAATAACATGAGTTTGAAAGAGAAATGGCATAGAATGTTAGGACACGTAAATTTCAGGGATCTAAATAAACTATGTAGAGAAGAGTTATTAACGGGTATTCCGAATAAACTTGAAACGGAATTTACGAAGTGCAAAAGGTATATAGAGAATAAAATGCATAACTTGCCATTTAGCAACGATAGAATAAAAGCTAAAGATATTTTAGAGATAGTTCATACAGATGTATGCGGTCCATTTAAAACTGCAGGTTTTAATGGAGAAAATTATTTTGTTTCTTTCATTGATGATTATAGCAAAATCGCGAAGGTTTATTGTATCAAAACTAAAGACGAAGTTTTTGATTGCTTAGTTAGATTTATTAATGAATGTGAAAATTTATCTGAAAAGAAAGTAAAAGTTTTGAGATGTGATAACGGGAAAGAATATTTAAATAACCGCTTCTATAAATTTGCCAAAGAAAAAGGTATTATTTTGAATAATTGTCCAGTATATGTACATGAGTTAAACGGAACCGCGAAAAGGTTTAATAGAACGATAATGGATATGGCGCGATGTTTATTAACAGAGGCAAACATTCATAAACGGTTTTGGCCCGAGATTATTTGTGCAGCGACGTATTTGAAAAATCGAACGTTGACTAATACGATAGAGAGAAAAACTCCGTACAAAATATTTTTTAGGAGACGGCCGAATGTCAAACATTTACGTTTGTACGGGAGTAGAGTTTTTGTTAGAAAACCGGAACAAAAAAGAACTTCTAAATGGGATAAAAAAGCAGATATCCTATTAGGATATCCTATCCGGCAGATAATCCTATTAGGATATAGTGATGTAGGATATAGAGTTCTTTTAAATAATAAAATAATAGTTTCTAGACATGTAGATATTGTAGAAGAAAACGTAAAATGTATAGGACTTGATGAAGTAGAGTCAAAATATCCATCTTCTTCTACTTCGACCAGCAGCGCGAAGTGGTCGCCTCCCAGAGCTCTTCAAGGTGTCCTCTTATGGAGGAGCGGCCCCGTGGACGACGACGACGACGAGCACAACGAGCCGAGACACGGTTTTCGTCATTCCACACGCCATATATATTTCCGTCTTTTAATGTTAAGTAAGTGGCATCGAACGCGAGGTCTGGGATTAATTCTATCAGGACAAACCAGACCGAGTCGAGTTGGTTCGCCCAACTCGGCGCACAATAGGTTAGGGACCCAGGAGTGGGGTATAAAACTAAGGGACGGCATAGCCTCCCTCCAGGTCCTGGTAGAATTCACCGCAAGGTGAACCTACAAACGGACGACAGGGTTGCCCTCCGACTTGGGAATTACCGTCGTAGTTAGTACATATAATACGCGACGCGGGATAGGCCGGGCGTTAGATTCAGTTTTCTTTCTTCTCTCATCGAGGACATAATTATTTGATTTCCTTTTTTTTGTGTCGCGGGAGATTCAGTGCGCGACGTGGTGTCATTCTCCGCCTAGCAAGAGTGAAATTTTCCGAGCGCAATATCTCGAAAAATTCTAGCAAAAATTTAAAAATTTTGAGTGCGGAAAACTCGAGTCGTTGCGCGCTTTGAAATCCCGCATAGTGAAAGTGCAATTTTCCGAGCTCCATATCTCGGAAAATTCGGGCGGGAAATTGAAAATTTCGGTTACCGGGAATTCAATTCATTGGGCGCTTTAAATTTCGGCACAGTGAAAGTGCAATTTTCCGGGCTCCATATCTCGGAAAATTCCGGCGGGAAATTGAAAATTTCGGTTACCGGGAATTCAATTCATTGTGCGCTTTTAATTTACGCACAGTGAAAGTGAAATTTTCCGAACTCCATATCTCGGAAAATTCTGGCGCACAGTGGGAAAAAATGGACAAAATTCTTGTGACAACTCAATTCTCAACGAAACTTCACCAAAATTACTATACGTATTCAGAGGATACTACAGAACAACCTCTCACTGCGAAAATCATGTTTTTGTATTCATAAAAATTTTGAGGTTAGGTACGGACCTTATAACGATATTTATACAGGCAATTTAGACTAAAGACATAAATTACTTGATAAATGATAAACATAAATACATAAATCTTAAACCCAACAAAGCCAAGCCCACAAAACCCATAAACCCTAAACCCATAAACCCATAAACCCTAAACCCATAAACCTTAAACCCATAAACCCTAAACCCATAAACTCTAAACCCATAAACCCTAAACCCATAAACCCTAAACCCATAAACCCATAAACCCTAAACCCATAAACCCTAAACCCATAAACCCTAAACCCATAAACCCTAAACCCATAAACCCTAAACTCATAAACCCTAAACCCATAAACCCTAAACCCATAAACCCTAAACCCATAAACCCTAAACCCATAAACCCTAAACCTATGAACCCAGAACCCACAAACTTTTACGTATCTAAAGTACATAAAATAGATGATAGAGTTAGAATTTTTCCGTTAAAAATATATTATCGCCGCTATTTATTTTTGGGCAATATTATCGTAATTTTCGCAGTGAGACATTATTCTCTAGAAGATTAAGAGTATTTAAAAATAAAAATTATCAAGATTCGTCAAAAACTGAGCTGTCACAAGAATTTTGTCCATTTTTTCCCACTGTGCGGCGGGAAATCTTAAATTCACGTGCGAATCTTTCTTTAACACTATATACGTTTTATTTCCCGGGTTGCGACGGCTTATCTTACTGAGTGCGATTTCTATAAATTTTCGGGTTTTGTTCAGACGGTCAGCATCGCACTCAATCGTTTATTTAATTTGTTAATAGTTATCCAAAAATTAGTAGTAGGATATAAGAACTTTCGAGGGCGTGCGTAAGTTTTCAAATACCGAGAATGTATACGACGCATACATAATCTGGAAATCGAGACACGAAATTAGGATATAAGAACAGAGCGCATCGCCGGTGTTGATGGCTTTAACCTTGTCCACCAAGGCATACGGGTCACAACTACGGATATATGCACGTCGGCATCTATGTACGCGTAGATAAGTTTAAACATAACAGAAGGGGGCGAGTGACCTTGCTGACGGCGTGTAGGTTAGACTTTCTTTTTTGGAGAATCCTATTTTGTAGGACTTTTGATTTATATAGAGCCTTTATTTTCAAACCCATATTGGGATTTAATAATTATATTTTTTCTGTTTTGTACACATATATATATATGTATATATATTTCAGTGATTTCCCAAGCAAGGAAATATAATAAACATACCTTTCTTTGAATATCATTATTGTTAATATTATTTTACCTGGGCGTTTTCCCCCACCCTGTCCTATCTCCTGACACTTACCTTTGCGAGCACAATATTAATTATTACCATTATTATCAAAAATCTCTTTGAACTTTTTTATTATTATTTTGAATATTTTAATTAACTATTTCGTTCAATATTAAATAAATTTAATATTACGTATATATTGCTATTTATGATATCTCATTCAATATTAAAGAATTCTATATTACAATTAGTGCTAATTTTATAATAGATTATCAAGGTTAAATAATTTTAATATTACAAATATTACTATTTTATAACAATTCGTCTACAATAAATAATTTTAATATAACAGATATTGCTATATTTTATAACATCTCGTTCAATATTAAATTCATTATTTGAGAATCTTTATATAACTATAATCATTTATCTAACGACTGAGGACATCAACAGCAGAGCGAGCAGAACCGATATCTTCAGCATTCAATCATCGTACGCGCACATTTAGTCACCATTGCACTTAAGGTGACTCCTAACCTGGCTTTCCCTCCCCTATCCACAGAACCTACTATTAAAACCTTACATTCGTCATTTCGAGTCATTTAGAGAAGATCAAAATGATCGTGATGATGATTTAAGCGATAACAATGTTATGTTTAAGCGCGGATGAGAATAATAAACAGGAGCCAAAAGTAGCAAATAAGAAAAATGTAGAACTATTAAAAGTTCCACGTAGATCTACACGTGATAGAAAAAGTCCAATAATATATCCAGAAAATATTTCGAATAATATTTGTGTAAATTACTGCAGGGTAGATACTCCATATACATTTGAGGAGGCGATGAGTAGTAATGATAGTGAGAGCTGGATAAAAGCTATGGATAATGAAATAGAAAGTTTAAATGAAAATAAGACATGGGAATTAATTGAAAAGATACCAAATGAAAAGGTAATAGATGTAAAATGGGTTTAGAGTAAGAAATCTGATGATACATATAAAGCGAGATTAGTCAAAAGAGGATTTCAACGGACAAATGTTATTGACGACATATACGCTCCAGTTGCTAAAATGCAAACTTTAAAATTTTTGTTTTCCTTTTGTTGCCAGAATGGCCTAATTATAGAACAGATGGATGTAGTCACAGCATTTTTAAATGGTGAAGTAAGCTCGGAGGTATATGTCGGTCAACCAAAAGGTTATAGCGATGGAACAAACAGAGTTTGTAAATTACGTAAAGCATTATGCGAACTACGAGAAAGTCCAAGGGCATGGTATAAATGTCTGGATGAATATTTAACAAAGATAAAATTTAAAAGGAGTAATGTAGATTATTGTTTATATACTCAAGGTGAAGGTATAGATCAAATTTACTTATTAATATATGTCGATGATTTGTTAATTTGTAGTAAACATAAAAAAAAAATTAAGAACTTAAAAAGAGTCTTATCAGGAAAATTTAAGATGAAAGATCTAGGAGAAATTAAAGAATACCTTCGTATTAATGTAGAGTATGATTATCGAAATAATGATATGAAATTAAGTCAAACTAAGCATATAGAGTCATTAGCTAATAAATATCAATTGCAGAGTAGTAAATTATATAATACTCCTATGGAAACAAATCTAAAAATTGAAAAGGCTGAAATATGCGAGTCAGATATTAAATATAGAAATTTGATAGGTGCATTATTATATATAAGTTCAAGTACAAGGCCTGATATAAGTTATAGTGTGAATTATTTGAGTAGATATCAGAATAGTTATAATGAGACACATTGGAAATATGCTTTGCGAATCTTGAAATACTTGTATTTAACTAAAGATTTAAAGATGAACTATAAAAGAAATGTAAATTGCGAAACTATAAATTGTTATGTAGACGCAGATTGGGCTGGTGATAATGTTGACAGAAAATCCACATCTGGATATGTTATTAAAGCATTTGGAAATGTAATTGATTGGAAATCGTGAAAACAAAGAACGGTAACAAAGGCTTCAACTTATGCAGAATATGTAGCCTTATCTGAGGCAGTTAGTGAAGTAAAGTTTATGATAGAGTTAATGAAAAACTTTAATGTGGAATTGATTGATCCTGTAAAGTTATTTGAGGATAACACAGGCGCGATAAATATAGCGAATTATGGAAACTTTACTAAGAACTCAAAGCACATAGAAATACATTATCACTATGTTCATGAAAGCGTGAAAGAAAAAGAAATTGTAATAATTAAAATTGACTCAAATGATAATGCTGCGGATATCTTTACAAAAGCATTGGGTAAAGATAAATTTGAAAAGTTCAGAGAATTATTGAATATCATGTAATGAATTAAAAGTGTACAATTTATATGTAAGGAGGCGTGTTGAAAATAGTATACATCTATATTGTACGCATGAATATATACAGTATGTATGTGTGAGCGCGCGACTGTATCGAGAGCGCGCAATGTCGTATGAGTCCGAATGTAAACATGTACCTCTCCCCTTCCTAGTGTGTGCGTGAGCAAGCATCTAAGTCGAGGAGCAGCGAACGATACGCTGCTCTCTCTCTCTACTTTTGTACGCCGAACGAGAAGCACCTCCCGCGTAGCGTAAGGTAGCGCCCTGCAGTCTCAACAAACTCTTTATTATATCACTACAGTAAAGAAGTCTCTCCTTAATTTACCACATCTCAACAGTTATACAGGAAATGCACTCGAAAACCACCGAGATTTGGTCTGCGTTCCCGATTCCGGGTGCACCGAGATGTTGCCATTCTTGTTCTGGGCGTTCGTGGCATATAATTTAGTTTCATCACAGAAGGAAACTAGAGTAATACGATTATTATGCAATAATTCCTATAATTATCGCAATTTGCATGTATGCACATAATTCAATGTTATATCAGGAAATGCACTGAAGAACCACCGTAATTTGGTGTGTGTTCCCGATTCCCGGTGCACCGAGATGTGGGCACCTAATGGAAGAAGAAACGACAGTATCATAAGCTGTAATGTGAATGCTTACACAATAGCACGTGATGGCACAATTATGGGTCATCACGATCTCTTTCATTGTTATTGCAAAGATTACAATTTTCTATGATCGCTGGAATAGATAGCGTATAATCTGATTCTCGGCGAACTGCGATCTAAGAACAGTGGATCGGAGAGGCTTCACATCTATAATTTATTTATAAATTAGTTAGATATTGCGTAATATATCAAATAAAAATTATTTTTTAATATTATAAAAAGAGAAAGTGCTAATACCAGTTCCATCCGAAGTCCCATATTCACGAGCTGACGTTCTTAATGTGGCCCTTTTCGTGGCATAGTATTGACGTTCATCACAGAAGGGAACTAGAGTAATACGATTATTATGAAATAATTCCTTTAATTATCGCAATTTGCATGTATACACTGTAAGATTTCGGACTTTGCCGATTTTTGAATTTTTATATTTTCCATGATTTTATAAAGTTCCCGAGTAATTAAATAACAAAAAATCAGACTAAGTAAAAAATGCTTTAAGATTTGATTTCTAAGTGTCAACGACAGCATGCATTTGGGATAGGTATGGATGATTTGGGTGTAGTCAATGAAGAATATATTGTGTATAATTTAAAATGAGAGCAGAACTCTCTTTATTAAAGTCTCAAAAATACATCGTTAAGGAGAGAGACTGAGCCAGAGAGCTGAGAAATGCTCGAAGGCTAGAATAAGAATATATATAGTCCGCCGAGTTCCTTCGAGAATGTTCTAGAAGGAATCGGCTTAAGACTGTCTTTACTCAGTCTCTCTTTACAGGGAATGAATTGCTAGGTGGTTAAAAATTACAAAAGATTTAATGGAACGGTCACCAGTGCATTCAAACTAAATGGAGATGCAGTGATTAACTAAAACACAACTGGTGACCGTTTTACAAATTCGTTCACGGTGCAGTTTGCACTTATAGAGTGCATGGAAGCTCATGGGATGTTCTAGAAGTTTCTCGATGATTCTTGATGAGTTGATGTTATTGTCGTGACGTCAGAGGCCCCAGCGGCATGAATGAACGTAGTAATACTATTGTTTTTGTTTTCCTTTGGTTGCGTAAAAACGCGCGCGTGCTTTAATTGATTGATGTGTGTATTATTTCCAGGCATCTAGTTAAGTGAATTTTTGTTATGTTACAGCTGTAACGTCCGTGTTACAATGTCGCGATAACGGTAAAGTCGGCGCGATAAATATTCCTGTTTCGGTCTACGCCTACACGTAATAACCACGGGAGTAGGAACGCGCGAAAGTAGCAGTTCGGACCTTAAATAATAATATAAACACTCGCGAAACTAATAAGCGACAAGCGGCAGCAGCAATTGAAACAGATAAGACAAAGGTCAGCAATCTGAAAAGTTACTTACTTTCTGACTGACGCGTGTAGCTCGTTGCCTCAGGCAGACCCAATGGCAGCGGGAGATTCAATGGCAGAAGGACAGGCTCGGCGAAATAATGTTAAGTCCAAATGTAATTTAATAATGTTTATTAAATAGATCAAAGTTACGTACAACTGGTTAAATACTGATTGTAGTGGAGATATAATATCAACAATTATTCGCGACACTACAATCAGAGAAGCGTTACAATAAAAGTTTCTAAGTTAATTCTGCTCGAAAATATTTTAAGTCAGAATTTACAATGATCGAAGATATACTAAGTTAATTTTACACGAAATTATTCTAAGTAAATTCGGCTCGAAAATATTCTAAGTCCCGATATAATATAAATTGCCGAAATTATTCTAAGTCCAAGATTATAATTTGAATATTTGTATAAGAAAATGAAGAAAAACTTCTGCCTCGAGTGGAGGCGTGCGGTCGCTTTTATACCCGCGCGCCTAATTAGGACACTGTCAAAAGGCGGGGATTTGGGATTAAATCAATATGTGGGAGAGGTATGTGGGAGAGGTTTTCCAGGAATTATAATATTGAGGCCATGTGGGGTTTGTGGGGGAGGCCTCAGGAGACAAACAGCCTCTGCTCGGTGAACGATCAATACGACACGTGCAAGAGCGAGACAAACAGCCTCTGCTAGGTGAACGATCAATACGGCACGTGGAAAGATGAGATCAACAGCCTCCGCTAATACGACACGTGCAAGGGTGAGATCAACAGCCCTTGCTCGGCGAGCAATCAATACGAGTGCCCGGTTACTCTCTGGTATAAGCTGTCGTTCAGGCTCTTACGGGCAGTAGGCAATTTACCGATCGTCGGTGATGTATCGACGGAGTACAAGGAAAATGGCTAGAGCTGTGTGAAGGTTCCACTAACTATAAGGGCAGTGGCGATCAGCCGTACACGACGTGATACGCCCCCCCTAAAGACATGCGCTGCGGGGCGGCGCTAGCCTGCATCCCTCCGGTCAAGTGTTACCTCGGATCGGAGACCACGTTGTGAGCTTAGCCCCGACTGTGCAGTCTAAGAGTCAATTGTTTTTGTTGTTGTTGTTTTTTTTATACATTATGTTATAACTATTTCCTTACTATCTAACATAGTATATTTATATTTTTTATTTTTATTATTGTGTTACAAAAAAAAAAATTATTGCATTATAAATATTTTCTTCAATTTGTCGTTCGAATGTGGTTTACGGTAATTAAAACACCGCCCACGGTGTACAGAACCATCCTGTAGACCTGCCATTGCCATGACTAGCTTTCTTCGACCCAGTCGTCTGACTGCTGCTGGCTCGTGCTGCTCCCACTCGTTCTGCACCAACCAGTGCCCGGGCACACCGCCTCAATTTTCTTCGGGCATTTCTTCCCACCCCGGGGGAATTGGCGCTCCTCTACACCCTGGACACAGCGTCTCTTCCAACGCTCCTATGTGTTCCTCGTCCTCACAGCAGAGACACCAATCCAGGGTGTCCGAGCTGGTGCTATGCCGCACACAGTCTTGGCAGTTTTGCCATGCTGCGAGATCAATGCCACATTCGTTGCAGCTCCCGTACGTTTTCCAGCTGCCGTACCCCTCGTCTCCGTGCGGAAAGAGCACGCGATCCAATGAGAATCTTCGCGACTCTAACCAGTCGTTGAATTCGCGCAAATAGGCCTTATCCCGGTGAACTTGCCCCACTCTGCTTGGGGCGCCGACCACGTCCCGCCGGTTCTGGCGGGTCATGTCCCGCCAGCCGTCGTGCCAACACTTGGTGCCACGGTAGGCGCCGTTCAGCTGGCGCGACGCCTCTTTCGTCTTCTTCTGCTCCACTGATGAACCAGTCCCTGGCGAACGTCCGTAGCGTCAGGTAAACTAGCTGTGCGAGCCGACCACCTCGATTCTCTAACCTGACATTGGGTGAAACAAAAGCCTCCAACGCCAATCTCTGCAGCGTTGGCCCTTGCTCCCACTCGTGGTCCATGATAGTTTGTAATGGCTTGGAGTGGCTTGAAGTGGCTCTGGCACACCAGTGATGTGCGAAGGTGAATGTAGATGATCTGTGTGGCCTAATTTGCTGATACCAAACAAATCTGCGGTGGTGCTGATGCGAGTGTTGGCGAGCTAATGCTTCCTTTCGGCGCTGCAGCTCTCGAACTGCGCCCGCCTTTTTTTTGGGACTTGAGAAAGGGAAGGAATGGATTTGTGGAGTGAGGGAAAAGGTAAAGGAAAATTTTCTCTTTTTCTTTGTTCTGCCCTACCCTCCTGACTAATTTTCTCCCATACCACTCGACTCTGTTTAAATACAATAATATAGCTAAGCTCGAGTTTCTTACTAAAATGCTAACATCTACTAAACTATACCCTTAATTAATTATACTGTCGCGGTCGAGTTATTATATCTCTTACCTGCGTTCCCTGGAGTTTCCTGATTAACATAGTACTGACTTAACACTATATATATATAATTCTTACTATAATTCTAAGTTTTTCTTTACTGGCAAATTTTCTCTACCCCCAGTTAACAGAATCCCTATTAATAATTTTTATACTATAACTCATAATTTTAATACTATAATTCACAATTTTTACACTATAATTCATAATTTTTATACTATAACAATACAACGTTTATTTTCCTTACCCTTACACCGCAGCGTTACAGTTATATGCATCGCTGGTTTTAAGCCATTACTTAACGGGTAACAGCGATGATTTCAATTCTGAGTAATGCGATACTCCTATAAAATTACAACGCAAATTTATTTTTATCTTTATTTTTAAGTAAGCGAGAAATTAAATAAGTAAATATCCCCAAAAACTACCAATAATCCGAGCAAGAAATGCATAAAATATCCTACATAACAAATCTTTTGTTCAAATCTCATTTTGAATGTCAATCGCGTGTACATAAAGCTATTCTTCGAAGTTTTAATTGTTTAATAGATAATTCTTGTACAAGTTCAGTTTAACATTAGATACCACTATATCCCTGGCATTATAAACACCGTCGAACCCATATACCTCTTGTTCGTCAATTCCACGCAGTTTCTAATCTAAATTAACTTACAGTTGAAACAAGCCATACACGTTACTAGTCATTCTTTAAAATGATGCTCTTTTCTTTGTGAAAACTGTATGTTACACAATGATAAGTTGTCGTAATAAGGTTTTGCTAAGAGCATTTTCTCACAAGTCATAAAATTTTACACATAAAACTCATTTTTCACAAAGAAAGAAAGTATTTCTTTCATTACATTTCTTGAATTGATAAGAATAAATAACAGTCGCCTAAATCGGTCACTGCTATATGTATTAACGCACTTAGTGTTTTATCATCCGAATTAGTCTGAAAAAACCGGAATAGGTTATGTAATTTTGTACATAAATAGAAATGTCCTACTTATCCGTAAACGGTGCCAAAAACTTCAATAAATAATTCATTACTTAAGTAAACTATATTTGCGTTCACCAACTGATCCAATAAAAAATGCTAAGCAAAGATTTATTTAATTCTACGCTTGTAAACAGCACCTTTTGGTGATCCAGAACGTCGCATAAGTTCGATGCGAGCTGTTTAGTTTTGCAAACGATATCTATTAATGTACACAAACTTTCGAGGATAAAATCAAGATTAGTATCAATTTCGTACTCTCACCATGGTACATCGCTAATTTTTCTTTAATAGCCAGTTCAGGCGCGCTGCGCACGCCCTTCCTTTACCTTGCTTATACCTATACAATTAATATTGAAATATTGTGAATTAAAAAATTTATTTTATGTCTTAACATCGACAAATTTATCCAATATTTTTTAATTAAAATATGGATTGAATTTATTTTAGTTTATTCCTACAATACTAAAAATTTGGAGGTTAGAAATTTAACTGTAATTAGAACAGTATTCATAGTTCTTAATTGTTAACTAGAGATAGAATTTAAATACTTTTGTTATACAACACCAAATTTTAAGTTATTAATACTATTTATGACTTATATTTTTAGTTTAAATATTTCATATTTCCAATCTTTGTGGGTTTTATTTGGACCAATCAGCTTGTTTTTCTTATTTTAAAATAAATCTTGTGATGCTATTTTGATTTAGTTATATTTTTTTTATCTAAAAATCAATTTCATTTCATTTTTTTGTTAAGGCGTCTAAACTACGTAATTCAATGTCTAAAAATATTTATTACTTATATTATCGCGCTATTGGATTCTTTTAGCTGTTGATACGCGTCTTGTAGTTGCAGTAATTTTTCTCTGCTCATTTTTGCTGATAGCTTCGTGGTCCCAATGTTAACGGAAGTCAGCGCACTCCATTTTTCTTGATAAAGACCACTTCTTACGCATTTCCAAATACCAGTGCGGAATTGGTGCCGATTGCATAATAGTAAGGTAGCACATCCACTTTCGCGGATGCTAACATGCGCAGCTGAAATCCGCAGACCTTGATTAATAGTTTGATGCCCATTACTGCTTGTTTTAAATTACAATTTGTTACTGAAAAAAAAATATTTTAAGAGAACAAGATTTTAACTGCTAAGAATGAAACACCCATTGTATGTAAAATTTTGAAGAATCCTTATCTGCAAATATGAAAGTAATATGTTATCTTTCAAAAAATTTTAAAAATTTTATTTCATTTGTCTATGCTTTTAGGATGTGCTTGCGGTCCAACATGCGATAAGCGTAAGCGGTTACTATGAACGACTTTGGTTTTGTTTTCTTTGATCTGAATTTTAACATTGCCATTTTCCCAGACCCCAATTACTATATAAGATCCGGAGTATTGATTGTCGAACTTATGCGGTTTCGGCCCGCTTTGGAGCCACACAAAATCGCCTATTTTAATTTCTTTCGGATTTGCTCTTTTATCATAATAATCATTAGCTCGCTGTTTAGCCGCCAAGATTTGTTCTTGAGCGCTTTCCTGCAAAAAATGCAACCTTTCTACCAAAGCCGTCATATAACCCGAGTAGGTAGGTAGCAAATCTTCCGGCTCCAAGGGGTCACTTGAAGGAACGCGCGCTAGTCGGCCGAAAATCAGCTCGTGCGGCGTGTGCTGAGTTCCTTCGTGCTTACCAGTGTTAAAGTTAAACATAGCTAATTCAACCCACTCATCACCTAATTTTTAGTTGCAAACATTTTCAAAAATTCATTAAGTGATGAGTGTGACCTCTGATCTAACGAGCCATTAGATTGCGGGTGAAAAGCAGTGGTTCTAATTTGCTTAATTCTGAAACGGTTTGCGGCGCGCTTAATTAGTTTACTCAAAAAGTTTGTGCCTTGATCAGTGCGCATCGCTTGTGGAGCACCGAAAGTGCAAATAAAGCGTTTAATGAAAGCATCGGCTACCGAAATGGCCGATTGACCTTTCAACGGAACGCCGACCAAGAATTTGGTAAACTGATCCTGCATCGTTAAGATGTATTCTGAATTGCCCCTAGTTTTGGGCAAGGGCCCCACTATATCTAAGCTTACTGTAAAAAATGGAATACACGGATGGTCAGTAATAATCATTTTTTGTTTAGTTTTTACTCTCACTAATTTTTTTAATTGACAAGGTACGCATTTTTGAATAAACGCTTGAATGTCTTCTTTCAATTCATGCGATTAAACGTTTTAGTCACGCCCTTATGGCCGCCAGCTGCCGAACAATGAGCTTCGCGTATTATATCCGTTCTCTTACTCGGCTTCGGATGTTGTATAAGTCGCTTGCAAATGATTATTTTTAAATCATTTTTAACTAGTCCGCGCCTAATGTAGCCTAAAATATCTTTAAAATCTATATTTTCGATATATTCACTTTTTGCCAGACTAATTGAAACAATTTGATTTTCGTTAAGTAATTTATTCAATTTATTAATTGCTCGCGCTAAAATTTCCAAAGTTGTTGAAAGGCTATTTTTAGTAATTCCTCTGAGAGGCAACACAAAATGCATTTTTTTATTGGCCGTAATGGCTTTGGGTTCTCCGTGCTCTAGATTTTCCAAACGAGGTAGCTTCCCTACTTCTTTTAATTGCTTAGATCCCTCATCAAGTGGGCTTCCTTCAGTGCATACGAAATAGAGGTAGCTATCCTTCCTCATAAAGAGTTTTTCCCTGCAATAAACAATATTATCGCGGGGATGGTCGACTCTTTGAGTCGTTTCGGTCGGTCCGAAACAACTTTGGTCTCTAAGAGTTATATCGTCAAAGGGTGCAGAAAATTCCAGAGAATTTTCTACCTCGCTCGTTTCCCCACTTTCATTTTCTCTTAATTTTAGCGGTTCTTTTTCTTTCGCATTACCGGCGCTAACATCTGGTGACACGGGCCTAGCTAACGTTTCATTCTGCTTATAGCTGTCCGAGTCCTGGGGTTCAGTAGACGTGATGATTTCGTTATCTTTTACAGGACACGCGCATTCCAGTATTTCCTCGGCTACAGGGGCCACCCTTCTTTTTTGCGGCGCGAGAATTTTAATGGACTGCTTATACCTCTCGCTGGCCTGGCGTCTGGCACGGGTACGCGTAGCCATTGTGTGTAGGGCGGGCGTGCTACCTATCTGGCTGTTTGGGTGCGCCTGCGCTGGGTCAACAGCTTGGTTGCCAGCGACAGCATGGCGCCCCTCCCCCCCTATACTGACTCGCGTCGCGATGTGCACATTTTCTACCATTGGGTTACGAGACTAAGCGTCTGCATTTAAATTTAATTCGCCTTTCTTGTATACTACATCGAATTGATAGTCCAATAATTTTAAACGCCAACGCGTGACTCTTGATCCGGGGTCATTATGATTATTTAACCAAACTAACGGCCTATGATCGGTGATCAGTGTAAACCTATTTCCGTACAAATATGGTCTAAATTGTGTAATAGCGTACACGATTGCCAATGCTTCTTTTGAAAAGGTACAATAATTCTTTTCGGCTTGATTTAATGCGCGCGATACAAACGCTATAGGACGATCCTTTCCGATTTCTCCCTGCGATAAAACCGCCCCGATGGCGTACCCGCTTGAGTCTATAGTTACTAAAAACCTTTCTTCAAAATGCGGATGCGCCAAAACCGGTGGCTCGCATAAATTATCGCGCAAAGTTACAAATGCCGTTTGCGCATTGTCGTCCCACACAAATTGTTGTTCTTTTCTAAAAAAATTCGTTGAAGGCTTGGCTATTTGTGAAAAAACCGTTAATAAATCGCCTATAATAACCAGCTAGCCCTAAAAATTGTTTAACATTTTTCTGATTCCTAGGCACTGGAAATTCTTTAACGGCTCTTAGTTTTCCGGGTCAGGGCGTAAACCGTCGCTGCTAATTATATGTCCCAAATAATTAATTTCCGGTTTAAGAAATTCACATTTTTCCGGTTGCAAAACTAAATTAGCGTGGCGCAGTTTTTCAAATAATTTCTGAATTGTTTCTATGTGCTCGCTTAAAGTTTTAGAGTACACGCAAATGTCATCAAAAAAATGAACTACGTTTTTCATACCCGCAATTACTTTAAGAACGAGCGATAGAAATACTGGCGCGCTAGTTTTTAACTCAAAAGGTGATCTAACAAAATGAAATAAACCGAGATCACAAGAAAAAGCCGTTTTTTCTCTATCTTCAGTTTTAATTTTTATTTGATGATAACCCGCGTACAAATCGAAAACCGAAAAAAATTTCGCATCTCCGAGTTTATCCAAAATGTCAGCTATATTAAGCACCGGATGATTATAATCGGGGATAATGGCGTTCAACTTTCTAAAATCCACAACTACCCGAAATTTTTTCTTGCCGTCAGGTCCCGGTTTTTTGTCAACGCAGAACACCGGCGCCGAGTAGGCGCTTGTCAGAGGCTCAACGATCCCTTTCTCTAAGATTTCTTTGACCTGCCTATTGATTTCTTCTTTTAATATAGGTGGGTGACTAAGTTGTTTAATCCTAATTGGAATATTCGTGGTGGTCGGAATTTCATGTTCGATTAGGCTCGTCGCGGACATAGCATCTCCTGTTAAATAAAATCTGTCCGCGAACCTAATCAATAGCGCTTCAATGTCTACTCGCTGACCCCCCGCTAAGTGCTTGAGTCGCAAGAGCTCTTTCAATTTCGTCACCCGATCGATTCCAGTTAGCACTTCTCCAGCCCTGACGCACATTATGTTCCGGGTTGGCGACGTGGCTTTTTTATAGTCCCGCTTATCTAACCTATCTACTTTTTTAATGTGGTGCTGATGCGGCCCGTGCTTCCAAATCGACCATCCTAATCCATTAATTTTTCTATTAATGTGATGTAATGAATTGCGGAAAGCGCATAAAATGTCAGCAGAAATATCGTCGCTTGTCACGCGATGCTCTCTTAACTTGCTCAAAAGGGAAATGGCATAGTAACAGACAACAGGCAAAGCATTTCCATATAAATGAACTATGTGGTCTCTTTTGGTTGTTTGCGAGTGAATCATCGCTTTTATTTTTACACGCAGGCCTTCTATGAGGTGGGAAAGCTGCACACTGTCACATAATTTAATGCGTGGCGCACGGCTCTCCACTTTATTACTTCCGAGTTTTCTATTTTGACTTTTATTACTTAACGATTTTTCTAATTCCCTTATGGCATTACTAATTCTTCTAAAACTAACTTTCTTAATTTTTAGCTTTTTATATGTTGCTTGGTTATGATAAATCGTTCTGAAAGTTTTAACTTTATTAACCACAAATGTTATTTCTGTACAATTTTTTCTAACCACTTTTGGTATTTTTCCGATACCTTTTTTATACAAGACAACGTTTTCTCGCGCGTTGTCGCCTTTAGCATCATTTTTACTAAAAGACTCAATATTATTCTTATCTTTTTCTACAAGAAATTTATTGACTCTACCAAGATTACAAAACAAATTACAATTTCCTCGAGGTTTTCTATTTTTCAAGCTATTCAAATCAATTACAAGAACATGTTCACCAAAACTATCTTTTAACAATTTTGATTTCTTGCTATTTATGCCGTACCGAGGCGATTTTCACAGAGCAAAATGTTTTTTCTAATTGCTTTACGAATTTTATCCTTCAAATTTCCGTATTTGTTGGATTTCTTTCGTACTTTATTTGGATTTATTTATGAAATTTATTGCTTTGGCGCGATTTAATTTCCAAATTTCTATTTTTATCAAGCAAGTTTCCGTATTTTATTTACACTGAACAAATTTTTCAAATTACATTTTTTTGCAAACAAATTTTCGGTACCGAAAAATTTTTTCAAATTTCTATTTTTACCAATCAAATTTTCTGAATTTTCAATTTTTCCATTTTTTCCATTTTTACTAATCAAATTCTCCGAATTTTCCATTTTTCAATTTTTCTATTTTTACTAATCAAATTTTTCGAATTTTCAATTTTTTTATTTTTTCTATTTTTACTAATCAAATTTTCCGAATTTTCAATTTTTTCATTTTTTCTATTTTTACTAATCAAATTTTTCGAATTTTCAATTTTTTTATTTTTTCTATTTTTACTAATCAAATTTTCTGAATTTTCAATTTTTTCATTTTTTTTATTTTTACTAATAAAATTTTCCGAATTTTCAAGCTTTCTAGTTTTTGTATTTAATTCTTTATTCTGCAGTTTACCCACAGATTTCTGATCAATTTTACTTACAACAGGTGTGACAGTGTACTGAGGAGCAGCATCCATTATACCAGATAAACAACATTTATTAACATCTAAGCGTTCATGCGGGGTAGCTATATCACAAAAAACATTGAGGTCGCTTAGCTTGCCTACCACAGCGCTGGTTTTGTCCGCCTGGACCGGTGTTGAGGGTACCTTGGGATTACGTACGCCGCTCGGCTCGCGTTAATTTTACGCTCTCGTCGTTTTTTAATTTTATAATATTTACGCTACCCGTACACCGTAAGGTGATTACGTGAGACGCGATGTCTAAAATATTTTCCTCGTAATTAATCTTTGCTCCATATTTCCTCAGCATCTCACTACCGATTAACCCGTCCTCCTCGATCGGAAAAGTATCTGGGACGGGGTGAAAGTACAAAGTCAAGTCTTGAAATAATAAAGATACTTTACCGCACGAGTTAATGAACTCTTTAGTAATGCCTTTAAGCTCCAATATCTCGCTTTCAAATACAATTGCCCTGTCGGGTTTTTTACTAATTTTCAAAAGTGACGGGCCGGCGCCCGTGTCCAACATTAATTTGAGAGAGACTCCATAATTTTCAAAGTATAATTCCACGACAGGGGACTTACTATTAATGCTCAAAAGTACTAATTTTTTAATAAGTTTTAATTTTTGTTCGAATTCTCTCGTTCCGGGCGCGCATTGTTCTTTTGCCCCCAGGTTGCGCCCTGAGCCGCGGGGCCATTCGCGTTTCCCGCCTGACTTTGTGATTTTTCATGAGTTTTTCTCTCTAATTCCGGACATAAATTTTTCCAGTATCCGTCTTTTTTGCAATAATTACATTGTTTAACATTATAACTCCGTCTCGCTACGACAGGGCTAGATGACCGCCGTCTGTATTGATCCCTTTGTGCTTGGGGCGTGGCCGCCCGTGCGGCCGCCAATGGTCTTGCCCCTATATTTGATGGCTGTGCGGGAGCCATGATATTAGGCGCCGCCCAAGGCACTGGTTGTGTGGACGGTGCCTGCGCTTTCTGAGGGAGCAAAGCTTTCGAAGCCCAACAATTTTTCGCAACGTGATTTTTCTTTTCACAAAATTGACAAATTTCAGGGATCTTATTTTGCACTACACTAACATCAGCTGATCCGTTAGTGTTTTTGTTACTATCTTTATTGACTTTACTCTTATCCACCGTTTCCGTTTTCTCAAAACTTGTTACCTCGTGCTCGATTTCTATTGCCTTTTCTACAGCTTCTTGCAATGTTTGCATCACGCCCACACGTCTTTTAATTTCCCAATCCAACCCACGCGAAAAAAATTTCAATGTGTCGGTTTCTACGAATTTTCTAAACTCGTGACTATCTCTTTTGTCCCTTTTTGCAGCTTGCTTTAGCTCGATGGTGATGCGCCTGACTATATTTGCGAATGAAATTACACTTTCTTCCGGTTTTTGCTTGGCTGTGGCTAGTTCCCCAATTAATGTTTGGTGAGTTTTATAAGACCCGAAATTGGCTTCGAAATATTTTATCAACTCACTAATGTTGTTAAAATATAACTCTTCCATCGATTTTGCCGCCTCAGCCGTCAAACGCCGCCTAATTAATGTTGGCAAGTCTACTTCATTGACTGCTGGCACCATGCTAACTGCTTCCCTAACACCGAACAAAAAGGAGCTAAGTGGATTGTTACTACCGTCAAATTTTGGAATGCAATCCAGCGCGTCTTTAATTGAAAGATTTTTCAATGGTGCTAAAATTGAGTTTTGGCGCAAAGAATTAATGTTGCTAGTAAAGTTATTTCTCAGTGCTTGTGTGTATGGTATGCTATACCCTCTTCCCAAAATCGGAGTATTAAAGTGTGCGTTATTATCTAACCCTGTACCCGCCGCGGTTTTAAATGCTGAGCTATCTATATCATCTGTGATTTCCTGCTTGTTTTCTAATAACACCGTTAATTTGTCCGTAATTGTAAGCTTTGTCGTACTTGCTATTGCATTAATTATTTTTTTAATCTATCATAATCTCGTTCTGACATACTTTTTCTACTAAGGTTGCTTCCACGGTTTCACTCAGGGACAATTGCAATCTTTTTACTTCTGTAATTCTCTCTGGATTAGTTTCTGACGCTACCTGATATCTCATTCTTAGTACCTCAACTAACTCATTAAGCGTAAATTGTAGTGGCTTCCACGTTTCTTGCTGTAGTACCGCTTGACGTTCTCGTTTTTAATAAATATTCAAATGCAGAAAAAGAGGAAGGAAAAAAAGTTTGGACTTTCTTCGATTGGAAAAAAAAAATTATCGACACTACTTTCGCTTTAATCCCGGAGTCGGGCCCCCAATTGTAACGTCCGTGTTACAATGTCGCGATGACGGTAAAGTCGGCGCGATAAATATTCCTGTTTCGGTCTACGCCTACACGTAATAACCACGGGAGTAGGAACGCGCAAAAGTAGCAGTTCGGACCTTAAATGATAATATAAACACTCGCGAAACTAATAAGCGACAAGCGGCAGCAGCAATTGAAACAGATAAGAGAAAGGACAGCAATCTGAAAAGTTACTTACTTTCTGACTGACGCGTGTAGCTCGTTGCCTCAGGCAGACCCAATGGCAGCGGGAGATTCAATGGCAGAAGGACAGGCTCGGCGAAATAATGTTAAGTCCAAATGTAATTTAATAATGTTTATTAAATAGATCAAAGTTACGTACAACTGGTTAAATACTGATTGTAGTGGAGATATAATATCAACAATTATTCGCGACACTACAATCAGAGAAGCGTTACAATAAAAGTTTCTAAGTTAATTCTGCTCGAAAATATTTTAAGTCAGAATTTACAATGATCGAAGATATACTAAGTTAATTTTATTCGAAATTATTCTAAGTAAATTCGGCTCGAAAATATTCGAAAATCCTGATACAATATAAATTGCCGAAATTATTCTAAGTCCAAGATTATAATTTGAATATTCGTCGGACAAGGGCTTAGCCCTACGAAAGAAAATGAAGAAAAGCTTCTGTCTCGAGTGGAGGCGTGCGGCCGCTTTTATACCCGCGCGCCTAATTAGGACACTGTTAAAAGGCGGGGATTTGGAATTAAATCTGTGACGAGGTCACAGGCAGCTGCAGGCCTGGGGCCTGCAGCAGACGAGCACAGGCCTCGTGGCGTCCGCCACGTTGTGTGCTTCGTCGTCGAGGAGCAGCGCGCGCACTCATACACATGCGCACACAGCGCCGACGACTGCGCCAAGCAGCAGAGCGCACACTCAGTCACACACACTAATATCGCGGCCGGGTCAAGCATGGACGAGTATGCGCAGGAGAGGGACGCGAGGCGCCGGCGGAGAGAAGAGGCAGGCGCACGAGAGGGCCAAGCTACGCGGTGAGCGGCATCGAGAGCTGATGGCGGGAGAGCACGATGCGAACGATAGCGGAGCGAGCACAGACTGAGCGCCACGCAGTTTGCGCGCGCATGCGAAATGGTGGGAGCGGGAGCAAGCGGGAGGAGAGAGAGTGCCGGCCGAGACGGGCGCGCAGCAATAGCGATATGCCGGCCGGGAGAGGGAACATAGTAGAGAGACAGGCGCGCATGGGAATAGAGAGAGCCGGAGAGGGAGTAGATTAGATTAGAGCATGGGCATAGAGGCAGTATAGCAATAGATAGGATACGCGGCGCGGGAGCAGGTCGGTGGGTGGCGCAACGGGCAGAATAGATAGCGCGCATGTTATTAGCTTAGCCTATCATGACTCAAAGACATAGCAAGTCATGGACTTTAATAGAATTAGGACAAAACGCGTAGTTAAGAACCAATGAACAGTGAATCGAGGCCGGGAGGGGATGAATGGAGGGTTTGAGTTTCGAGAAGCTGGAAAACGCGTTCTCTTCGTCAACGGAATCCACCGCGAGCAGTCGCATTTTGTTGTAGAGTAGTAGTGTTGATTTTCCTAGGGGGGATTTTCATGGAGTTTCTCGAGGGTAGTGGAATAGTTGAGTTTCACCTAACCCTTGTCGTCGCATCACGTAAGTAATATCCAAGTCAGAAAGGTGAAGGAGAATTGCGAGTAATAGTGTTGCAGATTCGTATCGTGTTGTAGTAGGAATCGAGTTAGTAGAATAAATCGACACTATCAGAGTTGCTGTCGAGAGGTACTATCTATCCAGGGTGGTCTCCAGTACTATCAGCCTCTGCAAAACGAGGAAAATCCAGCTCGCGTTCTTGTGTTACTTGTTTTCAGATTCAACAGCGGTGAGCAGGCCAGTAGCCGGAAGCAGCCATTTTGAGGACGCCAAGGTGGCGCGGGCAGACTAACCGCCATTGCGGCCATTCTTTCATTAGCAAAATAAATTTAGAATAATTACTAATTGTGGAAGTTGTTCTTATTAGCGAGTGTTGATTTCCCCTGTGTTGTCTATCGAGTGTTCTTTCAGGTCTCGTTATTGAGAAACTCTTATCATCGCAGAGGGAGCAAATTGCTATCTCATCGGAGGTATTTCCGGGTGTGGTTGTTACTGGGGTTTTGACCCCCCTTGTCGAGAGCGGAGTTTCAGCCGAGGTAGAAGACCGCTATTGGTAAGATAGATAGTGGAAATAGTGGCAGTTGGTTTAGTTTGAGTCACTAATAATTTCGTGTTATTCGATCGAGGGTATAACTAAATACAACGTCACAAATCAATATGTGGGAGAGGTATGTGAGAGAGGTTTTCCAGGAATTATAATATTGAGGTCATGTGGGGTTTGTGGGGGAGGTCTCAGGAAAAATGTTGGGGCACGTGCAAGAGTGAGACAAACAGCCTCTGCTCGGTGAACGATCAATACGGCACGTGCATAGGTGAGATCAACAGCCTCCGCTAATACGACACGTGCAAGGGTGAGATCAACAGCCCTTGCTCGGTGAGCAATCAATACGAGTGCCCGGTTACTGTACTATGGGCAGTAGGCAATTTACCGATCGTTGGTGCTGTATCGACGGAGTACAAGAAAAAAGGCTAGAGGTGTGTGGAGGTTCCACTAACTATAAGGGCGGTGGCGATCAGCCGTACAGGACGTGACACAGCACATTATTCAATTTTATATCAGGAAAAGCCCTCGAAAACCACCGATATTTGGTGTGCGTTCCAGTTTTCCGGTGCACCGAATTTTGAACACCTAATAAAAAGAGAATCGACAGTAGCATAAGCTTTATAATGGGAATGCTTACACAATAATATGTGATAACAGAATTATTTTCTCATCTCGAACTATTTTATTGTTACTGCAACCCTGGCGCAAGAAAAAACTGTACATTTCTGTATACTTCTGTACATTTCCTTACATATTTGTACATTCCGATACTTTTTCGTACCTATCTGTGCATTATTGTACATTTCTGCACATTTCGGTATATTTCCGTACATTTCTGTACATTTCGGAAATGTACACAAATATACAGAATTATACAAGAATGTACAGAAATGTCCAATTTTAAAGAATAATATAAAAAATACTTCAAAATCCTTAAAATTTTTAATAATTAATAAAATAATATATTTATATTTGGAAATTGAATTGGATAAGGGTTGGACAAAGTAATACAATTATAAAAAAATAATTAAAAAAAAAATCCGATTGTTATTGGGAATCGAACCCACAATCTTTAAATTACTAAGCCGACCCTTTACCATCTGCGCAATTGAAGTATACTTATCTGTGATGATCCAAATCGCCCTTATATGGTACATTTTACTAATTGACCCATTAAATTCATTCTCAGTTTAAAAATGATAATGATTCCAAAGACGACAAATGTGATTGATGTTACCATAATTGAATTGACAGTCAGGTTTTTATGTTATTCTATTATGGGAGGATATGTTATTAAGTTAATATCGATAAAGTAACTCCAAATTAAAATAACGCGGGCATGCAAAAAGCATTTCATCCATTTACGACATCTGTCCATATGTATTGACTCAATATATATATTTGGATGTAATTAATATCAAATAATTCAATACTAATAACACATTTTTATAATATTATAAATAAACTTTGATTTTTATTTATCAACATGTGACGTACATAACTTTGGTTCTCCATAAACAATCCGAATTAACGCGTTCCATGATTGTAATGGTTATTGTATCCGATAAGTCTCTACTGCACGAGGTTAATTTTATTAGACACAGGTTTTATCGAAGAGTGCATGCAATAATATGATGTCAAGGAGGAGCGGGTCTAGGCAGGACGGTTCGAAGAGCTGCCTGTTCGAGCCGCGAGGGTGCGGGTGCGTGGTTGGGGACCGAAGCGCCCTTCCACTCAGCCGTTGGAGGATGCGGGTCTAAGCAGACGGGTCCAAAGAGCCGTCTGTTCGAGTCGGGGGCACGGGTGTACGGTCGGGGACCAAAGTGCCCTTCCGCTCAGCCGTAAGGGTAGAAATGGGTCTATGCAGGTGAATCCAAAGAGTCGCCTGTTGGAGCCTAGGAGAGGGGTAGGTGGGTAGCGAACGGGAAAGGTAGTGATTTTAAAAAGTAAGCATGAGTAATTTTTTAAACTTTATTGACGCATAATAATCTTACATAGCGCGAGCAATCAATGCAGAGCAGAGCTCGTGTGCCGTGGCTGCTCCGTGAGCAAATGCGTGTCCGTCGTGCCGCGCTGTGGGCTTTATATACCCGGGCTGTGGGCTTTATATGTCCATCTCTCTCGCTCGTACCGTTATCGCAGGTAAGCGTCGGTGGGGGATGCCCCTCGCTTATGCGATGTGTAGTAGGCTTGCGCCTCGCCGGGATAGGGATAGCGCGTGGAAGAGCTACGTCATAGCGTAGGCAGAGAGGAGAGAGCGCGCACGTACGTGTGCGCGCATGGGTGTTGAAACGCTTGCGTACAAACTCAGAGTCGCACGCATACGCTTTGCCTGCTGCCGCATGCGCCGCGTACATGAGAGATCGCTTGGTTGCTGTTGGCGCAGGGGCTCGGTTAGGACCGTCGCATCGCCCCCGAAAATAAAAATTTTTGTATGTTGGAGAAAACATTTTTATTTTTCACACAAAAGAAACGCGTGTACAAAACATAAAAAAACAACAAAAAACTTATGTACAACAAGACACCTCGCTCTTCTTCTTCCCTTCACGGAGTTGGTGGTGGTGAGGGCGGAAATGGCGTGATCGGCGGCGGGACCCGCTGCATGCGCCGCGTAATACACAGCAGTTCCTCGAAGGACACATCAAGCTCCTCGATAGGCGTCGTGGATGTGCCGGGGGCTTGATGTGTCCAGGCACGTATCCCTCGACGCATGAGGTTAGTGGTACTGGCGCGCGGCGCGTTACCTGGGCAAATGGTGGACCTGGCGCGTGGAGCGGTGGTGGTGTGTACCCCACCGGTGGCCAGAGGTTCCGTACGCTCTCCCACCTGTCGGGTGTCTGCATCTTCCGGGTGCAGCGCTCGGAACTCCGGGTCTGGACCACCTGATTCCTCTGGGCCGTTGCCGCCTTCACTTTGGTCGCGATGAACGGCCAGCGCTTTCCGCTTGGCAGCCTCACCTCCTGGTACTCCACGTGGTAGCGATGGTATGTCACGACGCCGTCTTGGACGGCGGCATCGCAGCGGGCCATCTTCTCCGTCTGTGTCGCGACGTCATTTCCCATGATTAATTTTATTGGTACTCAGCTCTGCTCTAGCATTCCCCATTACGCTCGCGCAGATAGAATGATACATATCGCGGGCTATTAAGGATTTGCCCTGTGTTCCAGGAAAATTTTCGCTTAAGGTAAATCCTTAGTTTACATGTACTTCGATAGCTCGTCCTTCCACGTAATAGAGCTTCAGATTTGATACATGGAATTTTCCGCGCTCCTTCTCGTTATTGTCGACGATTAGATATGTATCTATATTTACTTTACGTTTAATAATATATGGCCCTTCATATACGTGGAAAAACTTAGCTATTTTCTTATCGCTCGCGTCGGATTGATTTTGCGCTTTGACTAATACTAAGTCATTTTCATTGAGCGAAAAATGTCTTTTGTTTCCATTTTCGCGGCGCGCACGATTTTTTAATATTCGATGGGCTCGGTCCCGTGCTAAAAATATTTTTTGCTCGTGTGTCGTCTCGTTTACAGGTGGTACCGCTATCCATTTCTCCCAGGGCCCGTATTATGAATGCCTCTCGAGTCGACACATAAAGTTTGGTCACAGGGGCCTGATTCTAAATGTGTCTCGGCCTCGAGACAACTGCTTTTCCTTTTAAAGGAGCTCCCTGATTGGTGTACAGCTCCGGATTTGGTGTGTCTCGACGTCGAGACAAATTTAGAATCAGGCCCCTGTGACACACGAATGTGTCGACATCAACAAGCCTCGCGAGTGACTTACTTTCAGGAATGAACGAACAGTGGAAAGATGAGAACAAACCTTTTCACATGATAATGATATGGCGCAGGTCTATTCCCGTTTTCCGCTGTTCCTTCATTCCTGAAAGTAAGTCACTCGCGGCGTTTGTCGATGTCGACACATTCGTGTGTCACCGGACCAAACGTTCTGTGTCGACTCGAGACGCATTCATAGTACGGGCTCAGGTACGTGTAGGTTTCGTATTTAGATTCAATTCGATCGGAGTAAAGCCCGTTATCTCATGATGCATTTCGTTAATTATTTTTGTATTGCATCTAAATATTTCGCCTACCCGGTATGTCGTTCTTTTACAAAAGTCCGGAAAAAACGACCTAGTTCCCTATGAACGCGCTCAACCAAGTTACTCTGTGGGTGTCTTATTGAGGAAAAGATAGGCTTTATGCCTCCATTCTCTAACGCTTTTATCCATTTTTCTGAGGTGAACTGCGTTCCGTGATCCGAAAGAATCCCCTTTGGCTTACCATGTTTCGGTATATAATCCCCAAAAATCTTCCGTATCACTGTATTGCTTTTTTTATTTGCTTTTTTTATGGGGTACACTACGACGTATTTGCTAAATGCATCTATGGTCATTAGTAAATGCTTAACGCTCCCGATTGCCGTTGGCAATGGCCCGAAAAAGTCAATAGATAAAAGCTCATTTGATGCGCTTGTGAGAATGGGTTGAACATGCTCATTTAATCTTAATGTTAAATATTTCGTTCTCTAATTTTTTGTCGCACGGGCGGTGCGAAGAGATGCTCAGTCATCATTTTGTAGATTTTCCTTGCCCCCACATGCCCGTAAATTGTGTCTATTTCTGTTATGAAATCACTGAGCATCTTTTCGGGTATTATAATCTTAAACTTATCTAATGTTACTTTATGCATAATATCGTCGCGCAGGACGTATCTTTTCTTAATGCTTTCATTATTTTCTAATTCATTGCGTATTTTTCGAATGTACGGATCGTTATTTTGCAGCTTTTTTATGTTTTTAAGTTGGTTCGTCAACTCGCTGCTTGGTTTTTGTAACAACACTGTTGCAATAATTATCTGCTCTCCCGTATTTTCGGGAATGTCATGAAATTGTCTACTAAGATAATCTGCAACAGTATTCTTTCGACCAGGCAAATATTCGGGTTGGAGGTTGAAATCCTGTATCGCCAGATTCCATCTCCTTCACCTAGCGTTATTAAATTTACAGTTTTTTAGGAAAGATAAAGCTTCGTGATCGGTGCGTACGACGACTTTTGCCGCCCCCCGTAAGTACGTGTCTAGACAGCTTAAGGACCATACGATCGCGAGCATTTCCTTTTCGGTGGTGAAGTATGAACATTCGCTACCCTTGAGCGTACGGCTTATGAATGTTACTATACCCTCGTCACCCTCGTCATCTATCTGTGATAATACAGCGGCGATCGCGTAGTCGCTCTCGTCGGTGGTATCTCTCATCGAATAGGTTTTTAATATTTTCAAATGCCTGCTCGATGTCGTTCGACCATTCATACTTTTTCCCTTTTTTCAACAATCTAATTAATGGAATGGTGTGCGCCGAATAGTTTCGTGTGAATTTTGTATACAAATTTAAGAATCCTAAAAACGATTGTAATTCCTTCACGTTTCGTGGCCGTCTGAAATTTTTTATTGTGCATATTTTTTCGGGGTCGGGACTTAGTCCTTCCGCCGTCAGAACGTGCCCGAGAAACACGACTTCCTTGCGTAGGAAATTTGATTTCTTGAAGTTTATTTTTAAATTGGATTTTAAAAGTTTTACGAACAGTAGTTCCAAGTGCTGCATGTGACTCTCAAAGTCCTCGGACATCATAGTAAATCGTCAACGAACGTAATGAGGAAGTTTTCGAGGTCACCGACGGCTATGTCCAGACCCCGAATCAGAGCTGCGCTGCTCGTTTTTATTCCGAACGGTACTACGTTGAATTCATATACTTTGTTATCGCACATGAACGCGGTGTACTGTTTACTAGCTTCCCATTGTTTTTCTTGGTGAAAACTACTCGTTAGATCGAAACTAGACATGTATTTTATATTTTTTGCATTATAAGAAAATTTTTTCTATACCCGGAGGCGCCTCGTGATCCTCCACTAATTTTTCGTTTAATTTTCATGAACAAACCGATCTGTCCTTTTTTATGACAATTACGAGTGGGTTAATGTACGGACTCTTTGAACGTCTTATTATCCCTAACTCTAACCATTTATTTATTTCGGCCTTTACTTTGTCTCTGTAGTTTATTGGAATAGGATAAGGCTTGGAAAAGTACGGCAAATTATCTTTTAAGTTAAAACTATATTCGCAATCTGACAATAAACCCAGACGTTTTTGAAATACCTCTTTGTCGCGCATTATTAAATGCTTAATTTTTGCCCTTTGGGACTTATCTAAGTTCAGACATGAATTTATCTTTTCTTCAATTTCGTCTATGGAAATGTCGTAGGACTGATCGTATTCATAGGCGTCGTCACTTGTGAAATAATTTTCTAGTTCGTGAGGATCGTACTTGTCGTTACCTGTGCTCGCATCTTCGTACGACTCCTCGATTCTCAAAGACACGAACTCCTTAGAGTCGATATCGGTCTTTTTATATGAGATTTGAGCATAATGCTCGTTTATTGTAAAGAGGATTTCTTCATATGGCGTGTCTATTAACATACGTAATGCCTTGTGAGCATTGTATCCCAAAATACAGGGTTTGACTAGTTTTGGCACTACTATAAATATTAAGTTGATTTTTAAATTGTTTATTGTAGTGGATAATAAGACTTGAAATTTTAATCGCGCCGATTTCGCGCCCGTTGCCCCCTCGATTAGTTTTCCGCTGAAATGGGTTGGGGTTGCACAAATAAAACAAAGCCGAACACCAATAGGTGAGATTTATTATCTCTCAAATAAACTGACAGTGCGGGAGCGCGAGGTGAGCGTGTGAAGTGTGTGACGGCCGCGCTGAGACTGAAAAACGCCCGGGCGGAAAAAGGATGTTAGACCTTTAGGTGGCGCTTCGGACGTGCGCAGTACTATTCGCAGACGAATACCTACGTAAGACAGTGTAGGTAACCGTAACCGAATCGGCGCGTTAATACAATAAAAAAAAATGAATTCGCGATACACACATGAGCGCATATTAGACATTCCGCCCACCTCATTTACCCCGTAAATGACCTCAACGACTGGACAGTTGGCGGTGAGGTTTACAATAAACAACAATATTATTTGACAATAGAATAGAACCTCTCTAATTAACCGTATTTACAAGAGTGATAAACAAAGCTAAATCTAACTAAATTTTGGAAAAAATAAATCTAATTTATCTTGAATTTTCTTCTGACGTAGCAGCTCGAAGTAAGACCAGCTTGACTATCGGGCGGCGCAGCGTTGTAGTAGCGGTGTTCACGGTCACGACTTGGACTTGCCCATCGCTACCTGGGAAAGTTTCCATGACACGAGCCAGCGGCCAGTGCGTAGGAGCATGACGAATCAACACCAAATCACCTGTTGTCAAGTTGGGTTGAACATCATTCCACTTATGTCTTTTTTGTAGCTGCTGGAGATAATCATGCGACCAGTGCTCCCAAAGCTTTTGAACCAGTTGGGTGATTCGACGCCAGCGCTGAAGAGGTGGGATATTTTCTTCAGCTATCCGAGGTTCTGCAAATATAAGGGAAGTTTCCCCAATGAGAAAGTGGGCCGGGGTTAATACGAACAGGTCCGACGGATCATCGGTTAAGAGAAGTAACGGACGAGAATTGAGGCAAGCTTTCACCTGACAAAGCATAATGGAAAATTCCTCAAAAGTCATTTTCATGTCGCTTCACTATTCGTCTTAAGGGGGCTAGACACCTTTTTTCTCTGAAATAAGAAGTCACATTTTAATACATAAATGTAAACTAATTATTTCATACTTTTTACATATAAAAGTGGGTATATTTACCTTACCTTAAAACTTTCTCCGATGGGCCTTTCATATGGTCCAGAACCATAGTCATCGATGAAACAAGTTTTTTCACTAACCGTAAGCTTTGAAGTTTTCCTGTGGATGGATTGACTCCAGATTTGAACTAAATTACTCCTGAATAGTATAATTCTCATATGAGTGTAGGGATTTAGGATTAAATGTCGGAAAAAATTTTTACATCAGAAAAATTATGAAAAAATATAAAAAATTTTAAAAAATTAAAAAAAAAAACTCTTGAAAAACAGCACAATTTTTTTTTCTCATTAGATAAAAAATCTCTACACTCATATGAGAATTATACTATTCAGGAGTAATTTAGTTCAAATCTGGAGTCAATCCATCCACAGGAAAACTTCAAAGCTTACGGTTAGTGAAAAAACTTGTTTCATCGATGACTATGGTTCTGGACCATATAAAAGGCCCATCGGAGAAAGTTTTAAGGTAAGGTAAATATACCCACTTTTATATGTAAAAAGTATGAAATAATTAGTTTACATTTATGTATTAAAATGTGACTTCTTATTTCAGAGAAAAAAGGTGTCTACCCCCTTAAATGGTGTTTGACCGCTTGAACACCAGCCTTCCATATGCCACCGAAGTGGGGGGCTGCAGGGGGATTGAAACTCCAAGTTGTGCCCATACTAGCTAACGATTGCACGATAAACTGATTGATTTGTGAACCTTTAGAGTGCATCTGACGAAGATCGGTGTAAGCACCAACAAAATTAGTTCCTTGATCACTTTGCAATTGGATACAAGGTCCACGCCTGGCTACAAATCTGCGGAAAGCAGCTAAGAACGACTCGGTATCATAGCTTGACACCACCTCTAAATGAATAGCTTTTGTACTCAAACAAATAAAAATAACAAAGTAACCTTTGTATGATTTATAACCCCTATGCCTAGAGGTTTTAAGTCAATACTGCCCAGTATAGTCGACGCCTGACTTAGAAAATGGCCTAGATGGCCGGACGCGACTTGGGGGTAAATCTCCCATTAATTGGTAGACTTTAGTAGCACGATACCTCCGACAGACCAGACACTTACTGATAAAGGATTTGACGATCATTCGTCCTCTCACGATCCAGAATACTCTCCTAATAGTAGCTAAGGTCAATTGGGTGCCTCCATGAAGACTGAGAGCGTGGAAATAGTTGGCGATTAGCCAAGTAAACCGAGAATCAGCAGGCAAAATAACAGGATATTTTTTATCGGTGCTAAGAATGGAATGTTTGAGGCGACCGCCCACCCTAATCAGACCATTAACTAAAATCGGGTGAAGGTTTTTCAACTGGCTTGAGCGACTTACATCCATGTTTCGTTCGAGAGCTTTAATTTTTTCTGAGTAAATTGCTCGCTGCACTAAACCGCTCCAAATCAATTGCGCATATTTGATCTCCTCAGCTTGAATTTCAATTTCGTCAACCAATGGGAAGCTTAGCAGTAAGGGCGAAAAGTTTGCCTTATGCGAGCTTTTCTCCAATAATCGACGGATAAATCTCATCACATAGACAGTAATTCGTGTGAGTTTTACCAAGGACGAATACTTATCTAACAAATCAACATTGATATGAACGTTAGTCACTGCTGCCGGTATGGGCTTTTTTGCAGAAGTGGAACTGGACAAGTCGAGATCATGCGATCGTACCCATCCATTGGTTGTCTCTTGCAAACATGGAGGGCCGTGCCACCACAAACTATGTTTTAACAATAGTTGAACACTCACGCCACGTGAAGCTATATCTGCAGGGTTGTTTGAAGATCCGATATGATGCCAGTACGCACCTGGTAACAGGGTTAGAATATCGGCACAACGATTGGCAATAAACGAGGGCCATTTGCTCGGAATTTCCCTAAGCCAATACAATAGATCCCGAGAATCTGACCAAAGATGAATATCTACATTTGACAATTTCAAATTCACCTTATAATTGTGAACCAATTTAGCGACCAAATGAGCTGTGCAAAGCTCTAGGCGAGGAATCGAGATCGTCTTAACTGGCGCGACGCGGGTTTTAGAGCATAGTAACGAAACTCTAACCTCAGTCTCATTGATTACCCGCAGGTAGACTACTGTGGCGTAAGCGAGCTTTGACGCGTCTGCAAATCCATGCAATTCAATTTTTTGATCGCAAGATTTTACATTTACCCATCGAGGTAAGCGAATGTCTCTCATCTGCGATAAAGAGCTATACCACTTTTTACAAAATGAAACCTGCTCTGTAGTGAGCTCCGTGTCCCAATCTTTAACGGCAATCCACAGCGTTTGCATGAAGATTTTTGCCGTAATTATGATTAGCGCCACCCACCCCAGCGGATCGAATAATTTAGATATTTCAGACAAAACTTTACGCTTAGTGATTGGCTCCTCGATCGTATCTAAAGCAATATTGAAATAAGAGCAATCCTTTATAGGACACCATGAAAGTCCTAAAACGGAGAATCCTACTCCGACCTTTAACCGAATCTCGGTAGCTCGACAGCTGTCCGGAAGCCAATTCATAAGGTTACGATGGTTTGAAAGCCATTTTCTTAGTTCAAAACCACCCTTGTTCATTAATGAAATTACTTCCGACTGCTTCTTTTTTGCACGTTCAAGTGAATAATCTCCTGATAATATGTCGTCCATGTAAATCTCCTCGTTCACAACAGTACTGCCCAAAGGAAAAACCGAACCTTCATCCTGCGCTAATTGCCGCAGGGTACGAACTGACAAAAATGGTGAACTGGCGACACCGAAAGTTGCTGTTGTTAAAAAGAAAACTAGTAATTTCTGCCTCTCCTCCTCCCTCCAAAGAATGGCCTGAAGATGCTGATCTTCAGGGTGAATGAAAATTTACCTATACATCTGTTTCGCGTCTGCTACGAAAACAAAAGGATAGAGACGCCAATGCGTTATCAGATATACTAACTCCGGAAGCAGATTGGGACCTACTAATAATAAATCATTGAGCGAGACACCTAAGCTTGTTTTGGCGGACGCGTTAAAGACTGCGTAGCCGCGTGGTGTTGCTACTTGCTTTAATGATACCATGGTGAGGCATGAAAAAACACGAATCGAAATCTAATTGGTCTATAGGTACACAACGCATGTGGCCTGATTTTAAATAATCTAACATGTTGGCCGTATACTCTCTTTTGAGTACAGGATCACGAAAGAAACGCTTTTCCATTACCTTTACCATGCGCTCGGCCGTTGCATAGGAGTTTCCTAATTTCCGTGGGGTTTCAAAAGATTTAATAGGTAACCTTACCACATATCTCCCAGATTCCTTTCTCCTCACCGTAGCAGCGTAAAATTCCTCACACTGCTTCTCGTCAGGTGCCAAAATTTTCTCTTGGTACCCATGATCGACTTGACACGAATCCAAACTGTTGCTAACAAAACCGACTCTCTGACAGGCATCCGAGTACTGCTAACATAGACGATCCGGGGCCCCTCTGCGTTGGAAAGTGGGGAGTCGGTGATCGCGAGGAGAGTCATCGATGACCGCGATTCCTCCGACGGGGGTTGAACCACTTGATTATTTGTACCGTAATGCAAAAAAGTGTGATGCTTGCCATTACACGTTTGGCACCTTTTCGGACATCGGCATTTAGAAGCAACATGGGACGACAAGCAGTTGTAACACAGACGTTTACTCGATACCCACTTTTTCCTTTGAAATGGAGACTTTGCTTTAAATTCATTGCAATAGGCTACAAAGTGCGATCCGTTACAAAAAGTACATGGATTGTTTTTCTTACCCTTATTAACTACATTCACAGCCCTACTCTCTTTAGATTTATGCAAACTTAGTCTACTGGCAGAATTGACAGGTTTATTTGAAAAACTAGTCAAAAACGATATTCCTTGGGAATTTTCTAATTGAAGCAAAGCTAACCTCTCAATTTCAAGGAACTGATCTAAACTATCAAACGTGGGAGGCTGCTGAGGATTTTCCGATTTCGCTACAGTTTCTTCCCATTTTCTTTTAGTAGCTGCATGCAGCCAGGACACAGTCATGAAAACAGTAATATGATCCCAATGATTAGTGGGACTACCTAACGCCTTTAAACCTTGAAGAATATTTTTAGTCCCCGTGCGAATGCGGCTCACCTCAGCTGCGGATTCCGATCCCATAGTCGGTATAGAAAAGAGCTTCGACAACAATTCAGTAACCAACAATCGACTATTCTCGTAATAATCCTTGATTGTCTTCCATGCACTTTCGAAATTAGAACCCGCAGAAGACACTTCTTCCAACAGCTTAGCACCTTCCCCTCTTAAAGCTGATTTCAAGTAATGCATCTTATATATGTTTGCCAAATTTGCTCGCTTAACTATCATCTCATCAAAGGTGTCACGGAAGCGGGTCCAGTCTTTGACTTCGCCTGAAAAAATAGGCAATTCAACAGCTGGTAGCTTACCCTGACTGACGGGGGCGTTATGTATGTCAGTTCTAACAAAAAATCCTGAAATAACCCTAACCTATCAAGATAAGCTTCCTCGGTACTCGAAAAAACATCCCCCTTGAAATAATGATCTTTAGGATCCGCCTCTTCATCTTCATAAAGATCATTATGATTTTTCTCGAATATGCGCCATAAGTCCTTTAATTGGTTTATCCTAGTCTCGCAGGCTCCTTGGGTCATCTTGGCTCTCCCCGACTTCTGAAACGATGAATAAGAGTTCCCGATGCGCTTTTTCAGCTGCATCTGCTTGTCTATGATGACATCCATTTTGGCTTGTGAGACTAGCTAACAACCTAACCTAAAGTGAGTAAGGAGTCAGTCTAACAACTAAGGGAAGGACCAGTCTAACTCCCCGAGCGGAGTATGCAGCAATAACGATTCTCAGACTGATCCAACTAGTAAATTATCAGATTCTGTGCTCAATAATTGCAATGCGTCATCAATCCAACTCCCCCAATGGAGTAGGAAAGCAGTAATAACCTAGAATTGATATTCGCAATGATATAAGGCTAAGGTGATAAATTCTAAAACTTAAAAACTAAAAACGCTGGCTTCAATTTAATAAAATATAAAGGCGAAAGCTTATTTAGCTACCGAAATACACTGTTAGGCAAAATGTCGCACAAAGACATATCTCTTACTTGTGATCCAAGCTCTAGCTTCATAGTAGCTACAAAGTCGAAAATAAGGACAAGTTCGATAGCGTAAGTGCCATCAAACATCCACTATCACAATGTTATCCAAGAAAAAATGAAAAAAAATGCGCAAAAGAATTCGTAGGCTACTCAGTCCACGCCAGAAAAATAGTTGGTTATACGTGAACTCCAAAGTTATGTAACAGCTATGTCCTTATAATAAGAAATGAAGATATCACCTCAAATGAGTTCCTTCTACAGATACATAAGCCAGTAGGACTCGTCGACTCCAGTTGGAGTGATCCAGTAGGTGAACTCACTGTCGTATAAATATCCTGAAGGTACTAAGTGGCATTAGACATCAGCCGGAGCCAGCATTAGTGATTATGTTGCACTCGACCCGCTGTAACTGGATCATAGATTGAAGCGCAGCAGATGGGGTTTGTGATGAAGACAGCATTTAGGCACCAGCAACAGCCGACCAGCACCCTCCAAGCGGTAGCAGTAGCTTTACATCTGTACATATAAGTTCAATTAGCGAGCATAACGTCAAAGCAATCAACCGATAGTAAAGCAATTCCAATTTTGTCTTAATCCAACAAAATCGAATACTGCTAGTGAGCGTCGATTCGAAATCTTAATATGATTCAATGATACGCATAGTAAGGTAGACAAACTTCAAGTAAAAGCGAGTAAATCCGAAAGAAACCAAAAATTGAATCTTGTACGTGCCCGATAGTAAAGCAATTTTTACAAGATGTAAGCCTTAAATGTAAAGAAAATTGCAAACCAATAGCATTATAGTACACTAAGTCGCACTAAAGAACCAGAGCGCAAGATAGTAAAAAACCGGAGCGAAGTTACCGTGACGCGAGACCCATAAGATCTCAAAATTCCTCTGGCGATGCATTGCGCTTCAGCGCACAGACGTTTATGCGTGCCAGGTTATGATCCGCTCTCGCCTGCTATCCCGTCGATCATCGCCTCACTCGTGCTTTCGAACGTTCGTCTCTCCTGCACGTAGCCGCAACAATCGGTCGAGCACACCGATGCTTCTTCTCCCGAGAGTCAATGTCGCTTCGGTCTCGAACGCCGTCGCTGCCGACGTAGGTCTCCCTCTCTACCTCGCATGGACTCGTCCGCTCCGCGTGATGGCGTCGATCCTCCTTTAACGCTGGCAATAATGGACTCGTCCACTCTCGATGAGGTCCACGACAGTCTCACTCTCGTCCGCCGAGTTGCCGATGACTCTGCAAATCTCTCAGCCACGATTATTTTTCACTTCGTCTGCCTGATCGCCGCAGACGTAATGCTGCGATGCTGGGAAAACCTATTCCTGCTTTACGGCACGTCACCACACTACCGCACACTACTCTTGGGAGAGACGTTTCTCTCACTCCCTTCACACGACGTCAACAAAACTGCGATGCCCTTCGCCCGTATCTCGTTTCGTGCCGGTTTTCGAGCGAGCCGCAAACTCTAGTCGCTTGTTGCTCCCGTAAAATGGCTACATTCACGTTTTCAGTTCGGCCTCTCTTGTTTTTCACTTTGCCCCACAGCACACCGGCCGAATCCGGCTCGAAGGACCAAAATGAAATGGGTTGGGGTTGCACAAATAAAACAAAGCCGAACACCAATAGGTGTGATTTATTATCTCTCAAATAAACTGACAGTGCGGGAGCGCGAGGTGAGCGTGTGAAGTGTGTGATGGCCGCGCTGAGACTGAAAAACGCCCGGGCGGAAAAAGGATGTTAGACCTTTAGGTGGCGCTTCGGACGTGCGCAGTACTATTCGCAGACGAACATCCACGTAAGACAGTGTAGGTAACCGTAACCGAATCGGCGCGTTAATACAATCAAAAAAATGAATTCGCGATACACACATGAGCGCATATTAGACATCCGCTAATCGGTAGTGTTGGTTGCGCTGCAAAATCGTTTTGATTTGCGTAATAAAATTCCTCTGAGATACAGGTAATTTCGCTCCCCGTATCGATTAAGGCGTTCACGCGTGTATTTTCTAGCATTATTTCGATTTCTGGACAGTTTGTTACCTTCACGTTTGAACCATCTGGTTTTATGTCGTGAAGAAGCTCGTCACGTGGGTCTTCGAGTATAGAAGTTACATTTATGTTTTTAAAGCTTGCCTTATTTTCTGATTCAGTTGCCCCCCGCATGATATCATTCGCGGCGCGAGAGACAACTACTGCGAGTTTCTCGGCTTCTCTAAGCTTGACGGGGGTGACTCTACTGGCGAATTTTCGAAATTTATATTGTAGATATCAATCTCATCGTGGCTTTTCAAAATTTCTATTTTCTGTTTCGCGTTATTTCTTTTCTCATTTTTTTCTCTCATCGACTATTTTATCGTTTTTTGAGTTGCCTGGTGAGGTTGACTCCTGCATCGTTGCAACTTGCGGATCTTTATTTACCCACGGCCTATTCCGAGGCTCGTTTGGACGTGCGTTATCGCGTGGAGCGGGTTTGCTCTGATCTAGCGTTTTACTTTGAAAAGACTGTTTTGCTTTCTGGCGTTGATCGTCATTATCATAGTCATTTAATACTTTCAAAATAGTAGTTTTGTCTTTTATTTGTTGGCCGATGATGGCGTGCCGAATGGTCTTTTCAAAGTGTTCGCTCAGTTTCAAAACGAACTCCTCCTCTGTGTAATTCATGTCTAATTCTTTCGCGATCCCGTACATATTTGTCGCGTAGTTCACGCGGCTTGTATTGCCCCCCGGATAGTATTGACCGTACTCTACCCTTTTTTTAACCGTCCGCTGGGTGTTCGAGTCCCAATAGCGCGCCTGAAAACGTTCTACGAAGTTGTACGATTCTACCTCTCCCTCGTACATGTACCACTAGTTTCTCGCGTCGTTTTCGAGAGCCTAAGAGATTAAGCACACCAACTGACTGGAATTTCGCTTAACCACATATTTTTTAAACTCGGACAAGAATCTGATTGATTTCTCACTCTCAAGACCTCGAAATTTCGGAATCTCTAGACGGATTCTATGTGAGGGCTCGTTTGCGGATGTCATGGCACCGGCTGGGCATTTTTTCATATTGACTATGATTTTTTTGGGATCGCTAACCTTTGCTTCGTAGTGCTCGGCCATTTTCTTTAATTCCACAGCAAACTGTCGTTTGACATTTGCAAGCGCTTCCTCGAAATCGCGACGGAGGCTAGACTCGTTGTCGTTGTTCCTTAGGTCCGCGATATTATTGATTAATCGGTCGTTTTTCCATTCGAGGATTTCGATTCGCGTCTGCAAAAGTATTACGTCCTTTTTTAATTTTGCGTCATCAAAGTTTTTATCAGTATGCATTTTTTCGATGCTTTCCGAGAGTGAATTGTATTTTTCATTAATCTCGTATTTGAGTACCGCGGCCGTTGCTCTATTTAGTCGCGGGGATCCCGCTTCTTCCATTTCTTCTTCGAAAATTCCGATTTTACCCTCTAACTCGGTTTGTTTTTCGTCAAGCAATTTAAGCTCTTCCGTAACGGCTCGTTGCCATTCGAGACTTTTTCTCTATCTCACTTGTGTCGTCTTCGTCTATGGACGATTGTAAAGCGAGCATGAAGGATCCCGATTTGCGCGTTTTCGCCATTTTTTTTCGAAAGTTAGAAAAACGGAGGAATGGAGAGGAAAATTATGACAAACGCAACAAGGAGCGCTTTCCCATAGATCCGGAATCCTTTTTAAGGGAGTTATATTCAGGATATGAAAACGAAGAAATTAAGATCGGCAGAGGCTTGGCCTGATTGTCACAAAAACTAGCTGAATAACCGTTGTGATACGGTTTGAAGTATTAAATAATCCGCTCTCCTAGCAGACAAGGCACACGTGTTCTGCTCTGTCTTGCTAAAGGAATTTAAATTTAAACGGACGCGTCACAAATACTATTTGCTTTCCATAAAAATGGAGGTTTAACTTTTTTGGACCTTGTATGTCTCTTAGTCGTGACCGGCTCTATCTATTTTCATAGGCCCTGAGTCACCTAATGTTTACTTGTATTGCGTCTGTGTTTTTGAATATGGAGAAGTCTCCCTTCCGAAAGCTGGTTGCTTGTGTTGGGAGATATATTGAAAAATGAAAGAAGGTAGGGTTCATGTCCGACCCATTACCTTATCGCGATAGTTATTCTCGGATCTACGTTAACCGAAAACATCCCGAGTGCATTCAAACTTAACCTAAAACAAATATTTTTCCATAAGCTATTTTGCTTGTATGGTTCCCTAGGGGTAATAAGAGGGAATAAAAGAAAGAATTTGTGCGTTTCCTGCATGTCAAAACATTATGACTTTATTTCGACTCGAGCGAAAGCGTCCCGAATCTTTCCGTAATAGTTATTACTTCGTCTTCTAAATTATTCAGTCGAGCGTTTGCCGTTTTTTCGAATTTGACTAATCTGCTCGTTATAATGTTTAAATGAGTTGAGAATTTCTCTTTTTTATAAGCTAGCGTGTTTATCTTGACGGCCATTTTCTCGAGGAGCTGCTTCAAAACGCGATTCTGATAGTTTACCATTATTAACTCCCGTTTCAATAACCTGCTCTCATTATGCAAAAAGGATACCGTTTCCCAACGCTCCTCATCGAACTGTTCTAAACCTTCGACCCGTGATGTTAACTCTATAACGCGATCCACGGTCTGACTTTCTATAATCGCGTTCCCAAAATCCGGTATCATCTTATTATTGCTTGTCTCTCAGAATAAATTAACCTCTGTCCCTGTTCGGGCGCCAATTGTGACGTACACGACTTTGGTTTTCGATAAACAATCCGAATTAACGCGTTGCATGATTCTAATGGTTATTGTATCCGATAAGTCTCTAGTGCACGAGGTTCGTTTTATTAGACACAGGCTTTATCGAAGAGTTCATGCAATAATATGATGTCAAGAAGGAGCGGGTCTAGGCAGGAGGGTCCGAAGAGCCGCCTGTTCGAGCCGCGACGGTGCGGGTGCGTGGTTTGGGACCGAAGCGCCCATCCACTCAGCCGTTGGAGGATGCGGGTCTAAGCAGTCTGGTCGAAAGAGCCGTCTGTTCGAGCCGGGGGTACGAGTGTACGGTCGTGGACCAAAGTGCCCTTTCGCTCAACCGTAAAGGTAGGAATGGGTCTATGCAGGCGAGTCCAAAGAGCCGTCTGTTCGAGCCTAGGAGAGGGGTAGGTGGGTAGCGAAGGGGAAGGTAGTGATTCTAAAAAGTAAGCATGAGTAATTTTTTAAACTTTATTGACGCATAATAATCTTACATAGCGCGAGCAATCAAGGCAGAGTAGAGCTCGTGTGCCGTGGCTGCTCGGTGAGCAAATGCGTGTCCGTCGTGCCGCACTGTGGGCTTTATATACCCGAGCGGCATATGTCCATCTCTCTCGCTCGTACAGTTATCACAGGTGAGCTACGGTGGGGGATTCCCCTCGCGTATGCGCTGTGTAGTAGGCTTGCGCCTCGCCGCACACTCGGGCCGAAAGGTTCAAAACCACCTAGAGGTCATAATTCTCAACCGAATTTGAAAATTTAAAAACAGCAACTTCTGTGACAAAATAACAAAGACCGCTACGAAGCCTAATTTTGAAAACATGAACCTATAAACCTAATTTATAACCTATAACCCCAAAATTTACACTTGTGATTCCCAAAAATGCTATAAAACTTCAATTTATAAGTCCTTGACACATGCTCTCTTAACCTTGATTCATAAAATTGGTCTACAGATTAAGTCTTGGTCCATTCTGTCAGAAATAGTGTATATTTTTAGGATATACATTGTATGTGGTTTAAATAACATTTTTCTCTTTTTTATAGCTGATTTTGGCCTCAGAAGCCACTAGGTGTAAGACCCCCTTAAGACTTATGAGGTTAGGGCTTATAGGTTTAGAGTTTATGAGTGCATGGCTTACTGGATCAAGGGTCAAGAGTTCACGAGTAAAGGGCTTACAAATTAAAGGTTTATCGTATTTTTGGGATTTGCAGGTCAAAAATTGAATTGATTGGTTGATGTGATAGGATTATATGACTCCTTAGATTTATAGGTTAATTTTTTGGAAAATCAGGCTTCGTAGGGCTCTTCGATATTTGATAATGAATGTTCCTAAGCAAAAATTTTGAGTTTCTGTTGAGTATTGCAACCTCTAGGTGGTTTTGAACCAAAAAATCCGTATGGCCCTAGTGTGCGCCGGGAGTAGGGATAGCGCGTGGGAGAGCTACGTCCCAGCGTAGGCAGAGAGGAGAGGGAGCGCGCACATACGTGTGTACGCATGGGTGTTGAAACGCTGGCATACAAACTCAGCGTCGCACGCATACGCTTTGCCTGCTACCGCATGCGCCGCGTACACGAGAGATCGTTTCGTTGCTGTTGGCGCAGGGGCCCGGTTAGGACCGTCGCAAACATTACCGTATATTCGTGTATATTCCTGTACATTTCTGTACATTTCTGTACATTTCCGTACATTGCTGTACTAATTTGTACATTTCCGTACATAACTGTACAAATATGTACAAAAGTCTCAAAAACGTACGAAAATGTACAAAAATGTACGGCAATTCGTTTGTCACGAACTCTTTTATTGTTATTGCAAAGATTACGTTTATCTATGATCTCTGAATTAATAGCGTTTAAGAGAAACATCCCGATATCCGAACAGGACCCGATACCCGAACAAAATCATTAATATATTTTTTAAAACGATATTTAGTAAATGTATCTTGGTAATTTATCAACGAACTATACGGCTGAATCCATCTCAAATCAGACAGCTCGCGTATGCCTATTTCACCTATCATGTTGAAATAAAAATATTTATGTTCTACTCGAAAAAATATTTTACACGTGTTTTTTTATTTTTTTGTTTCATCAAAATTTCATGCGTTCAGCGATGCCGAAAAATTCCGAGAAAATTCTTTCATTGAGAAAAAAAATTTTCAATGTGATTTTCAGACTGCTATTGTTTCAGCAGTTTTTCGAGCTTTTAAACGTGTAACACACAATTTCACTCAGTTTTGAGCCCTCTTTAACGGCCTTAATGTCATTTTCAAAAAAAATAAAAAATCCACGAGCTATGCACTTTATACTGAAAAATTCATTTTTTAGGGAAGTGCCTTTTTCTCGAAAACCCCATGTTTTTTTTGCACAATTTTTGTTGTCGTGATAGAGGACGGTAATGCCTAGCTAGACGTATTTGTGAGATTCGGTACTTTTTCCCTGGGATAGCGATCACTAATGAGATAACACACAAACAAATTTTTCACGCCTAATGCTTATATATAGTCAATGATATTAGAGTCAATGTAAAGGTATTTGTCTTTGTGTGTATGTAATATACAGGTACACATAACTATGTATTTATTTGTTATTTGCGTCTTTTGATTTTTTATTTTTATACCTTTTTTCATTTGTATACCTATTTTACTACCTTTGTTTTTCTGCTTCATTGTTCTTAATTCAGTAAGCGGACGATCAGCGGTCTTTGCTGTCAAACAATGTATTTTATCGTCACATGTTTTTTAACCCATATATGAGTTTTTGAATTCCAGGATACTTTGGAGTTGTAAGCCAATCAATATTTTTTTCTTTTCTGAATTGTTCTATTTCAGCATCTTGTAAATGTATTATTTTAATAGCATCAGTATATTTTTGAACATGTATTGCAAAATCATTTGCGTTTTGAATAGCTTCTTCAAGGGGCTCTCGAAGATTATGCGAAGTAGCATAATGCTTTATAAGTCCACCCACACCATCTACAGCTCCTTTGCCGTGCCCAGTAGCAGAGGACAACCATTTTATATCACACGGTGCTCGTTTTAGTTCATCTAATTGAAAGCGATTTTTAAAGTGACTCGCAGCGCCGTCTGATACGATGGTAAGTTTTTTAATTGAATCACAACAATTTTCTTTCAAGAATTTTATAATTTTTTGTACTGCTAGCAAAGCATACGCTGAATCATGTTTTCGGTCATCACTTATAACTGCGAAACTTTGTGTCGAATCCCCTTGATAAGAGACTGCTGTGAAAATAGAAATTTGATCATTAACCCAATGATTTCCTTGAACAGCTTTATTATGAATCACAGCCCAGTTTTCAGCGAAGTCTATTTGAAGAACTAAATGATGTGAGTCTTTTTTAGCACTTTCTCTTTCTGTTTTTATAGCTTTGCGTTGTATATTTTTTACATACATGTGAGTACTAACCCTCATGGTCCAAACCGAAAGTTCATCTTTAAAAGCAGAAATTGATAGTGTCTTTTTAATCAGGTTTCCATTATCCCACAAAGCATATGTAATTTCTTCTGTGCCTTCTACATCTTGCAGTTTTAAAACATGAAACGTAATTCCCTTAATCCCTGGACATAGTTTACATTCTTGTAAATAACATAAATTAGATGGCTCAGAACACATTGTTGCATTTATTATTTGTGACCGACTTTCATCCAACTCTGTGACGTTACTCACTCTAAAATTAATTAAGCTCGTAAGAAATAAATCATAATTTGCGCAATAGATACAGAGACAAACTTCTTTGATGGGGCTAAGTAAGACATACTTTGGTCGCAAACTATAAAATTTCGATTTTCCAATTCTCAATTCTGGATAATCATTTTTAAATACTTTATACGTCTCTTTTAAACTTCGAGTAAGAAAACGCTTAACTTTTTTCTCTTTTTTATTGTTAACTTTAATTGTAACAACGTCACATTTATTAGGACTTTGTCTTGAACAATTAAAATCATCATTTAAATAATATTCCATAACAATTTTTTCCATGTTTTCATCAATCGGATGGCCTGAATATGCATCTGGTTCTGAATAAATTCCTTTTTCTTTAACAAGATTTCTCGATTTGTTGATCATATACATTGTTATTTCTGGAAATAAAGATAAAATTTCATGTTTTGTAAAGGATGAAGGTAGCAAAGTCAGAATTTTTATTTTTTCTGATACCGTAGAACACTTTTGCAAGGCTAGACCAAGATTTTGTATCCATTCTGTACAATGGCATACAGTTGATTCATTTGCTGTTATAGAAACGTCATAAACATTGTTCAACTTCACATCAAGGGTATTAGACAATGTTGAAAGTATTTTTTTTTTCTTCTTTGTTACGTAATTTTCAATTGATTTTTCATGTATAAGATTTTTTCTTTTAAGAGGCGATACAGAACCTAAGAAAGATGTACTTATTTCATTATTAAATTCTTCAATGCGTTCTGGAGTACTTGGTAAAAAATCTTCATCTCTATCAACTACGTTATCGGTAACTTCATTATCCGTTATAAATTCATTGTCAGTACTACTCACCAATTCTAAAGCACGATTGTAACAATGTTGACACAGATATGTAGAAGGTGTCAAAGGTAAATGAGGATAGAGGTGCTTCAATGGATGAGCAAGATTCCCAAGTTGTTTTAAACGTACGGAACTAGATTTGTAAATAATTTGTTTGTGTTTGTCTAAAAAGTCTGCACATTTGATTCTCTCTGTTGAGTAATATTGAGACATCGTAGTTGAGTTGATAAGGTGTAAATATGTAATAATTTTCCAAAAGATGATGGTTTTAAATAAGACGAGATGTGTGATATATAGCAGAAACCGAACTTTTCTTTGTAAATGTTAAGTCAAACCATATCCATCTAGCGGACAAATGTACTAGTACATATACTCCTATAAGTAGGCGCACGTACATGTATATTACATACGCACAAAGATAAATACCTTTACATGGACTCTAATATCATTGACTATATATAAGCGTTAAGCGTGAAAAATTTGTTTGTGTGTTATCTCATTAGTGATCGCTATCCCAGGGAAAAAGTACCGAATCTCACAAATACGTCTAGCTAGGCATTACCGTCCTCTATCACGACAACAAAAATTGTGCAAAAAAAACATGGGGTTTTCGAGAAAAAGGCACTTCTCTAAAAAATGAATTTTTCAGTAAAAAGTGCATAGCTCGTGGATTTTTTATTTTTTTTTGAAAATGACATTAAGGCCGTTAAAGAGGGCTCAAAACTGAGTGAAATTATGTGTTACACGTTTAAAAGCTTGAAAAACTGCTGAAACAATAGCAGTCTGAAAATCACATTGAAAATTTTTTTTCTCAATGAAAGAATTTTCTCGGAATTTTTCGGTATCGCTGAACGCATGAAATTTTGATGAAACAAAAAAATAAAAAAATACGTGTAAAATATTTTTTCGAGTAGAACATAAATATTTTTATTTCAACATGATAGGTGAAATAGGCATACGCGGGCTGTCTGATTTGAGATGGATTCGGCCATACAAGGATTTTAGATTTTTGCTATTTTCCAGCCGTTAAAAATAGTTGTGTATAAATAAAGGTCATGTGTGATTGTTCGGGTACCGGGACATTTCGGTAAGGTTAAGTGTTCGGGTATTGGGACGTTTCCCTTATACCATTTTACCTAATTCGCGGCAAACCCAGATCAAGGAACAGTGGATCAAAACGCTTTAATTAAATTGTTTAATAATGAATTATTTATATATTTATCAATATAGCAAACATAATCTAATTAAAAATATTTAAAAAAGCGAAAGTGATGAGGTCACTAGAATCCAAAGTCAAATCATTACGCGTTGCCGTTCTTGTTCTGGTCATCCGTGGCATAGAATTTAGTTTCATCACAGAAGGAAACTAGAGTAATACGATTATTATGAAATAATTCCTATAATTATCGCGATTTGGATGTATGCACATAATTCAATATTATATCAGGAAATGCACTGGAGAACCACCGTAATTTGGTGTGCATTCCTGATTCCCGGTGCACCGAGATGTGGGCACCTAATGGAAAAAGAAACGACAGTATTATAAGCTGTAATGTGAATGCTTACAGAATAGTACGTGATGACACAATTATTCGTTCATCACGATCTCTTTTATTGTTATTGCAAAGATTACAATTTTCTATGATAGCTGGTATTGATAGCGTATAATCTGATTCTCGGCGAACCGCGATCTAAGAACAGTGGATCAGAGAGGCTTCACATCTATAATTTATTTATTTATATGTAATACGATTATGATGAAATAATTACTTTAACGATCGTAATTTGCATGTATGCACATAATTCAATGTTATATCAGGAAATGCACTCGAGAAAACCTAGATTTGGTCTGCGTTCCCGATTCGCAGTGCGCCGAGATGTGAGAACATAATATAAAAATTAACGACAGTACTATTAGTAACAATGTGATGTGAATGCTTACACTCAAATGTATGTGATATTTTGATAACACAATTATTTGTTGGTCTCACAGTCTATTATTGTCATTATAAAGCGTACGATTTTCTATTGATCGTTGGAATTAATAGTTTAAGAATTTACCTGATTCTCGGCGAACCGAGATCTAGGAACATTAAATTAATTTGTTCCAATTGCATTGTTTATAATGTATTCGTCTTTTTATAAATTGATTAATGAAGGAAAGAAAAAAAGTAATTTCTATTTATTTAAAATGCAAATTTATATAAATATGTAAAAAATCTACGATATTAGATGAATATTTTCATGAAAATGAAGTTGTTAACAATCTAAATACTGGATAAAATGTATAGAACAAGTATCGCACAAAATATTAATTATATATATCCTTTAAAAATATTTAATAATCTTAAATAATTTATCGTTCTTTTTCCGAAGGTTCAAAGCATACAATAATTTATCTGATAGCTGCGATTAATGTTACATTTTGTTACCTGCATTTTAGCAAGCTGATATCTGGGAATATATTAAAAGTAATTGCTTATATTATCTTGTTTCTAAATTTCTCTTTTATAGGAAAATCTTTATTTACAAATATTTATATCGCTTAATTATTTATAGAAAGGATTATTCTTAACATTGTGTCAATCATATTTCTTCACTGCCTTCAATTATAGAGACTGCGATCTTCCCTCTCACTCTCTCTGCGAGAGTGGAGGAAGCGGCCATGTTGCGTGCGGCGAGAAGCCGTCTGCGAGCGACAGTCGTTGCTCGAGTCCACGAGCGTACGGACGTGTGTCCGCTGTACCTTCCTCTCTACTAATTAACCTCGTTACTGTTGACTCCTTGACTCTTCATTTCTTCCTTCCTATCCCTGGAACGAATGAAGCCGTGGGGCTAGAAACTCCAAATTGGTGACCCCGACGAAAGTCGCCGAGGAGGTTTTACAGGCGTGGGCCTGTCGCGACGTTTCCTTGTCGTCATCACCTCTTCCTTACGTCTACGTGTACTCTCGAGTTCCGTAGGGGTAATTCTTCATCAGCGAGTAGCCGCATCGGCAGCCGCCTCGCCTCTGGTAGTCGACTTACGTCGTGTGCGTGCTGGCACGCCGGCGCACACGCGTAATTATCGTAACCGCTCAACCACGAGGACTGCACCGCCAGGGAGACGACTTCGTCGCAGTTTCCGTATGCGCGCTGGTACGCCGGCGCATACAGGAATTATCGACCCCTGGAAACTCACGTCGTGTGCGTGATGGCACGCCGGCGCACACGCGTGAATTCTACATTTCGCCGAATTATCTGTGCGCCCTGCTGCGCACATCAACGGATCTCTGAGTGCGTTGACGCGTGAAACCACCGTCACCGGCGCCTTTCAACGCACTCGTGGAGCAACGTGAGGACAGCGTCTTTGAGGTAAACCTCCGGGTGCGTCCTTGCGTGAAGCCACTGTCACCGGCGCCTTTTAACGCACCCGTCGAGCAACGTGTGAGGAGCTTGTCTACAATTGTTGCACCTCGTCGAGTACTCTCCGAGGCTGCCCCAGCAGTCAACAGCGACGTCGTCCTCAAGATCATTTTTGCGCCAAGGTATGCGTGCCACATAAATCTCGGTGCGAGCGACAAAAATTAAGTACTTTGCGGCATAGTGGTTTTTCATGCGAAAATAATCGACTTTTTCTAAAAATACGATTTCCGGGGGGTGTTTACCTTCGCCCGGCCTTCCGAGAATTCTTATTGCTCGGCGCGCGCTTTTCGTGAACCACTCGCGCACCTCTGTTGTCGTCCGGCGCGTGTTTACTCGCGAGATTTTGAATTCCGCAAATTTGCGTGCAACGCTCATGCGTTCTCAGAATTCGACGGCTATCTGGACGGCTACTCTGAACTTTTCGCGCCGTCGCGTTTTTAAGCCCATTCTTGCGCTAGGTCACTCGGTAAGCCATTTTGGCATTTCTTAAATTTACTTTCAGTAAATTCACGTGTCGTCTAGCAACGTGATCTAATAAACACCTTTCTTTAAGAAAAAGTTTTCATGGCGGGAGAGTGACCTCTCTCAAATCTTCGCGTGGTTTGCTAAACCATAATTTTAAGTTTTAGCATAGGCTCAGCTTTCAAAAAGTATTGTTTGTGCCTGCGAGCACTAACTAGGCAACTTGTGATACGCATCGACGTAAGGCAATTTAGGCACGTCAATAACCTCACCGGAGGAATTGGATTTCTCCTATCTTCTACGTGCACTTTCGAGTCGCGTAGACGTAGTATTTACACTCTAGCTTTTCGGCTCGCGTACATTCTTCTTCATCCAGATGCCGGACAACACAGAGTTTACTGTGGAGGCACTGCAGCGGGATTTGCAAGCTCTTAGACAACAGCTCACAAATCTTAATGCACCAGTGGCCGCGGCGGCTAACCGTATCGAAGGCGCGCGCTTGCTAAAGATCCCGCCGTTTATCCAAACCGATCCCGAACTGTGGTTTTTGCAAGGAGAAGCAACATTTCGTAACTCGAATATCACGGTAAACTCGACAAAAGTAGATTATCTTTACCCTTCACTCGGTGGTGAAGCCTTGTCGGCCATTAGGGATATAATCTTAAAAGACCCGCTCCTGCGGACATATGCAAACAGGTAAAAGAACGCCTCATTTCATCTTTTGCTAACTCGGCTGAACATAACCTGCGCAAACTTTTAAAGGAGGAAGTGATGACCGATGGCAAGCCTACGAGAATTCTTCAAAGGCTTCGTGGCCTCAATCCTGGCTCCTGTGACGACAAAATTATTCAGTCCGTCTTTCTCGACCAGCTTTCCCCACATCACCGTTCGATTCTTGTCGCTACGGATATTACTGATCTCAATAAACTCGCGGAGGTAGCCGGCAAACTTGCTGAGGCTTCCGGCAATTCTGACTATCAGGTCAGCGACGTTTCTTCAAACAAGCCTAGCTATTTTGATGCTGAAGCTGCCTTCAAGCGCGGTGAGCAGAAGCTTGAACGAAAGTTTGAGATCCTGGCAAAGAAAATAGACGGCAATCTGGGTTCTTCAAAAGAATCATCTGGCTCCCAAACTAGAGGTAGGTCTAGGCGCGCTCGCTCTTCCAGCCGCGACCCTTCTGGCTTATGCCTCGCTCATAGGAAATATCCTAATAACTCTTTATCGTGCAGGGAGTGGTGCTCCAAATATGCTGAGTGGCAAGCGAAAAACCCTCAGCAAAAAAACTAACTCAACCTTCTGTTGAGGAGACGTCTTCAGAAGGTACTCGTTTATCTAAATGTCTTCATGCACGTGATCGCATCTCGGGCAGGTCGTTCCTTATCGATACTGGAGCGGACATTTTGCTCGTTCCAACAAATCCTAAGGCATGCGGCAAGCCCAGCTCCTTCAAGCTATTCGCCGCGAACAACTCTTTGATAAGTACCTACGGCGAATCAATGCTCACACTTAATCTGGGCGTTCGGCGCTCCATTCCCTGGAGCTTTTGTATAGCGGATATTCCAGATCCCATTATAGGTGCTGATCTTTTATCTCACTATGGCCTTCTTGTTGACCTTAAAAGAAGTCGTCTTGTCGACTCATCTACCAATATCTATACTCTTGCAGTCGTAAAAGATGTTTCGTTGGACTTTGTTTTTGCAGTTGTTCCCGGCTCTGTGTGCAAAGATTCTCGCTGACTTTCCGGAGATCACGGGTGTTTCTAAACCCACAATCCCCAGGAACAGCGATGTTTTCCACCACATTTTGACCTCTGGTCCTCCAGTCTCAGAGCGTCCTCCCAGACTTGCTCCAGACAAGTTGAAAGCGGCGAAGGTCGAATTCGATGCTTGGATTGTGGCAAGCATTTGCCGCCCCTCCAGCAGCCCTTGGGCGAGTCCCCTCCATATGGAGTTAAAAAAGGACAATTCTTGGAGACCTTGTGGCGATTATAGGCGCTTAAACGCTGCCACGGTCCCGGATAAGTATCCGACTGCTCACCTTCATGACTGCACGAATAACCTTTACGGTAAGAAAATCTTTTCGGCGCTTGGCCCTTTCGGCCTTTTCGAGTTCATGTATATGACCTTCGGGCTTCGCAACGTGAGTCAAACCTTTCAACGTTACATTAATAGCGCGCTAGGTGATCTCGATTTCGTATACCTCTATATTGACGATATTTTGATTGCATCTTCATCTGAAGAAGAGCATTATGCTCATCTTCGCACGGTCTTTGATCGACTTAAGAAGTTTCATCTTCGTTTAAACGTCGAAAAATGTACCTTTGCTGCTGAAGAGTTAGAGTTTTTAGGCTATCTGGTGAATGGTGAAGGCATTCGCCCCATTCCCAGCAGGATTGAAGCTATTCTAAACTTCCCCAAACCTCAAACTATAGCGGAACTTTGTAGGTTTATCGGCACCGTAAATTTTTACCGCCGTAACATGCCTCGTTCTGCGACTTCCCAGGCTCCTCTCAACGCTCTTTTTAGCGATCCTCGCAAAAATGATAAACGTCCCGTTCCGTGGACACCTGAAGCGGAGGAAGCCTTTGTTCGTGTTAAGGAGGAATTGTCAGCAGCAGCCCTGCTTGTTCACTCCAGTATTGGTGCGGAAATACGGATTTCTGATGCCTCTGATTCTGGTATGGATGCTGCCTTTGAGCAGCTCTCTCCCACTGGAGTTTGGGAACCACTAGGTTTCTTCTCCAAGAAGTTTTCTTCCTCACAGCGGAAGTACAGCGCCTATGACCGCGAGCTCACAGCCATATATGAAGCTGTTAAATCTTCTCGTTCTTGGTTGAAGACAGAGACTCCAAGTTCTTAACAGATCACAAACCCCTCATTTATGCTTTCATGCAAAAGTCCGACAAGGCGTCACCGCGGCAAACGCATCAGTTGTCCCTTATCGCATAATATACCACTCAAATTGAGTACATCAAAGGCGCAGAAAATACTATAGCTGATTCACTCTCTCGGGTAGAGTCCATTCGACTTCCTGTAGAGATTAACCTCAACGAGCTTGCTGAAAAACAGGAAGCTGATGAGCAGCTCAAGGCCCTTCGCGAGTCTTCTGACTATCCAATCTCTTTGAAGCGCTTTCAATGGGGCCCTGTGCATACTACCATATATTGAGAAATAACTGGTGAAGCCATTCGCCTATACATTTCTGAGTCCCTTTGTAAAACCGTCTTCAACATGTTTCACAAGCCTGCTCATCCAGGTCCGAAGGTCACGGATCGCCTCATTCGGCAGCGTTATGTATGGCCCAACATGCACTGTGATATACCTCGTTTTTGTAAAAATTGTCTAGACTGTCAACAGCCAAAAATTTCTCGCCACGTAAAACTTGTACCTGACAAATTCATCGCACCCGATGGTCGTTTTGACCACGTGCACATTAATCTAGTCGGTCCCCTTCCCAATTGCAATGGTTTCGAGTATATCGTCACCATGATCGATCACTTCTCGCGTTGGGTTGAGGCGGTTTCGCTACGCAAAATATCAGCGCAAACGGTCGCCAGAGCGTTCTATGACACTTGGATTTCTCGCTATGGTGCCCCCAAGGTCATCACTTCTGATCAGGGTTCGCAATTTGAATCGCGCTTATTCACGGTCCTACTGTCCCTAATAGGTTGCGAGCGTATTCGTACTACCGTGTATCACCTTGCGGTGAACGGCCTCATTGAACGTTGGCACCGTATCTTTAAAGCGGTGATTATGTGTCTTGTGCACAAGGACTAGACTCATACGCTGAGTACAGTATTATGAGGTTTACGTTGTCATCTTCGGCAAGACACCAGTGCGTCTCCCGCGGAATTCTTATTGGGTACTGCCTTGCGTCTTCCAGGTGAGTTTTCCCTCCCTGAAGACTTTACACCAGATCCGAATTTCTTTATTGAAGAATTCCGCGAATTCATGCGTCAGATCCGTCCAGTCCCTGTTGCACACAATTATAAGAAGCGTGCGTTGTGTTTCAAAGACTTATATAGTTGTACTCATGTATTTATGCGTAATATGGCAAAAAAGTTATTAGAGAGGCCTTATACCGGCCCTTACAAAGTATTAAAGCATCCCTCTGATCGCGTGTTCGACGTTGAAGTTAACGGCGCGTCCCGCAGCGTATCCGTTGAACTGTTGAAACCTGCATACATGATCTCAGATAATCTTCCCGATATGCCTTCCGGTGGTGATTCAACGGTCAATCAGCCCACCACCGTTGATCGTCCAGTATTAAAGACTTACGCCGAGAATAAAATGTCCTTTGCTCCGGTGACTAGAGCGTAATGTAACTGTGATGTACACTAATCACTTAGTTTGTAAGTGCTATCGAGCACAGTGATTATTATTATTTATATTTTTGTATTTTTACATTTATGTACTTTGTTGGCACTCTGGGGAGAGTGTATAGGGACTGTGATCTTCCCTCTCACTCTCTCTGTGAGAGTGGGCGAAGCGGCCATGTTGCGTGCGGCGAGAAGCCGCCTGCGAGTGGCAGTCGTTGCTCGAGTCCACGAGCATGCGGACGTGTGTCCGCTGTACCTTCCTCTCTACTAATAAACCTCGTTACTGTTGACTCCTCGACTCTTCATTTCTCCCTTCCTATATCTGGAACGAGTGGAGCCGTGGTGCTAGAAACCCCACAGAATCGGGACTCCTAACGCCATCACTCGGCGAACTAGCTAGTCATTGACTGTGATTTTGTTCGCGCGTTCCGAAACGCATCCTTTTTGTCGTAGACTTTTGAATCTGTCCGCTCTGAAGTGAGTCAACACTCAACACTCGGTGAAAATATTTTGTCTAGGACCGCTGGCTGTGACCGATTCACGACACCAGGTGTTGCATCTAGGGGTTGCTCAGTCCCGGCTAGCTCAGTCGGTAGAGCATGAGACTCTTAATCTTAGGGTCGTGGGTTCGAGCCCCACGTTGGGCGCCATTTATAACGGTGAGAATTCTGACATGGTGGATTTCATCAGAATCTCCCAGTTATCACGTGTATTTTTGAATATAGTAATAAGCCCAAAATAGGCAAATAAAGAAGGCGACTAATTGATAGTCGGCAGAATAAATGATGTTAAGAATAAATCGCAATGCTGAAGGCATTTAGGAATTTACAGGGCGCCAGGCACTGTTAACAAATTTAAATGTTAATTTTTAGTTTAGTGAGCAGTGCCCCTCACTATGAGAATTTACTAACCGTATAATTACTTACGGGAATTTTTGATGCTCGGCAGCTCCACGGAAGAGGAGCGAGTTCCAACGGCAAGAGTACTTTTTCTCTCTCACGTTCGAACAAACACAAAGACAAAAACACTTCACACTCAAATAATTCCATGCAACATATGGAAATGAAAACAAATGTAATTTCGTATATGTAATGCTTATTCTAGAGATTTAATAATCAAAATTATGTATATAAAACTGGCCCCTAACACGAGCAATTATATTACAATTTATTCATGAAGATCGTGGTTTTCAAATCAAAATAAATATTGGTAGTACGCCATCGCTAAGGCAAAAGTACTATAATATGACTGGAGCTGCGAGGCAGCGTGTTAAATAATGCTAATTTGTAGTTATTTTACTACGATTTAATATTCAAGGTTTCTCTAACGTATAATTACTTTACAATAGATTTATAGCAAACTTTTACTTGAGTCTAATTAACCTTTACATTAAAGTTAATCAGTCCGCGGGTCACTCGTGTACAGTATAAACTTTTGCTATGAATAAACCACGTGACAAAATATAACGTGAATTTAGACTTTAGCATGGAATAAATAACGCGCAGGGCGTTATTATATGAAGGCATCCGGGCGCGGACTACTATATATGGCCATTCATAGGCAAGACAAATTTCCAAAAGGTTTCAAGCTTTAGCTAGCCTTACCGCTTTCAGATTTAGAACTGGTCACCCCCAGAGGCAGAAAGACACGATTACGGCTCGCGATAGCTAATTCGACTTTACTAAATATTATAACTATTACGTCTCTAATTTAACTATCACGAGTTAGAGGCACTCACAGGAATTCTCCTATCGGCAAAATTAAACACACGGCGCGGTTGACGGTACGGCAAGCTTCCACGTCGCTCCTCGATGGTGGCCAGGGGAAGAATCCTAGAGCGTTCCGTCGTCCTTCTCGCCGTCGCCTCAACCGCCGTCGACGTGGTCGTCGCTGATTGGTGGATTGATGGTCACCTCAGCCGAAGAGAACAGTCGAAGGTCGTGTTTGTTGTTCTTCTTCTCTCTCTCTTTCCGAGTGTCGAGCCGAAATCCCAAATTCCGGTATTAATAGGAATTTTCCATAGAATTTCGGATACTATATTTTAATGTAGAATATTTAATTCTCTACTCGGTATTTTTATAGCGGGGTGCAAAGATGCAAAAGCATTTTGTTAGGCACCAAATTAAATGCTTTAAATTATGAGAGAGGGATAAAATTGATGCGAAGTTAAATAAATATTAAATTAATTTAGAATTAATTAATGAATAACTCGCTCGGCAGAACTATAAAAATACGTAGCTTCGGCAGTGGTTCTCCGCTGGCGGCGATGATTTTCAGCTGCTGTTGGAGGCGGCGTCGTGACGGTGGCGAGACGGCCGGTGATGAAGCGGAGGGCGCTGAGGTCCGACGGGAAGGCAGCTGAAAATAACGTCATCGCACGTTTTGCTCGCCGCATAATTTTCTCTCGCATGAAAGTAAAAAAGATAACAAAAAAAAATTAAGTAAATAGTACAGAAATACGAGTGACCCTGACGCTTAGGTGAAGGATTCTCCTCCTGGCTGCCAAATAGAGGGGATTTCATTAAGTAAATCTGCTCTCCGTAGCGCGATAGTAACGTGGAAAAATCCGCCACGTTACAACAGCCCCCCGTTAAACAAGGCATGGGAGGTTTCCTTTTATAAAAAGGAAACGGCAGGGCTTGCTTTACATTACTTCGCGTACTGAATACGACATCCAGAATACCTTCATGCCTCCACGTCTTAGAGTACTCAAATAATATGCTGGAAAATAAATTAAAATAAAATTAGCTGATTTTGTAAAGGTGCACTAGGCAAAAGAAATAATAACGAAGTGATTGATCTATAAGAACTGAACTTTATTTTACGCCTAGAAGGCAGTACACGCCCCTTAGGCAAAACAAATAAAACACTTAAACGCCACTAAGGCAACAAAAAAAGAAACGTTTGGGGAACTAAACGATTTTCGCCTATAAGGCAACAACGTATACATAAATTTTACGCCTCGAAGGCAACTAAAAATTATAATCCAAATACGCCGAAAAGGCAAATCAAGAACGTGGGTAAGCCATCGAGGCAACTAAACGCAGGAAATGCCGATACGGCCACATTAATAATCCCTAAAGTGCGCCTGGTACGAGCGCGACAATCCGGCGGCATCCTTGGGGCCCTTCACTGGGTCGAATCTCCCTCTTCGACCCTGCCGCTGGAAGTATTCCTCCGCGCATTTAGAGCAGTTTGCTAGGGTTGCGGTCGGTATAGCCGCATCCCCGGCAAAATCGGCGCCGCCGCTTGGGGCAAGAGGTATATTCGTGCTCGAACGCCCAACAGTTCCAGCACACCCCGGAGTACGGCGGCGGACGATCAGGCGGAGGTGCGGCTCACCGACGCCGCTCCTTTGGCACTAAAGGGTGGAGGCCCTCGCTGCGCTGAGGGGACTTCTAGGTGGTCGCGGCTGCTACTTCCACTGGCTTCAAAGGCAGGGCCGGCGGTGGCGGGGGCTTTGGTGCTGAAGGCACCAATTATCAGGACCGGCGGCGAGGCACTGGCGAGAGTCGACGGGAGCTGACTTCTCGGAGCAGTGGCGGACTCGAGGCTCTCTCGGAGCTTGTCGTCGAGTCGTCATCGCTATCTATCTCCCGCGTTATCCGCAACAGTTGAGCGAGTCTCGGCATTTTCCTGTGAAGAAGATCGGTTATAAGGTTTGAGGTCTACAACACTGGCTTTAGCTACTATTTTTCCCGAGGCATCAGCGAGCATGTATACCGTTGGAGAAAAAATTTTTGCCAATTATTACCTGCGTATTTTGCGCTAAATCGGCACTGATTCCTTGGGTGGCAGAGGACAACACATTTTGTTTTCTCCATACTCGGTCACCCAAGTTAAAAGTGCGTTCGCGTCGGTTCTTATTAAAGTAGCCGGCCTGTTTATTTGATGCTTCCCCAATATTTCTAGAAACGGAATTGCGAAGGGCAGATAATTTTTTCATCCGTTCTTCTCATTCCGCGGTAGGGTTAGGCACGATTACTAATTCAGAGTCATGACTTATGGTATTTTCCGGCATACGGGGCTCTCGGCCAAAATTCAGGAAGGCTGGAGAGACTTTTGTAGAAGAATGTACGGCAAAATTTACGGCCAGGCGGAATTTCGGCAGGTGAACGTTCCACTCTCGATGATTGTCTTCGATAAAGGAGATCATAGTTTTTACTACTCGGTTCACTCTTTCCACGGGATTCGCCTGGGGATGGTAGCTAGGAGTGGTAGAGTGTTTTATTCCGTATTCGCGCAATTTTTCTGACAGGGCTTTATTCACGAATTCCGTGCCATTATCGGTATCGAATACGAGGGGCGTACCGTAAGGGAAACCTATGTATTCCTCTAGGGCTTTTATCCGGAGCATTCGCGCGCCTTAGGGGCACTAATTCCACCCAGCAGGAGTACAAGTCTTCAAATACTAATAAATATGAAAATCGGCAGCAACTACGAGCCACGGCTAATCCATTACTCGCGGACTCATTAATCCAACCGGGGCGGACTGTTCGACTTTACAAGCTTGACAAACTAAACAACTCCTTACATACCTAGCTGTATCCTCTTAATACCCCGGCCAATAGAAGTCCTCGGCAATTCGACGAAAGGTCTTCGCTACACCTAAATCACCAGCCGAAGGCACGGCGTGAGATTCTTCCAATACTTTATCACGGAGATTGTCTGGCAAAACTAACTTCCAACTAAGAAGGTCGCCGACCGTGTCCTCAATCAAGGGTTCTGGTCGGTGCCGAAATAATTTTCCATCGACTATATGCCAATCAGGAAATTTGCCAGGCTCTTTATTAGTTTGGGCCAATTTTCGCTCATACCAGGAGTCGGCAAAAGCGGTTACTTCCTCCGCATCATCCGCGAACATTCGCGATAAGGCATCAGGCAGCTGGTGCAGGGCACCCTTACGGTGAATAATTTCCATATCGTGCTGTGCTAATCGCATTACCCAACTCGCCAATCTACCAGTCGGATCTCGCAGGTTTTTCAACCAACGGAGGGAGCTGTGATCTGTTATCACCGTGAAATGCGTTCCTTCTAGGTATTGCCGATATTTTTCCACGGCCCATATAACTGCCAGGTATTCAAGTTCAGTAGCCGAGTAATTACGCTGAGCTTTAGATAATGAACGGTAGCCATAGGCAATAATTTTCTCTTCTCCGTCGTATTCCTGCATTAACAACGCGCCTAATCCAGTAGTGCAGTCATCGGTCTGTAAAGTAAAGGGCAACTCGAAGCGAGGGTGAGCTAGGACGGGAGCCGTGGTCAAGGCTGTTTTCAGTGCTTCGAAGGCTTTTTCTGGTCCTCTCCCCATTCGTAACAAACGTTTTTACGGGTTAACCTAGTGAAGGGTTCCACCATTTCTGAGAAATTCGGTATGAAACGTTTATACCAGATAGCCATTCCGTTCAGTCGACGCAACTGCTTTAAATTTTTCGGTGCAGAGTATTCAATAATGGCGCGAATCTTTTCCGGATCGGGCTTTAAACCATCCGTATCTACTAAATAACCTAAATAACGGACGCACCTGCGACAGAATTCGCAATTATCCCTGTTGACTACTAAACCTGCGTCCGAGACTTTTGCAAGAACTGTTTCGAGGAATTCCAAATGCTGCTCAAATGTCTCGGTTACTATTATCAAATCGTCGAGATAGGCAAAAACATTAGGTTCCATTTCGGGGCCGATTAATTTGTCAACTAACTGCTGGAAAGTCGCGGGGGCATTAGAAAGACCGAACGGCATTACATTCCATTGAAAAGAGCCTTTTCCAGGTACCGTAAAGGCAGTAATTTCATTACTGTCGGCAGCCATTGGAATGTGATGATAAGCACTTTTTAAATCAATGGTGGAAATATATTTGGCGGCACGGAGCTTCTCTAAAATTGCGTCGATGTAGGGCAAAGGATAAGCATCCTTTTTAGCGGCCGCATTAACCTTGCGGAAATCAATAACCATGCGTCGCCGTCGGCCAGACGTAACCATCACAATTGGACTAGACCAGGGACTCTGACAAGGAAAGTACCCTAACCCGAACTCATCGATTTTGATGATTTTTGGATATGTTGTAGTGCATTGAAAAATAAGAGATACGTGTTTTTTTTTATCGGCGGAAAAACATATCTAAGGGGTGAAAACCACCCTCAAAGTTCACCCCCAAAAACCGTTTTTTTTAAAATATCTTTCTTTGTAATCAATATTTTTTAATAAAACCAAGTGGATAATAATCCTTATAAAAAGTGTAACAAATTCTGATAGATTTGACTTTTGGTGGTTGCAACCCCTATTTTTATATAGGCGAAAAATTGAAAAATTGACGTCAATTTCTGCAGTAAAAATTTGAAAAATACTTTAATCATGACCAAATATTTATGTTTATAAAGAAAATAAAAAAATAAAGTTAACGTTTTTTTGCATTTTTAATAAAAATATTTTTAGAGGGTAAAACCACCCCTATTAATGAAAATTAGTATTTTCGATAATACCATAGTTTAAAATCGAATTTTTAAACTTTTACTGCTTTGTAGACGTCGTTATAATAAAAATATTCTAAAAGCACACTTAAGGGGTGAAAACCGCCCTCAAAGTTCACCCCCAAAAACCGTTTTTTTTAAATATCTTTTTTTGTAATCAATATTTTTTAATAAAACCAAGTGGGTAATAATCCTTATAAAAAGTGTAACAAATTCTGATAGATTTGACTTTTGGTGGTTGCAACCCATATTTTTAATAGGCGAAAAATTGAAAAATTGACGTCAATTTCTGCAGTAAAAATTTGAAAAATACTTTAATCATGACCAAAAATTTATGTTTATAAAGAAAATAAAAAAATAAAGTTAAGGTTTTTTTGCATTTTTAATAAAAATATTTTTAGAGGGTAAAACCACCCCTATTAATGAAAATTAGTATTTTCGATAACATGATAGTTTAAAATTGAATTTTTAAACTTTTACTGCTTTGTAGACGTCGTTATAGTAAAAATATTCTAAAAACACACTTAAGGGGTGAAAACCGCCCTCAAAGTTCACCCTCAAAAACAGTTTTTTTTTAATATCTTTTTTTGTAATCAATATTTTTTAATAAAACCAAGTGGGTAATAATCCTTATAAAAAGTGTAACAAATTCTGATAGATTTGACTTTTGGTGGTTGCAACCCCTATTTTTAATAGGCGAAAAATTGGAAAATTGATGTCAATTTCTGCAGTAAAAATTTGAAAAATACTTTAATCATGACCAAATATTTTATGTTTATAAAGGAAATAAAAAAATAAAGTTAACGTTTTTTTGCATTTTTAATAAAAATATTTTTAGAGGGTAAAACCACCCCTATTAATGAAAATTAGTATTTTCGATAATACGATAGTTTAAAATCGAATTTTTAAACTTTTACTGCTTTGTAGACGTCGTTATAGTAAAAATATTCTAAAAACACAGTGAAGGGGTGAAAAAAGCCCTCAAAGTTCACCCCCAAAAACAGTTTTTTTTAAATATCTTTTTTTGTAATCAATATTTTTTAATTAAACCAAGTGGGTAATAATCCTTATAAAAAATGTAACGAATTCTGGTTGTTTTGATCTTTGGGGGTTGCAACCCCTATTTTTAATAGGCGAAAAAGTTAAAAATTCACATCAATTTTCGCAGTGAAAGAATAGTTCGGTTTTGAACAGATATTTATGTTTAGAAAGAAAAGAGAGTTAACTAGTTTCTTTGTTTTTAATTAAATTATAGAAATTGCAACTCCTGTTTCTAATAAAAATAAACTGGAAAAATTTATACGAATTTCTATTAAACTCTTTATGAAAAAAAATCTTACTTTTATACATAATTGATAAAAAAAAAACTGTATTTAATCTACTTCAAATATCATTTTATTTTTTGTTCATTTATCTTCGTAACAATTTTTTGATAGAATGCGACACACTTATTAATATAAACTTTTATGAAATTTAATACAATTTAGAAGAAATGTTTTTTTAACATTTTTTATTTTTTAAAGTCTGAACAGTAGTGATAATCATCAAAAAAATGCTTAAAACATAGGGACTTTTTACACCAGCCACAACGTATAATTGCAACATTTTGACAGCCTTCAATTTCGCATTTTGAACTACAAGAATCTCCAAAACTAAAATTAACCGGATTATCAAATTTTTCCGGTTTTTCTTCAAGATATCCACTTTTAAACTAAGAATATTTAAAAAGATTTAAATATCTTGGTGACGAAAATTGGTTATGAACCAATGACTGAAGCTTAATAATATTGTTTCTTGAATGTAATTTCATATCATAATCCATTAAAATAACGTTATCTGAAAAACGTCGAACAAAGTTTTTCCACACTCGAAATCCGATTACATCTAATGGTTGGATTTTTCCTGTTGTTCCAGTTGGAATTTTCATAACATTAACGATCTTATTTTCTGGTATGGTCTCTTCAATTTCTTGATCACAGTGACCACTCCAAGAATCTAGCAGCAATATACTGGTAGGACCAACATTTGGATGAAAAATTGTCTTCAACCAAATTTTAAAAAGATCTAGAATAAAAGAATTTACTCAATATTTTTTTATCAGCTTTCAATTATCTTTAAATTATATTTAATTATTACTTACTTTAAGTTAGTTTCCCAAATTTGGAGGCTTCTACGTATACATTTTGAGGTTTGAACAATTGAGATTCTACAATTGGTCCAAACTGACCAGATTTTTCCTTTAAAACTAAAAACAGAGGTGACAAAAGTTTTCCTTCACCTGATATCAGTGGTTGTATCGTGTAGCTGTATGTCGTCGATGACACAGATTGTACTAGACATTGAATCTGACTTTTGCCTTCCACCGCAAGCGTCCTCCCGGAGTGCATTTCTAACTGGAATCCACTTTGATCTGTATTTTATGTATTGTGAGTTCCAATTTCTTGAATAGCTTTCTTGACATTAGTAATAAATGTAAGAGCTTGTGCTTCTAGTTTGGCACTACTTTCCAAAGTTTTTTTGGTAACATATTTATTGATTTTTCTAGATACAATTCTGTGAGCGATTTTAAATTTTGATAACCAGTGTTTTGAAGCTTTAAATCTAAAATCATCAAATTCTAGAACCTTCTTTGCATGTAATGCCCAACGACGCAAATCTTCATCATGCACGATAAGACCAGCGTCAACAGCAGATTTAAAATTTTGTAATACATAATCGCAAATTCGAGAAATTTTTTCTCTGTATGTACCACCTTGGTTGACTATGTGAGCCCAACGCCGAAGCTGACTGATAGAAAATACCTTTTCCCATTTCTCCAATAACTCACTGCTCTTTCTTTATAATAAAAAGATAAATCTTCTTTATCTTCTTTACACTGATTTGTTGGAAATTCTACAGAAGGAGAAAAATGATTCATTATTTCGTCCTCGACAAGTTGTGCATCAGGATCTTTGAATTCCTCCTCGAAATCTAACGATTCTTCTGAAATTATTTCTATGTCGTGAAATTCGTTCATCGAGTCTAATAAAATATTTTTTATGTTTTCCGCTAACTGATTTTCTTGATAAGTAGTTGGGCTATTAATCGGTAATTCCAATGTTTGAAAGTATGCCAGCAATAAATTGATTACGTTTAAAGGATTGACTTTTATCGTGAATACTAAAAAAATATTTAACATAACATAATAAAAACGTATACATTATATCTTGTTTGAAAGATACTTATGGATCAGGATGGGGCTTTTTTAATACAAAAAAAGAGACTTGATATTTTTTTCTGTAAATGCTTCAAAGCGACGTTTCGTCGGCTTGGTCTGCCGACCTCTTCAGGCTAGATGTTTATTAAATAAAAATACAGAATTACAAATCACGTATAACATTCGGTAAAAAAACCAATGATATATAAAAAAGGAAACGAACCCTATTTACCTTAAACGTTGGCACAAGTCAACGAGTCAAAATTTATAACGATGTACAGTCATATTAACACTTACGGCTAGTGGCAAAGAACATTAACGTACATATCAATTTATACACAACGCTATCAAAATAGACGAAAGTATTGAAGTAGTCAATCATAACAAAAACAATCATGACGTTAGCAGTTAAAATTTCGAAAGTAAAGGAAAATAAATGCGGTTAAGTGTATAAATATCCTCTTTCTTGTTTATACTGTGTTTGTTACATTTTATGTGTATCATTTCCGATAAGAGTCTTTTTTTATAATTCCGCTCAATGTCTATAATTTTTGTGTCGTCCCAATTAAATTCATGATTCAAACTATTTTTGTGGGTATGTACTACGGACTCGATGTTTTTGTTTTTCTTATGTTCATTGATTCTTGTTTTTAAAGAACGTTTGGTTTCACCAATGTACGTAGCTGGGCAATTTTTACAAGTAAATTTGTACACCACACCTGTTTGATCCCATTTGTCAGACTTATCTTTCCCCAATTTAATCACGGAGTTCATACTTTTATTCACTGTGGGAATCGTGGTAATATTGTATTGCTTAAAAATTGAAGAAATTCTTTCGTAATTGTTGGTGAACGGTAATTGAATCTTAGGCATTTTTTGGAACATTGATTTTTTATGTGTGTTTTTGTTGATGAATTTTGATTTATATTTTAGATACTGTAAAATGATATGAAATAGAAAATAATAATAGTATTAGCTTTTTAGATATGACATTAATTAAAGAAAACAATAGAATTAGTACAAATTGGTATCAAAAGCCAACTTCTTCAAGTAGAGTAATCAATTTTCTTTCAAAACATCCAATCCAGCAAAAAAGAAATATCATCTATAACTTAACTGACAGAGCGATTGTACTTTCAGACAAGCGATTTCATTTCGAGAATTTGAAAAAAATTAAAAATATGTTAATTCTTAATGAGTATCCTTCTACTTTCATTGATAAAAATATTAAAACATGTCTACAGTATCTAAAATATAAATCAAAATTCATCAACAAAAACACACATAAAAAATCAATGTTCCAAAAAATGCCTAAGATTCAATTACCGTTCACCAACAATTACGAAAGAATTTCTTCAATTTTTAAGCAATACAATATTACCACGATTCCCACAGTGAATAAAAGTATGAACTCCGTGATTAAATTGGGGAAAGATAAGTCTGACAAATGGGATCAAACAGGTGTGGTGTACAAATTTACTTGTAAAAATTGCCCAGCTACGTACATTGGTGAAACCAAACGTTCTTTAAAAACAAGAATCAATGAACATAAGAAAAACAAAAACATCGAGTCCGTAGTACACACCCACAAAAATAGTTTGAATCATGAATTTAATTGGGACGACACAAAAATTATAGACATTGAGCGGAATTATAAAAAAAGACTCTTATCGGAAATGATACACATAAAATGTAACAAACACAGTATAAACAAGAAAGAGGATATTTATACACTTAACCGCATTTATTTTCCTTTACTTTCGAAATTTTAACTGCTAACGTCATGATTGTTTTTGTTATGATTGACTACTTCAATACTTTCGTCTATTTTGATAGCGTTGTGTATAAATTGATATGTACGTTAATGTTCTTTGCCACTAGCCGTAAGTGTTAATATGACTGTACATCGTTATAAATTTTGACTCGTTGACTTGTGCCAACGTTTAAGGTAAATAGGGTTCGTTTCCTTTTTTTATATATCATTGGTTTTTTTACCGAATGTTATACGTGATTTGTAATTCTGTATTTTTATTTAATAAACATCTAGCCTGAAGAGGTCGGCAGACCAAGCCGACGAAACGTCGCTTTGAAGCATTTACAGAAAAAAAGATCAAGTCTCTTTTTTTGTATTAAAAAAGCCCCATCCTGATCCATAAGTATCTTTCAAACATGAATAATATGGAGGGCGATAAATTCACATCTCAAACGTATACATTATATATAAATAAAGAATTTCTAATCCTAAAAGTATATATGCACCTATACTGCCGTGTTGATCATAATATCAAGTCATTTGAAAAACAACCATTTAAAAAACTTAACTCGTCAATGCAAAATAAATTTACACGTTTATTTGGCGGATATATAAAGAATAAAATTAAAATTAAAAAATTCACAATTATTTTGTAAATACATGGTTTAAAAAAATGATTCTCTAATTTCCCTGGTGGAAATAATTTTTGTGTAAAAATGTTCAGAAATATTTATAAGTGTGTAAAAATGTTGTATTTCGGCACACTTTTTTGCACAAATTTACACAAAAATAAACATTTTTAAACAGAAATAAATATTTCCATTAGGAGTCTAAATTAAAGTCCCAAAAAAAGATTAAAAGTTTAAAAATGTTTAAAAATGTATAAAACTATTTTTGTTACTGTATTCCAAAAAAAATTTTTTTTTATCATTTTTAAACAAAAATAAACATTTTTGAACAAAAATAAACATTTTTATCCAAAAATAAACCTTTTCAAACATTTATTAACATTTTTGCACTTTCACCAAAATTTTTATAAATTTTCTTATAATAAGAAAATTTACAAGAATTACGGTGAAAGTGCAAAAATGTTAATAAATGTTCAAAAAAGTTTATTTTTATTTAAAAATGTTTAGAAAAGTTTATTTCTGTTTAAAAATGTTTAAAAACACTTAAAAATGTTTAAAAATATTTAAAAATGTATATTTTTGTTTATAAATGTTTATTTTTGTTTATAAATGTGTAAAATTGTTTAAAAGTTTTTATTTTACAAAATTAGAGAAACATATCTATTTACATTTATTTAAAAACGTTTAAAAAGGTTTATTTCTGTGTAAAAATGTTTAAAAACGTGTAAAAATGTGTGACGAAATAGAAAAGAAATAAACAAAAATACACAGATTTACATCTTTTTAAACTTTTTTTAAACACTTTTAAACATTTTTGCACATTTTTACACAAAAATTTTTTTCACCAGGGTTGTACTTCAAAATGTATATCTTGTCACAAATGAAAAATAATTATAAAATAATAATGAATATGAACTAATTTTGCGATCACTAATATAAAAATCTATTAATAAGAATATCTGTAACAGATTTACAATATACTATGAAATATTTTACTGTATCTATTGCTTTAATTACTTTCGTGAATAGTTTATGTAAATGGAATGAAGAATATACATTAGAAATGAAATTTCTTACCTTCTCAATCAAACAGAAATTAAGAATAAATTATTTTATGAATTTAAATTTAAAAATATTGAAAAAATTATTTAACTCTGTGAATCACGTCCGTCCAGTATAGACATGGAAATTAAACTGATATCTTATGTTTACAAAAACTTTTACGATATCTATAAGAACATATAAAACATTTCGTTAGGTGTATTTTTAACAAAACTATACACGAGTTAAACAACGAGACGTGATAGTTAACTTACTTTTAGCTCATCAAGAAAATTTTTATTGTTAAATAATCAGCACAAAAGTTCTTTAATACTACCTGATATCGCACTAAACTATTCGTAAAAAAAGTTTTCTAATAGTTACAAATTAGTAAAAATTTCAATGCCAAAAGAAACCGAAATTTGTTTTCGTTCCAAAAAAAAAAAATTTGCCAACAAAAAAATCAAGGCAATAAATATTACTTCTATTTTAAATCTCGGTTAAACAATTTTTAACTAACAATTAACAATTAATTAACTATCAAATTTTTTTTTCAACAGTATCCTAGGCATAAAAGCCATTTGCTATTCACTCGAAGTAATAAAATAGAAAAATCATGCATATTTTGGTAATAATATTAAATTGACTATTAGTTTCTTTTATTAAAATCAACAGCCCAGTTAAATTGAATTTTAAATCCAGTCAGAAAAAAAATTTTAAAGTTAATTACTAACAACGAAAATTCACGAAATCAGTTATTGTGCGAGAAAAAAATTACTAATTTTTACTTCTATCAAAAAAACAATTTTAACAACTTCTTAAATGCAAAAAAAAATTTAAACAATTTCAACAAAGCTAGCGAAAGTTATAGAGTTTATTTTTGAGCACAAACAAAAAAATCAAATCTCGATTCAATTTGGCAAAAAGAAATTTTTCTCCTTAATTGTTTGTTCACAAAGAAAAACAAATTTATATTCAACTATTTTCCAAAATTTTCGAAAAGGAAAATCTATCAATCCGTCACTCACGCGCATTTGAGGCACGTGTTCGTCCGACGGCAGAAGGTATCGCGAGTACAGTTTCGAGGAGCACGCGTTTGCGATCCGGGCCGCCGGCCGAGTTTTCGCACTCGCGCTAATAGTCTGGGAGCCGACTTTTTCCACTGCGGGATTAACGCCTAATAGCGTATCAAGGCATAAATATCTACCTAAATTTTTGGCAGAAACACCAATTCGCTAACGCAGAGAGAGAGAGAGAGAGAGAGAGAGAGAGAGAGAGAGAGAGAGAGAGAGAGAGAGAGAGAGAATGTCGCGAGGAGTCGATTTCCTATGTCGCGAGATCGGCCTAGCACGCGCACAATTTCCCGCTAATGCCCCGGTGTTGTCGCACGAATTTCAAGAATACGTCGAGTGACGTCATAAGGGCTTTTCCGCGCATACTTTGTAAGTTGACAGAACTCACTTACGTGGCTAGCTACGCGCTTAATGTATAGCGAAGGCAGGAATCAGCGCAAAGGCACACACCGTCGCTCGCTGTCGCTCTCGCCTGTAGGCAATGGCCTACCGGGGGGGGGAGTGGCTGTCGCGAGTCTCAAGATGATGCTGGAACACACGCGAAGAAAAAGTTATCACGACTTGCATAATTTTGCTCCGTGTGGGCGCTTGGCTCACACACGGTTCTCTAAAATTTACACTCCCGATCGACCACACTTACTCACTGGTCGAATAGGCACGTACACTCGCGGCACTTACGGGGCAAAGACACACACTTGCTGCAGGTTTCCGGCACGTGTACTTCGCGACACGCAGTGCTTAGGAAGTGCCAGCATGTGCGAGCTACGGCAGTGACGAAAGCGAACGACAGCGTTTTCTTGCGTGCTCTCCCTCTCTCTCGCGCGCGCTTTCATACGCTCTCTCTCTCTCCTAAGCGCGCACAAGGCACGCAAAGGGTCTGTGCGGAGGGACTATTTGGCTCGCGCGTAGGAAAAAGGGTGTCGCGCGTCCTACACGAATTCGGGTGTTGCAGCGACTTTGCGTCATCGCGGGCTACGCCTATGTCGGCAGGTACGAGCCTCGTACGCTTGAGGGACTGCGCGGGCCGGCATAGGCACGGTTATCGGCGCTAGACTTGTGTGCGAGCAATTTGCTCGGTATAAATTGCGCTCGTTAGAGCGCAAATAAAGCCTATTATTTTTAAATGTATTTAAATCGATATTATGTGGTATAGGTATTATTCAATGGTAGTGTTGTTCGAACGTGATTTATTTTCCCCCTACTCCTTGTAAATTTATTAACTTTAAATACGTTGAGGCAAAAATGAAATTTTATATTTACAGGCACGAAAATTTATCTTTTTAATTTTTAATATTTTTATAGTTAATAAAATGCCGTTCTGTGCCACACGTTGGCTGCGCCATTTAGAGGTAAGTACGAAGCGAATTCGCCTTGTTAAGACCAGCGTCAGCGCCCCTTACGACAAAATCCGAACTGCTTATTGAAGGATAAACACAGCTATTTAGCATGAGCGGTATATGAAGAAAAGTTTATTTAATTAAGAAATAAAATAAATAGTGATCCGATGAACATCTTAAAATCATTTATTGATTTGTCTGATATTATCAGATATATTAGCAATGGCACGAAGGCATTATGTGAAAGACGAGAGAGTTTATAAGGCAAATCGTATAATATTTTGTAGGTTAGCCAAAGAAAATACTGATTGCTCAGCAGAGTTAGTAGCACTGTGCAACACAGTTCTTTGGCTAACCTATAAAATATTATGTGATTTGCCTTATAAACTCTCTCGCCTTCCACATAATGCCTTCGTGCCATTGCTAATATATCTGATAATATCAGACAAATCAATAAATGATTTTAAGATGTTCATCGGATCACTATTTATTTTATTTTTTAATTAAATAATCTTTGGTTCGTATACCGCTCATGCTAATTAGCAGTGTTTATCCTTTAATAAGCAGTTCGAATTTTGGCCGCGAGGGGCGCTGACGCTGGTCTTAACAAGGCGAATAGCAGCACTGTGGCGAGAGCCAAACAATGGCCCAAATTCATAGACGCTGAGTCGGTCTCAAGTACGGTATATATAGATATACTAAAGCATGGCTTCAAACCTTACTTGAGTTCGACTCGCGTCTTACGATTATGAATTCGGACCAATAACTCTTCGGCGCCCATTGACCGCGGCTGGTGCGGATGAGTCATTGTTTGGATCTCGCCATAGTACTGCTATAACTACTTGTAAGTAAATGCTAATTTTCAAGTTCTTAAGTTTGTTATAACGTAGCAACAAATTTTGTCTCTTTTAATACTGTTTTTACTAGATACGGTAAACTTTCTTGCTACGTTATAACAACTTTTAAATTAGTATTAACTTACATTTTAGTTGTAATAGGGGAGAAGCGGCTTGGTTGGCGTGGCGGTTTCGATGGCTCACCTGATTATTCGAATTATTATTCAGATTTTCGGCATGCAAGCTAGTTTTTTTTCTTAATTAAAAATACAAAATTAATAAACACACACAAAATCATTAATATTGGAGCCTATTCTGATAAAATATTAAGAAAAGTATTTTTGAGTCACTTTTCATGTGGTTAGTATCATGTTCGAAATTGATCAATTGACAAATCTGAAATGCTATGATAATAAAAACAAATACACCACAACATAGTTTAATTTATTTACTTTCATGTAGTAAAACTCGATTATTACATTTATTTATAATTAGGAAATAAGTTGAAATAATAAAAAAGTCCGAAGCGGCTTGATTGGCGCAGGCATGAAAATTGTTAGGAATATGGAAGTGGATATAAGGGACACAGGGCCTCAAATGACACACACACACACACCGGCTAACGTGCACAATAACTTTATTTGCACTCCCGACTTCCTCTGGTACAGCTCTCACTACTTACAGCCGCTCTCCGCGGAGGACGACGAACGAGTGCCGCTCCTGCTCGCTCTCGCTTATACTTGTGTAAGGTGGCGCTACGCACGTACCTTCTGTCTCTCTGATGTAAATGTACCTTATATTCTAACAAAAATACACCGCTTAGCTTTTATTTATCAAAATGAGTTCATTCTTATATTCTCTTGTTATAATGTTTACGCATTAAGTGCATTATTTGATATTTTTACTCGCGCAGCAAGTGTGTATAAACTAATATCGTCCTTGAGAAAATATTTTGAGGGTATGATTATTTAGATGGGCAAGATTGCAAAAAAATAGAACGAGTGGGACAAAGATAAGTTGGAGAGTGCTATAAATAATGTTAAAGATGGAAAGTCTATTTGGGTAAGTGCAGCTCATTAGTTTGCGCAAGAGATCTAAAGCTATATACGTGTGCGCCAATCAATCCGCAAGCGTCGGGTTGAATGGCGCAAATTGTTTTTTTTTAATAAATCGTTTATATTCAATAAATTGTAGATGCTATGCTGTAAACAAGTTTTTAGTTTGATACAGTAGATGTTTGGCTATTTTCACGTATAGTTAATTTTATGTTTTAACTATTTTTTCATTTAAATAATCAAGGACAAAGGTTAGGTGCCCCAATCATGCCGCTTCTCCCCTATAACCATTTGATTATCTCAGGAATACATTATTTGATGAACTCACGAAGATACTTCTAATTTACTATTATGTTTTTAAACCTCTATGTCTTTATTTATTTTTTTTTAACTCCAAGAGGTATCTGCATCAAACCTCCTCTATTTGTTGGTGGGTGTAGGGGAGGGCGGAGCACGTGTGACACCCTAACTTTGATTAAAAATAACAACTAAACCGTGTATTATTTCAAAATGTACAAAACGGAATAATTAGATCAGAAAAAAATAAAATAAAATAAACTATTAACTTTTTTCATTTTCTTTTAATTATTGATAAAATACAGAAAAGAAATTCTGAAAAAATGCTCTACGTGCCCCACCGGCGGGTGGATTGTGGCACCCGACGGGGCACGCATGGCACGGTCAAATTTAATATTTTACTATAGGTATTTTTCAATTCTTTTTTCCAGTAATTAATACTTTAATAATTATGCCATAATAAAATTTTCAAAAATCAAATAATTAATCAGTCTATTGAAAATTTAAAATTTTATTTTTATTAGGGAACATAATAATTTTTATTTTAAAACAAATTATTACATTTTAATAAATGATTTTATATTATAAATTCCTTCTTATAAACTGATAAGAATTTTTCCATCGGTCTTACAGTCTTACAAATTAAATTAAAATAATTAATATTTATGGCAGTCAGATTGCCCTTGTTTATAATCACCCCCGCAGAATCTGAAATAAAAACTTAATTAAATTCTGGAAAAAACTTTGTTAGCAAAGGACGATCTGACTGCCCACCACCACCACATTGTCCGACGTTTCGAGCCTGCTCCGGCTCCTCCTCAGGGACTGAAATAAAACCCGCGATACACCTCCTTATATACCATGCACCCATACCCCCTTCTTTTCTCTTACCCCACCACCCTCCACATTCCCCTCTCCAACTTGCCATTCTCACTTAAATTAATAAAGAATGATAAATGTTATCTAATTTACTTGACTCTATCATTAAATTTACATTATTCCGATTTCTTAGAATGTGAATACTTTCAAGGCTTTCCCTCTTATATTTATTCTTAATCCCCTGTTCCAAAATATCCACACTCCCAAAATCGAAAGAATGCAAACTATTTAAACAATGTTCTTTCAAACCCGATGTACAACTTGAGCTGCGTAAACTATGTTGATGTTCATATATTCTCTTTTTCAAATATCTACCCGTTTGACCAATATAACAACCATTACAATCCCTACAATTAATTTTATAAACAACTCCCGATTTCAAACATTTATCATCCTTGTCTTTACAATTACTAAATAACCTTTCTAAATTATTATCATTTCTAAAGAAAACTTGAATATTATGTTTACTAAAAACCCTTCTAATCCTTTCCGACAAACCTCTAACATATGGTAAACTAAAATATGCATTCTTTCCTTCTTATAAAATATGATCACAACATAATACTTTTGTTTGATTAACAAATTATGATTATTATTACAATAAGTTTAAATTTAAAGATTTCGCATCATTTTCATCTATGTAGCATATTTGAACTACCTGACCATTGAAAAAGGCAGTTTGAGTATCTACAATTGATTCCTTCCTTACCATTGTTTTTTCTACTCTATAACTTAATACGTAGTCGAAATAATGGTTATTTACTTATTAATCTAATAATTGAAACTAAAAACTAGTTAAAACTAAATTATTGCACTGCGTAGTTGTTAACCCATCTTGCTCCGTTTTTGGTTTGTAGGTTTGTAGGTTACATCACTTCGCTCGGCGGCCGCTGCGGCGCACTGATACGCCCGAGTGCGCCACGCGTGCTCCGCCAGGGTGCCACGTCATGCCCCATTTTAATACCATTTTCATTTTTTAATTATATTATTTATAAAGATTTTCTGAAAATAACAAAAACAGGGCTTGAAAGATAAAAGTTGAAACTATCAAATAGGTTTGGTCTCATTTAGAAAAAAATCATTTTCTCGTTGCTCCAGCCCTAGTGGAAATTTAATTTGGGCAAAACGGTTTAAAACAATTCGTAACTGTTCAAATCTGTTTAAAACTGTTTATTAGTGTGAACTTTTGGACGTTTAAAACAGTTCTAAACAGTTATGAACAATTTTGAACAGTTTTGAACAATTTTGAACAATTTTGAATTTTTGTATTGCAAATGTACTGATCAGACATTTATTTGATCAGTTTAAAACAGTCTTAAATAGTTATGAACAATTTTAAACAGTTTCAAACAATTCAGAATTATTGTATTGAAAATGTACTGATCATCAGGAAATTATTTGAAATAGTTTAAAACAGTTTTGAACAGTTTACAGCAGTTTTGAGCAAATTAAATTTCCAGTAAGGAAGCGACTTTTCGTCATATCTGCGACGACGGCGACATTAATAACTGTTCAAAACTGTTCAAAACTATTCTAAACAAATTCATATTGTTCAAACGACAGTTCAGAACGGATTAAAACTGTTCAAAATTGTTTCAAACCATTCATAAATGTTCAAAACCATTTAAAACTGTTTAAAACAGTTCATAACTGTTCAAAATTATTTTAAACTGTTTTAAATAAATTCTTATTAATTAATAATATTTTAATACAAAAGTTCAAAACAGTTTTAAATTGTTCGTAAATGTTTAAAAAAGTTCAAAAGTGTTCAAAAATGTTTAAAACTGTTCACTACTGTTTAGAACTGTTTTAAACGTCCAAAAATTCACACTAATAAACAGTTTTAAACGGTTTTGAACAGTTTTAAACAATTTTAAACAGATTTGAACAGTGACGAATTGTTTTAAACTATTTTGAGCAAATTAAATTTCCACTAGGGAAGCGACTTAAAAATGAAGTCAACCTTGTTTCTAAGCACCGATTTTCAATCTTATTAAATTAAATGTTAAACATTATCTATAATCTCAAAAGTATAGAGGAAAATTCTAAAAGCATATCTAATTAGGTTTACGTCAAAATTACATTTTTTGCATTCATTAATATTAAAAATATGAGGGTGCCAAACTTACCTACCTGACACGCCATGCCCCACCTTCCCCTATATGGAGGAAAACGTTTGGAAAACGGAACATCATGAACTAACAAATTAAGTAAGTTCTTCACTTTTGTTCCGTTGCGACACAGGCAGAATGGGTAGGTAGGTAGGAACCAACAAATATAGACGCATATAGAAGCGTACGTCAGATGGGGGGTGAGGACGAAAAAAAATTATTTCCGCCTTGACCGAGTGATGGCGCTAGCATTGACTTTGTATGCTTCTCTTCTCACTTCTGCGAATCGCGGCTCGGCGGCTCGGGCGCGCGCCGTCCGCGGCCCGCCGGCCCGCGCCGTTCACGATGATCCGGGCGCAAGCGCCGTAAAGCATGACTGCATGATGATTTGCAATTTTACATGTTATAAAATTTTTTTATAAATAACAATTTAATAATGATTAAATAAAATTTAATTTAAAAATAAATTATATTAAATATTATTAAAAGTTAATAAATTCTTACAATTATTTGATTAAAAAATAATAATTGAAAGAAATAAAAAAGATATAAATTGTTATACAAGAAAATAAATAGTAATAATTAGTTATGTAGTCATATATGTACAGTTATTTAACTTGATATATCACTTGACATATCACTTTTCGACTGTATGCAACCATTATATTAATTTTCATATTCACTGTAAAATAATACATTGTGTATCGAGGGTGTACTCAATGTTGGATTTAGCAGACCGAGTATTTATAAGTACAAGTCGAAGAAAAGTTAGCACGAGTCTCTGCAAACTCGCGATATAAAAAAGCCCACCAACCCTTGGGTGCACATGATATTATGTTTTCTGACAGTTTTTAATTTTCGAGTAATTTATTCATCATAATCAATGTATCAATAAAGGTTTAAGAAGAAAGACGCGGGGGTATTATATCAGACAACTAAATTGTCAGATGGGTGATTTTAAAGAAATTTTTGAAATTTATACACAATGTTTTACATTTATATACATTTATATACACTTCCATAAAATTAAGAAAAAAAAGTCTTATATAGCGAAAATTTTTAAAAAATATATAAATGTATATAAATGTATATATCTGTAGAAAAACTAAATATATGTATATTTACAAAAATACAAATTTTCAATACAACTATTCAAAATGTAAGAAAAATATATAAATGTAAATAAGTGAAAATTTTTGTAAAAAAAACTTATATAAATGTATATAAACGTATTTAAACGTAAAAAATGTTCTAATTACAACTTTTATAAACACTTATTATATAAGTTTGTATACATTTTTTTACATTTATATACATTTTCTATTTCCATCGGGGATGTAACGCGTTTTTCGCACGAGCGATGCGAGTGAGAAAAGTCACACGAGCTAAAAATCATATTACGCACCAGTTTCGAACCGTATTTCATACCACGAGAGCCGAATAATTATGTTAAAGTTATGATTTTGAGGTTACAGTGGTATAAAATGTTTAAAGTTTAGTATATAAAAATTTAAAAAAACGTGGCAAGAAGTCCATAATATTCTCATTAAATTATTTTAATATGATATGTGATATCGGTATTTCCAATACCATTTTCACCTAACGATTAAACTATAGAAAATGCGGTGATTAAGGGAATTAAGCCCTACGTCGACACATGATCTAAAAATTTTATGGGAATACATCTTTTACATTTTTCGGAATGTTTTTCCTCTAGTTGAAAGTCTGTAAGTTTATGCAATTTGTTTTTAATTTTTATAGACGAGAATTTTTCTATTATTTATTTTTGAAAAGAATTTTTTTTGTGTTCTGAATAGCTCCCGTTTGTAATTGACAGTATCAGATTTGGAAAATATTTTAAACGACTTTATATTTAAGATATTCCTTGAAGGAAATGGCCACATTATATTTAATAAAATATCTATATAACATTTCACCATTCTGATATAATACCTCCCCTGTGGATAAAAATATGCTGCAGCAATCTCAAAGTAATGGATCAGGCATAAAAAAAGGTATTATCGATTTTTAAAATTGAAAAACACAAAAATCGACCCTGCGTTACCAAAATGATTGTTAATTCTACTTAAATTCATGGAATGTTCATTAATATGTTCTGCTCTCAGTTAATACGTGTTTGCATAAATAATTTTAACATATGTTTTACACATTATTTTAGTAATTTAATTTCATTAATTATTTAAAAACAATAGAAATAATATGCAAACTCGATATTATTCGATGGAAACCGAGCGGGAAGGTGGCAGATATTTTCCATCAGGATAGGATAGGAAACACAGGATTATTAGGTTAAGGAAGAAAGGGTGATGAATATTTTTAAATATTCCTAACATGCACTAAAAATTAAAATCTTTTGCCTGTAATCAGATATTTTTTCATTTCAATAATCTACAAAAGAAATGCAAATTAGTTACCATGCGAAACTATTCACCACAATTTATTACAAAAGATAAAACAAAATTATAAATTATATTGCTTTATGCACGTTACTACAAGTAATTGTTATTAATTTCAAGTTTATATATATTACGTGAATCAATACTGATTCCAGTACTTTCTGATTATCCGAACAAAGTATTATAATCTGAATCATTTATGAACGTAAATATGGATTATAAACAAAAAGACGATAATTGATATGGCATGACAGCGCTCATACCCTAAGAACTATAGAATAATTTAGTATAAATGTTGTCTTACAATTTAATATAGTATATACATGCAATATAAAAAAAAAATCGTAGTGTATAAAAAGTGACATTATATTTTTAATAATTTTACTTCAATAATTTTACAAAATGAATTAATATTGTAACTACGAAATGGAAATTACTATTATCAAATTAGCAATAAAAATATTTATACAATTAAATACAACTAAACAAACTTTTTTTACATGAAGATCTATGATTTATAAATAAATTATCACACAGCATTGAAAAAAGTGAAAAATTTCTATGAAGAAAAATGAAATTGAAAATTAATAACTAGTATTTTACTTATTTGAAGATAATTATAAATATTATAATTAAAAATCATGCTTTATATTATATTAATAAATGGCCATTAAATGTCACCTTTCATTGAATCACAAAAATAATTGTCTGTAAGGAAATAAACATATATTCATATTAGCTTAAGACAATACAATAAGCGTAACAACTTGTTGAAATTTCATCATGAAAAAAAAAATTATTTCCTTTGTGTTAAAAAATACATATTCTAATTTAGTTTCTCATTAAGTAATATAGACGTTAATAAAATCTAATATGTTCTTTTTTTACTCATGACTCAATTTCTGCAACTTAGCATTAGGCTTGTTACCAGCAAAATGTCTTTTTCTTGAACTTTTAGCATCTCGCAAATCATAATTTATCCATTTCACCTTATTAAAAATATGAACTCTAACAAAAAACACAATTACAGCCTCACGATGCGATTTACAAGGTTCGTCAGTAATCCAAAACTGTGCATGATATTTAAGAATTTCAGCTGTGATTTTATCAATTAAAACTTTACTAACTTCTGTCTTGTAACTTACTTCAGAAAATAGTGTATCAAAAGTTTCAATAGCTGTTATAATGATTCTATAAAAAGCGTCAGAAGGGACGCAAAGATTTCCAAGTTCATTGGTCACATTAAATACTTTATACGCTTTAAAAAAAATAGATCATCGTTACTTTCCATGTTACAATTAACTCTAGTGAAAGAAGCTTTACAATCAGAACAATTAAATTTTGAAATACATTTCATAGCTATATATCCAGCAACATACTTTATTGCTCCCTGTAAAGGAGTACATGAATCTTGGCGATTGTGAGAATTTGTCAAAACACTATTCATTTTATCATAAGTTTCGGATGACAAGCTCCTATCTATATTATTCAAATTCTCACTCCCTTCATTTAATGAATTAGATACTTCTTGAAATTCATTATCATTAACATCTCTTCAACAAAAGTATCTTCATTTTCATCGAAATGAACAGATTCATTTACTCCATCGAATGAAATTTCACTGCAAACGTCTTCAATATCATCGTTAATTAATTCATCATTTTCATTACTTGCATTTACTTCGATGATACTGTTGTCATTTGCAAGAAAATTACAAGTAATACGATCGGTATTATCGTCAATGTCTTCAGTAAACGCGGGCACAGGATTGGTCATATTTTCTAACGATTCTTGTAAATCAAGCGTAGTACTTTTCGTACAAATTGCTAGTAACGCTACCGTTTCGTCAGGTTCGCAGTTTGTTAATTTCGATGAAGACGTTAAATTTGCAGTAATACTATACTGTAAATTATGCCTCACTTGCATCGCAGTTGGATTTTGATTGTGACCAGAACGACTTCTTAAAACAGAAAATAAATTTTCTAACGGATCTTGATTTAAACGCGTGGTTAACAAATATACTCCCTCGTTTGATGCCATATCTTCCCATTGCAAAAGTATACTGTTAATCGTCAAATAAAAACCGTCAAAGCATGGCGGATTACCGTTTTTATCAACGCATTTCCAGGTTTCGATCCAATTCAAAGAATCTTTCAAATACTGTACTACTTGAGGATTTAAGTTTGACAAAGGACGACGCAAAGGATTAACATCTCGAGAACTTCTACTATTTAAACAATCAAAAAGGTCGTTTACTTTTTTAATAAAATTTGCTGTTGCAATGCAATCGGGATGAATGAAAGGTTTTTCTGATGCGACCGCGCCTGCTAATAAAGCTGAAGAAACACTGTTACTAAAAATTTGAGCCGCAAGACTAACGTTCATTAACTGAAAAGCATTAGGATCTAGATGTCTGTCTGTTAGTTTAGGGGCAGATTTAGTTGGAAGATCTTTTTCACGATTTCTTAATTCCCGAATCGCATCCCATGACACGGGTTTCTCATTAATTTCAAATTGACGTTTGCGAAAAGTGTTACGAAGGCATTTAAGTAAATGGGGAGCATCAAAATTGAAGAAAATTTTACGATTGTTTCGTTCAAGAAATGGTTTATTTTTGGTTATTCCCAATTCTTTTATAGCCGATTGATTTGGCGATCCTTGATCGCATACCATTGATTTTAATAGAAAACCAGTACCTTCAACGTAATCTATTACATCTAAAATGATTTTGTGCAATGACTTTCCATTTACACTGTTATGGGGAACATAGTAGCAAATAGGCTGTCTCCAATCATTTTGCCTACCTCGTAACATAAAAACTAAAACATGATTACCACGATTTGCATTGCGACCATGCTTTCCCATATCAGTGTAACCTTCAATCAAATCCTTTTCTGGGTTGTAATCTAACCACGTTTTTATGCTCATTTCATCCCACATTAATACGCACTCGCGCTCTTTTACTGTCATTGTGCTTGATTTTATTTTTAACAATTCAAATAACTTAATGTTATTTCCAGGCTCCAAATCAAGTTCATTAATCCATCGTCTTATCAAACTAATACATGGTAAGGCAAACTTCTTTTGGTCACGCAAATAACAATAAGCTTTTGGAGATTTATAAAATAAAATCACAGCAAATTCTTTTTCATCATTAGACCACTTTCTGAGTTTGACATGATTCATTTGCATTTTAAAAAAGTTTAATACATTTGTATTAAGCTTTAAATACTCGTCATAAAAAGAAACTGCTTCCTTAGATTTTTAAATTTTACGTTCAAGATTTTTAATTTTTTTATTTTTATTACGAATATCTTTAGAAAGTTTAATAGCCTTTTGTTTATACACATCTCTTCGTACACTCATTATTTTAGTCACATACTGTGCTTGTTTACATCGTTTATCTTTTTTGTTTAACTGCTCTTTTAAACTCGCAATTTCATGTTGCAATTTTTGAACTAAAGTTTTATACTTTTTAGTTTGAACATTTGCATTTAATGATTTTCCGGTAGAGTCACAATCAAAGTTCGACTTGCTTTGCATTCCTGAACAAGATGGCTCTGCTGTATCAAAGTGTTGAGGAATGTTATGACTAGTTTCTATTAAAGAAGATGTTTCTAAATCAATTCCCACAAAGTTTTGTGGCATGTTGTTACTTCTTTCTCTTATAAAGGGTGTTTCTAAATCAATAACTGATCTGTCTTCAGAGGTAGGAGGAAGATCAATTCCAGAGCCATCATGTTCTTTAATCTGACCGGAATCATTCGAATCAGTATCTGAAGCCTTTTGAATAGGTATAGCTATATTTTTCAATTTTGTCATACCAGAACCGACCACAAAATCGTCAGCAGTAAAATGGTCATTGCAAAGTCGCTTGGCTTCCAGTTTGTCATCCAATTTAAGAAGATTGTCATTGCCTGAGTGAAAGATCCAGTCTAGTTGTCTATGTAAACGAAATATATGATTGATAGAGGGAAAATTTAAGTCTTACAAGGAGTGTATCTCAGATCTGGATCATGGATTTTCTCAAACTTTGAGATCTGTTTTTAGATGTTAAAATATGAAACGAACCGGAGTTAGACCCTCACGCTTTGATAAACTGAAGTTATGAACATTTTTAACTGCATTTAAGGAAATACTGAAAAAAAAATGCTTGCTTTGTTTCAGCAAAACCCGTGAGCCGGAACCCTGAGCCTCTCCGAGTTAATAAGAGAGGAAAAGGATCCTCTAACAAAACTATCGGAATATATAATCTTTAAAAAGAGCTATATCAAAGCCATCACCTTATAAAATTAATTGCCTAATAATTCTCAAAAATATAGATATAAAAAAGACCACTTTTACTAAAATTAAGGTGGTTCCGGAGCGATATATATGTATATAAATATAAAAATTTTTACGATGATTACTTCACATATTATAATTTGAGAAACAATATAGAATGAAACAATAATTCTTGAAGAAACAAACAAAAAATTTTCAAAGAAATTTAAATATTATTCAAGAAGATATCGACAATTGAAAAAGAAATCAACAAAACCCATAATTCTTTTTCATTTTTCATCCAATTTTAATTTGCAAGGTCTCATTTTATTTTTTGTTCAATTTCAGGGGACGTAGCAATATAAAAAATTCGAAAATTTTCAAAACTTGCAAAGTTATAAGCAATTGTTTGTAGATATGTGACTCACTTTTATAAAGTTTCTAGCATTTTAATACAGTTTTCTATGATTCGCAACGATTTTATACAATTTCAGGGTATTTACTCCTGACTTAAGAAAAAATTCCCGTATTTTTCCCTCTTTTTCCCGGTCAGTTTTTGTAATCTTCCCGATATGAAACAAGCAATTTTTATTATAATTTTAAAGAGATCTTCACATTTATAAAAAAAAAAAAAAAATGAAGAAGATAAGATAAAAGGTAACAATTTTTAAACACGACCGCTTCTCATGAGAGCTTTATATTTTCTCCAGAGTGATATTCAAATGCGGCTCTCATACCGTCTTGTACGAAGGGCGACATCGGTATACAGGAGGTGGTTGGTACTGTGCGACGTTTTTCAATCGGCCTTTACCAACGTTGGCATTATTCTTGTCACCGAATCATAAAGATTGTAACCCCCGAAAAACTAGCAATTTACTGTATAAAAACTATTTTCCGCCAAGAATTAGTTCATTTGTGAATTTTCTATCATGTATGTATGTATATATGTACGTTCGTATGTAATCAAGTTTATGGATTTTCTCAGAAAATTTTTCATAGATCATACGAATTTTGGCCCAGATACTCGTTTTCTTATAAGTAACGGGTAGTCCTATACCGAGCCGAATCCATCGGAAAATAAAAAAATGCCCGAGCAAATAAAAATCTGAAAAATAGATTTTGAACATAACATTAAAAAAAATAACTTTCAGTCAAAAACAACAAATTCATCTGCTAAAATTAATTTAAAAATAGTACATGGTGCAACTAGGGAGGAAAGTTGACTTTTTCTAGCGAGGGTGATAATTGACGAGTGGTTCTCGAGTGATCAAAATTATCATCCGAATTTGAAAAATTCAATTGCTCTAGGGCTTCATCAATACCAAATCAGAGAGTCGAAGTCGGACGGCAGCTTCGAGTCTGCGCAGTAGAGACTGTCGCGGATTGGGCACTCGCGCTGCACACCGTAGCGCGCGCGTTCAAATGACGAGTGAATTTAAGCTAGAGTCGGGTGTTACGTAGACGTGTAATACAAGGCAAAAAAATTATTTCAATAATACAAGGCAAACAAATTATTTAAATAATTCTTAACACCAACTAGGCGGGGGATGCGAGTTCAACGCGTGTACGGGAGTGCGTCAGACGTGCATACATGGCAAAATAATTATTTAAATAGTTCTTAACCCCAAGTAGGCGGAAGATGCAAGTTCCAATGCGTATACGGAATCGAGTCAGACGTGCATACGAGGCAAAACAATTATTTAAATAATTCTTAACCCCAAGTAGGCGGGGGATGCAAGTTCCACGCGTATACGGGAGCATCACCCACCTACTAGGGCTTGAGGATTATTTAAATAATTATTTTGCTATAATACACGTCTGCCTTATTACAGTATAAGCGTGGAACTCGCATCCCTCGCCTATTTGGGGTTAAGAACTATTTAAAAAATTACTTTGCCATGTATGCACGTCTGACGCGCTCCCGTATACGCGTGGAATTCGCATCCCGCTCCTACTTGGGATTAAGAATTGTTTGCATAATTATTTTGCCATATATACATGTCTGCCTTATTCCAGTATACGCGTGGAACTCGCATCCCTCGCCTATTTGGGGTTAAGAACTACTTAAAAAATTACTTTGCCATGTATGCACGTCTGACGCGCTCCCGTATATGCGTGGAATTCGCATCCCGCTCCTACTTGGGGTTAAGAATTGTTTACATAATTATTTTGCCATGTATACACGCCTGGCTTGCCTCCGTGTACGCGTGAAACTCGCCTCTTCGCCTACTTGGGGTTAAAAATGATTTAAATAATTATTTTGCAATGTATACACGTTTGCCTTATTCCAGTATACGCGTGGAACTCGCATCCCCCGCCTGCTTGGGGTTAAGAATGATTTAAATAATTATTTTTCCATGTATATCTTATTCCAGTATGCGCGTGGAACTCGCATCCCCCGCCTACTTGGGGTTAAGAACTATTTAAATAATTATTTTGCCTTGTATGCCCGTCTGACACGCTCCCGTATACGCATGGAACTCGCATCCCCCGCCTACTTGGGGTTAAGAACTATTTAAATAATTATTTTGCCTTATATGTACGTCTGACGCGCTCCCGTATACGCGTGCAACTCATATCCCCCGCCTTCTTAGGTTTAAAAACGGTTTAAATAATTGTCTTGCTTATTGTTGCACGTCTACGTTATTTCCTAATATGCGTGCACCTCGCATACCCCGGCTATTGGGTTTAAAAATTATTTAAATAATCGTTTGGCTTAATTTTTCATGTCTACATGATTCCCTTATATACGTGGACCTCATTCCTCCGCCTACCTGGGTTCTAAAATAATTTAAATATTCGTTTGGGTTATTTTGTCATCATAACTCCCTCATACCATAAGTAAGTACTCAATCTTTATAATCAGTTATATTTTTAAAAGTAAATTCAGCTTGGAACGCGCAGTTTGAACGCGCACCACGATGCGCTCCATGATGCACCCCGCAGTGTAGATAATCCCTTATCACGTTGGCTGCATCGACAATTACTGAATATCTTACGCATGCATACGCGTGCATACGCGTGCACGTGCTTATGTAACGGGGGCCTTAACAAACAGGCACGCTTTTTCCACCTACATGAGTTTCGTGCGTAGGCGAGCGGATGTTTTATAAATTAAAAACCGCTGCCAATTCATTGGCACGTGGCTTCCTCAAAATTAATTTATTGATTCATTTAATTAATTTTTAAAGGCAAATTTGAAAATTTAACACAATAGAACACGAACTGATCGTGCAAATAAAATGTAAAAAAGAGAAAACGCGATTAATATCGAAGTGCAGTCAAAAGTATTGTTAAACGTATTTCTCGGCTTCTAATTCGCCAGCATATTTAGCTAATTTCATGTATCGGCGAAGCGCGCTGTAAATTAACCTCAATAAAAAACAAAAGTAAGTGAAAAACGCGCTCGCATAGCACGTGTCATTTCCATTTTCTAGTATAGATATACCCGAAAAATTATGATTTGAAAAGAGGGCTAAATCAGTTTTAACCTCGAATATCTCTGAAATTCATAAACGAATTCTTTTACTCTAAAAACACATATAATAAATAATATACACTCTACATCTCCGCCAAATTTTAAAGAAATTAAAACAAGTTTTCTCTTGTTATCAGGTGACAAAGAAAATGACTTTGTAAAATAGGAAAATTTTGAATATCAAAAAGTAATTGTACGATCTTGATAAAAATTCACATACATAATATCTATATCACATACAAAATTGTCTAGAAATCTGGAGCTGATTCATCGAACCGTTCTCGAAAAATTACGATTAAAAAAAAATTTTTTTTAATTTTTACCTCAAATATCTCTGAAATTTATGGACCAATTATTTTGCCCAAAGAACTCGACAACGAACACCTTTAATCATATTTCTAGAGCAATTTAAAGAAACTTAAAATTTTAGTATTACAAAGCTTCCTCTAAGAGGAAGCAAAAATTAAAATACACAACGATGTCTGGCACTAATTCAGCGTAATAAAGTCTTAAGAAGCAGATTGAAAGTACAGATTTGTGAAAAAAAAAAACTGCTGACAATTCAGTAACTCGTGGATTCCACAAAATTAATCTACTTATCTCTCTTATTAATTTTTAATGCCCATATTTTAAATAATAGCACCAATTTAACGTCGAACGATAAATCCATTAAACAGCAAATCAGCGTTCAGGTTTCGAATAAAAAACGCGCCATATGATGGGCCAGAAGTCATAGCGACAATAGTTAAGAAAAAAAAAATTATTTTCATATGTCGTTTATATGAGCGTGTATGTAAAGGAATGTTATGTAGATACGTAAAAAACATTATTGAAAAATTGCAAATTAAAATTTTCATCTCGATTGTCTCATAAAATTACAAAAATCATAAAATTTAAAAACGTTAAACCAATTTCCCTCTATTGTTACTGTACAACAAAAACAACAACTTTTAAATATCAAATATGTCAAAAAGTAACACGATCTTGATAAAATTTGCACATCTATTAATTACATCATATATAAAATGAAATAAAAATTTTCAAGGATTCGAAAATTATCGTCATGTTAAATATACAATTCATTTATAAAAAGAAAATGTTTGTTAACTGGTGACTGTTCCAGACTGGTATAGTCACTCTATATACACACACACTTACAATAAAAATTTGTCAAATTTAAATGGTTTCATTATTACAAAAAATAAAAAGAAAATAAATTTAGTAGCTAAATAATTAAAATTATTTTAAAGTTAATTTATTATTTAATTAATTTATTATTAGCTCAGAAATATAACCTATAATAATAATTTCAATAATTGTTTGCCAGGTCTCGCCCAAAATAACTCTAAAGATTATCAATCAATGTTTGATAATAACAATTTCAATTTATTTAATATAAAACTATTCATTATAAAGAAAAAGTTAATCAAAACAATCTAACCGTTCTTCATCCTTTGGAAAGCGATGAAAAATCAGTGTAGGGTTTTTCGCCTTCGTGTTTGTGCATCCTTCATACGCACAACGTGCTCGAGATGGTGCCATGACTCAAATTTCTCAAAAAACTAATATAAAAATACTTTAAAAGAAAGTCAAGACCCTTGAAGTGAAGACGCCGTCGGAACTGCAACACTCCTGCCTCCGCTGTCAGAAAGACACTCCCGCCTTATTACACGCTTTCCGCGCGATTGCCGAAACAAAAACATTACATTACCCAGTTTCATAGAATAGTTTATATTATTTTAAATGCAGTAAAATCTTTTAAATAAATCAAAACAATAATAATTTGTAAAATAACATTTTATTTTAATTCATTAACAATTATTTTATTAGTCTGATATCTTATATACACGTGTATATCTATATATATACTCTTCTTATACAGGCTTATATATCTATATATATTGGGCGGCAGTCAGCACCATCTCACGGATGGATAACAGAACTAATCGGCTTGTTATCCAGTGACTTCGTCCAAAAGTTTCTTAAGCCGTACGCTTCTATATGCATCTATATTCGTTGGTAGAAACGTACAGAACACGCATATGTAACGGGTCCTGCACAGGAGAGGTTCGAATAGACACTTTCCAATCAGAACGAAAATAAAAATATATGAAAGTGAAATTAGTTTTGCATTTGTAGTTTGTAATATATTACAACTAGAATTTCATAAAAATGAATTATGATGGATTACAAAATGAAAATTTAATTTTTTTAAAGAAAATTGGTTGCTGTTTATTATGCTCTATAAGGTTTTGTGGAATAAATTTGCTAGAAGAAAAAATGCATCCTGACACTTTTATTTCAAAGGTACTACAACTTTTATCAATAATGACGGGAGTTTTTCAGAAAATTTACTATTAAATAATTTTATATGTACTTTAATCTGTGAAGATGTTGCTTATCAGTTATTAGAACGATGTATTATATTTAGATGTATGTAGTAATTTATGTACTGTGAAAGTTATATGTGATGAAATGAACTTCGTAAATGTATTTTTTTAAGGCTGATGCTACTTGTACAACTGGTTTCCCAACCTCAAAATGTACAACACATCAATAGATGAGAGGACATACTAGACAATTTTTATAATTATACAAATTTTGACACTTTTTTAAAATTAACTAAAGAAATAATATTCCTTTTTGTAAGTAAATTATTTTTTTGGCTGCTGTATAAAGATTCCCGTAGTAAAAAGATAAGTATTTCTATCGAACAAATAGCAATCTGTCGTACAAATAGCAACGCCATTTTCTTAATACATCATTTACAGTAAATAGTTAATATGGTTAATTAAACTAATTTTTAAATTAAAACAATTATTTTACACAAGATTATTACAATTTAATAATAATAAAATAAACCTGAATGGCAAATGATAACAAAGAAAGATTTTTATTACAACAGTTACCTACTCATTGATAAGAATTCAAATATATACATAAAGGCTACTTTACCTATATTGAAATTGTTATATTTTAAGTAGCTTGTTCATTCAATTTTAAAGTCTGTTACATGCAAAAAGAACATTCACAAAGAAGGTGCTTGAAATTTCGAACGTTCAGAGTGAACAAAAGACTTTTGCCATTTTCACATTTAGCCGAAGTTGGCTACTTAATATATTTAAAAAATGATAATAACTGTATCTCTTCACTTGTCAGTCTAGCAGTCACCATGGGTTTGAAGTTTGCAATGTTGGAGAAAAGATTCATTTTACTACACGTTTATACGAAATAATATTAATTTTGTGTGTAGATTTAGTGTTTTATAGTATAAAATAACTTTAAATCTAAGGTTTAGATAAAATTTCCATTGTTTCATAGCTTTAATCAATTATAAAAAATTATTTTGTTGCATTCCAACGATGCAAACTTCAGACCTATTAGTTACCACTAAAACCACTCCGACGAATTCTAACCAAAATTAGAAACTATAAGTTAAGATTTCATTCATTATGAACATTCCGAATTTCAAATATGTCACAAAGAATCAATTTCCAATAGGAAATCAGCCTTAAAATGATATTTGTAACAAAGTTATCAGAAAGATAGGGTAAGGGGGACAATTACTGTAAATCACAGTAAAATTTAACTTCCAAAGTATAATCCAATATATTATATTTATTTAAATATTTAAAAACCTTAATGATTAAAGGCTGTTGTTAAACATCTGACAGATGGATACAAAATATGTTCCTGTATTAATAAGTTGAAAAAAATACCATAACATTAAGGGTAGTATCGTACTAATTAAATATAAATACATAGAATGCCAAAATATAACTAAAACAAATAATAAATCAGTAATAAAACTCAAATCTGTTGGATAATCCGTCATAGAACAGAAGCGTTTAATACTTTTAACCTCAAATTTGTTGTAAACTGACAGATCTGGAAAATAGGTTCAAGTTGCAAAAAATAGTCAAGAATCGCCATGTAGACACTGCCCCTATAACACTCAATATTGGAGCAATATTGCTTCAATTTTTCTTCGACATATTCGCCATATTCACTAATGTTCCCTCAACGATACATGGATGCAACCATGGAGCGCAAACCATGATTTCCATTTTTCCATTGCTTTTGTCAAGGGGGGGTCCAAAGTTTAGACGACTTACTTGAAAATTGAAGTCAACTATAGACGTGCTCGGTTTCGATATAAGCTACTGCAGACTGTGCAAAATTTCGAAATTCTAAATTACGAAAATCATATTTTCGAATCTAACAATTCAACTACTGTCCAAAACATCGAATTTCATTAATAGAATTTTAATAGGGATACAATAAACATATTTCGAAATAAATCATTAGAAACAAGTTATATTTGCTTTGAAATCGTATTGATGAAATTCAATGTTTTGGACAGTAGGTGAATTGTTACATTCGAAAATATGATTTTCGTAATTTAGAATTTCGAAATTTTGCACAATCTGTAGTAGCTTATATCGAAACCAAGCACGTCTATAGTTGACTTCAATTTTCAAGTGAGTCGTCTAAACTTTGGACCCCCCCCCTCCCCCTTTGTCAAACGATGGATTAGGCTATCTATGATAGCAATATTGCAGCAATATTCGTCCAATATTTGACAACGCCTGAGAAATATTGCGTATATTTATAATTATACTTTCTGCAGATTTTTCTTTTCATTTTGAAATACTGCAACAATATTCCCCAAAACTCAATAACATTATAGAGTAACATTAAATTTTAAGTGTTTGTTTTAAAATCAATCTTTAAAACAAAATTTATTTATTTCACATAGATAAGGCATAAAATTTTGGTATACGGACAGTTGCTCGAAAATTTTTTGCTCGAACACTTTTGCTCGAATACATTTGCTCGAAATGACGTTTACTCGAACGGACATTTGCTCGAACGGATATTTGCTCGAAAATCTTTTTCTCGAATGAAAATTTTCTCGAATATACATTTGCTCGTAAGATAATTTCCACCTATGGAGGGTCATTATTTCTTTAGTCACAAACTCAGATAAATGACTAAATAAATAATATACATTCATAGGTAGAAGTGTATGAATTTCAAAAGAAATTAGACTCTTTTAACACACTTGAATAGAAACTTAATGAATTGCACATTTGCAAATTTTATTTAGAGCAAAGTTTTTTCGAGTCAATGTTCTTTCGAGCAAATGTATTTGCCGCAAATCTTCATTCGAGCATATATCTTTCGAGCCAATGTATATTCGAGCAAATGTTCATTCGAGAAAACAATTTTCGAGCAAACGTCCGTTCGAGCAAAAGTTTTCGAGCAACTGGGTCGGTATCGAAAAGGCGAACGTTCACTTCGTATTTGCAGCAAAATTTCGAATTTTGTTACTCTGAATTCGTCATGTACTCATGACTTTTCTATAAATGAATGCATCTAATTAGAATGTTCGAATCATCGACTGGTCATGATGAATAAAGAAGATATGATCGACATAGTTGCATTCGAATCGTTATTGTCCGAAACATGAAAATTTTTTCCAACTATAAAGTAGAAAGTTCGCAAGTGCGAAAAACAATAAGTATTTACACTAACTAGTACTGTTTTTCGCCCTTATGAAACCATCATCTATTTTAGTCAGAAAGAATGTTCCTTTTTGAGAAAATAGTGATTCGAATCTAGCTATTTCGATCACATCTTATTTATTCTTCATTACCAGTCGACGATTCGAACATTCTAATTAAATGCGTTCGTTAAAAAGTTCATTAGTAAATAACGTAATTCGGAGTAATAAAATTCGACATTTTGCTACAAATACGAAGTAAAGATTCGCCTTTTCGATACCCACCCGATCAACTGTCCTAAACCCAAAATTTTGAGTCCCTATTGTGAAGGGGATATCAAAAACAAGTCAAGTCTTGTAATTCGGACTCTTTGTAAAGTCATTTGAACAGTTCAATTACACAGCTTATATCACTCTTATAACACTCAATATAGGAGTAATATTGCTTCAATATTGCTTTGACATATTCGCCATATTCACTAAAGTTCCCTCAATGATACATGGATTCAACCATGGAGCAATATTGCTGCAAACCATGATTTCCGTATTTCCATTGCTTTGGTAAAATGACGGGGTTATGGGCTATCTGTGATAGCAATATTGCAGCAATATTCATCCAATATTTGACAATGTCTGAGAAATATTGGTTATATTTATAATTATACTTTTTGCAGATTTTTCTTTCCATTTTGAAATACTGCAACAATATTCCCTAAAGACTTAACAACATTATAGAGAAACATTAAATTTTAAGTGTTTATGTTCAAAATCAATCTTTAAAACGAAATTTATTTATTTCACATAGATAAGGCGTAACATTTTGAGTCCCCATTGTGAATGGGTTTGAAGTTTGCAACGTTGCGATCCAACGAAAATTCGATTTTCGAAAAACCACTTTTTTCCACATGGATGATATAATGTACTACAAATAATGGAAGAATACATCAAAATTGATTAAAATAAATCAATTCCAAACTACCCCCCACCCCTAACACGGAATTCGTAAGATGACCTAAGAGAAAAAAATTCTCTCTTCGCGGCGTTTGGTATTTCCAAACTTTTTATTGCTGGAATTATTTTCTGAGGATACAAAATACCCGAAAAAAAATTAGGAACCAAATCGACTCCCCGGAACACCCCCGAAAAGCTGATTATATAGGGGTAGTAACGGAAAAAAAATTCTCTCTCCGCGGCGTTTGGTATTTCCAAACTTTTTATTGCTGGAATTATTTTCTGAGGATACAAAATACCCGAAAAAAAATTAGGAACCAAATCGACTCCCCGGAACACCCCCAAAAAGCTGATTATATAGGGGTAGTAATGGAAAAAAAATTCTCTCTCCGCGGCGTTTGGTATTTCCAAACTTTTTATTGCTGGAATTATTTTCCGAGGATACAAAATACCCGCAAAAAAATTAGGAACCAAATCAACTCCCCGGAACACCCCCAAAAAGCTGATTATATAGGGGTAGTAACGGAAAAAAAATTCTCTCTCCGCGGCGTTTGGTATTTCCAAACTTTTTATTGCTGGAATTATTTTCTGAGGATACAAAATACCCGCAAAAAATTAGGAACCACATCGACTACCCGGAACACCCCCGAAAAGCTGATTATATAGGGGTAGTAACGGAAAAAAAATTCTCTCTCCGCGGCGTTTGGTATTTCCAAACTTTTTATTGCTGGAATTATTTTATGAGCACACAAACTACTCGTAAAAAAATTACGAACCAAATCGACTCCCCGGAAAACCCCCAAACAGCTGATTATATAATCAGATATATAGGGGTCGAGACGGAAAAAAAAGTTCTCACTGCACGGTGTCTGGCATTTCCAAACTTTTTAAACCTGGAATTACTTTTTGAGCATAAAAACTCCCTGTAAAAAATTACGAACCAAATCGACTACCCGGAAACCCCTAAACAGCAGATTATATAATCAGATATATAGGGGTTGTGACCGAAAAAAATTCTCTCTCAGCGGCGTTTAGCATTTCCAAACTTTTTATTGCTGGAATTATTTTATGAGCACACAAACTACTCGTAAAAAATTACGAACCAAATCGACTCCCCGGAAAACCCCAAACAGCTGATTATATAATCAGATATATAGGGGTCGTGACGCAAAAAAATTCTCACTGCTCGGTGTCTGGCATTTCCAAACTTTTTAAAGCTGGAATTACTTTTTGAGCATAAAAACTCCGTGTAAAAAAATTACTAACCAAATCGACTCCCCGGAAAACCCCAAACAGCTGATTATATAATCAGATATATAGGGTGCGTGACGGAAAAAAAATTCTCACTGCTCGGTGTCTGGCATTTCCAAACTTTTTAATGCTGGAATTACTGTTTGAGCATAAGAACTCGCTATAAAAAAATTACGAACCAAATTGACTCCCCGGAAAACCCCCATGGGTTTAAAGTTTGCAACGTTGCGATCCAACGAAAATTCGATTTTCGAAAAACACCTTTTTTCCACATGAATAGCATAATATACTGCAAATAATGGAAGAATACATGAAAATTGATCAAAATAAATCAATTCCAAACTACCCCCCACCCCTAACACGGAATTCGTAAGACAACCTAAGAGAACGAAAATTCCATTTTTCTAAAATCAAATTTCTCAGGGAGAATGACACCAGATATTGTAAATAACACAAGAATTCATCAAAAATAATTGATATAAACCGATATCAAATTATCCCCACCCCCAAAACCACCCCAAACGGGTGATTATACAGGGTAGATGTAAAAATGCAATAAAAAAAAATTCTCCCTCGGCGGCTTTGGGTTTTCCAAACTTTTTATTGTAGAAATTACTTTCTAGGAACACAAGCTACATGTAAAAAAATTAAGAAGAAAATAAACTCCCCGGAACATTTCCAAACGGGCCCAAAAAGGTGACAAACAGCGTGTTTGTAAGAAAAAAAATTCTCCCTCAGCGGCTTTGGGCATTTCCAAACTTTTTATCGTGGAAATTACTTTCTAGGAACACAAGCTACATGTAGAAAAATTAAGAAGAAAATAAACTCCCCGGAACATTTCCAAACGGGCCCAAAAAGTTGATAATACAGCGTATTTGCAGGAAAAAAAATTCTCACTCGGCGGCTTTGGGCATTTCCAAACTTTTTATCGCGAACATTACTTTCTAGCAGCACAAGTTACATGTAAAAAAATTAAGAAGAAAATAAATTACCCGGAACATTTCCAAACGGGCCCAAAAAGGTGACAAACAGCGTGTTTGTAAGAAAAAAAAATTCTCCCTCAGCGGCTTTGGGCATTTCCAAACTTTTTATCGTGGAAATTACTTTCTAGCAACACAAGCTAAATGTAAAAAAATTAAGAAGAAAATAAACTCCCCGGAACATTTCCAAACGGGCCCAAAAAGTTGATAATACAGCGTATTTGCAGGAAAAAAATTCTCACTCGGCGGCTTTGGGCATTTCCAAACTTTTTATCGCGAACATTACTTTCTAGCAGCACAAGCCACATGTAAAAAAATTAAGAAGAAAATAAACTCCCCGGAACATTTCCAAACGGGCCCAAAAAGGTGACAAACAGCGTGTTTGTAAGAAAAAAAAATTCTCCCTCAGCGGCTTTGGGCATTTCCAAACTTTTTATCGTGGAAATTACTTTCTAGCAACACAAGCTACATGTAAAAAAATTAAGAAGAAAATAAACTCCCGGAACATTTCCAAACGGGCCCAAAAAGTTGATAATACAGCGTATTTGCAGGAAAAAAATTCTCACTCGGCGGCTTTGGGCATTTCCAAACTTTTTATCGCGAACATTACTTTCTAGCAGCACAAGCTACATGTAAAAAAATTAAGATGAAAATAAACTCCCGGAACATTTCCAAACGGGCCCAAAAAGGTGACAAACAGCGTGTTTGTAAGAAAAAAAAATTCTCCCTCAGCGGCTTTGGGCATTTCCAAACTTTTTATCGTGGAAATTACTTTCTAGCAACACAAGCTACATGTAAAAAAATTAAGAAGAAAATAAACTACCCGGAACATTTCCAAACGGGCCCAAAAAGTTGATAATACAGCGTATTTGCAGGAAAAAAATTCTCACTCGGCGGCTTTGGGCATTTCCAAACTTTTTATCGCGAACATTACTTTCTAGCAGCACAAGTTACATGTAAAAAAATTAAGAAGAAAATAAATTCCCTGGAACATTTCCAAACGGGCCCAAAAAGGTGACAAACAGCGTGTTTGTAAGAAAAAAAAATTCTCCCTCAGCGGCTTTGGGCATTTCCAAACTTTTTATCGTGGAAATTACTTTCTAGCAACACAAGCTACATGTAAAAAAATTAAGAAGAAAATAAACTCCCCGGAACATTTCCAAACGGGCCCAAAAAGTTGATAATACAGCGTATTTGCAGGAAAAAAAATTCTCACTCGGCGGCTTTGGGCATTTCCAAACTTTTTATCGCGAACATTACTTTCTAGCAGCACAAGCTACATGTAAAAAAATTAAGATGAAAATAAACTCCCCGGAACATTTCCAAACGGGCCCAAAAAGGTGACAAACAGCGTGTTTGTAAGAAAAAAAAATTCATCCTCAGCGGCTTTGGGCATTTCCAAACTTTTTATCGTGGAAATTACTTTCTAGCAACACAAGCTACATGTAAAAAAATTAAGAAGAAAATAAACTACCCGGAACATTTCCAAACGGGCCCAAAAAGTTGATAATACAGCGTATTTGCAGGAAAAAAAATTCTCACTCGGCGGCTTTGGGCATTTCCAAACTTTTTATCGCGAACATGACTTTCTAGCAGCACAAGTTACATGTAAAAAAATTAAGAAGAAAATAAATTCCCTGGAACATTTCCAAACGGGCCCAAAAAGGTGACAAACAGCGTGTTTGTAAGAAAAAAAAATTCTCCCTCAGCGGCTTTGGGCATTTCCAAACTTTTTATCGTGGAAATTACTTTCTAGCAACACAAGCTACATGTAAAAAAATTAAGAAGAAAATAAACTACCCGGAACATTTCCAAACGGGCCCAAAAAGTTGATAATACAGCGTATTTGCAGGAAAAAAAATTCTCACTCGGCGGCTTTGGGCATTTCCAAACTTTTTATCGCGAACATTACTTTCTAGCAGCACAAGCTACATGTAAAAAAATTAAGAAGAAAATAAACTCCCCGGAACATTTCCAAACGGGCCCAAAAAGGTGACAAACAGCGTGTTTGTAAGAAAAAAAATTCTCCCTCAGCGGCTTTGGGCATTTCCAAACTTTTTATCGTGGAAATTACTTTCTAGCAACACAAGCTACATGTAAAAAAATTAAGAAGAAAATAAACTCCCGGAACATTTCCAAACGGGCCCAAAAAGTTGATAATACAGCGTATTTGCAGGAAAAAAACTTCTCACTCGGCGGCTTTGGGCATTTCCAAACTTTTTATCGCGAACATTACTTTCTAGCAGCACAAGCTACATGTAAAAAAATTAAGAAGAAAATAAACTCCCCGGAACATTTCCAAACGGGCCCAAAAAGTTGATAATACAGCGTATTTGCAGGAAAAAAAATTCTCACTCGGCGGCTTTGGGCATTTCCAAACTTTTTATCGCGAACATTACTTTCTAGCAGCACAAGCTGCATGTAAAAAAATTAAGAAGAAAATAAACTCCCCGGAACATTTCCAAACGGGCCCAAAAAGTGACAAACAGCGTGTTTGTAAGAAAAAAAAAATTCTCCCTCAGCGGCTTTGGGCATTTCCAAACTTTTTATCGTGGAAATTAGTTTCTAGCAACACAAGCTACATGTAAAAAAATTAAGAAGAAAATAAACTCCCCGGAACATTTCCAAACGGGCCCAAAAAGTTGATAATACAGCGTATTTGCAGGAAAAAAAATTCTCACTCGGCGGCTTTGGGCATTTCCAAACTTTTTATCGCGAACATTACTTTCTAGCAGCACAAGCTACATGTAAAAAAATTAAGATGAAAATAAACTCCCCGGAACATTTCCAAACGGGCCCAAAAAGGTGACACAGCGTGTTTGTAAGAAAAAAAAATTCTCCCTCAGCGGCTTTGGGCATTTCAAAACTTTTTATCGTGGAAATTACTTTCTAGCAACACAAGCTACATGTAAAAAAATTAAGAAGAAAATAAACTACCCGGAACATTTCCAAACGGGCCCAAAAAGTTGATAATACAGCGTATTTGCAGGAAAAAAAATTCTCACTCGGCGGCTTTGGGCATTTCCAAACTTTTTATCGCGAACATTACTTTCTAGCAGCACAAGTTACATGTAAAAAAATTAAGAAGAAAATAAATTCCCCGGAACATTTCCAAACGGGCCCAAAAAGTTGATAATACAGCTTATTTGCAGGAAAAAAAATTCTCACTCGGCGGCTTTGGGCATTTCCAAACTTTTTATCGCGAACATTACTTTCTAGCAGCACAAGCTACATGTGAAAAAATTAAGAAGAAAATAAACTCCCCGGAACATTTCCAAACGGGCCCAAAGAGGTGACAAACAGCGTGTTTGTAAGAAAAAAAAATTCTCCCTCAGCGGCTTTAGGCATTTCCAAACTTTTTATCGTGGAAATTACTTTCTAGCAACACAAGCTACATGTAAAAAAATTAAGAAGAAAATAAACTCCCCGGAACATTTCCAAACGTGCCCAAAAAGTTGATAATACAGCGTATTTGCAGGAAAAAAAATTCTCACTCGGTGGCTTTGGGCATTTCCAAACTTTTTATCGTGGAAATTACTTTCTAGCAACACAAGCTACATGCAAAATAATTAAGAAGAAAATAAACTCCCCGTAACATTTCCAAACGGGCCCAAAAAGTTGATAATACAGCCTATTTGCAGGAAAAAAAATTCTCACTCGGCGGCTTTGGGCATTTCCAAACTTTTTATCGCGAACATTACTTTCTAGGAGCACAAGCTACATGTAAAAAAATTAAGAAGAAAATAAACTCCCCGGAACATTTCCAAACGGGCCCAAAAAGGTGACAAACAGCGTGTTTGTAAGAAAAAAAAATTCTCCCTCAGCGGCTTTGGGCATTTCCAAACTTTTTATCGTGGAAATTACTTTCTAGCAACACAAGCTACATGTAAAAAAATTAAGAAGAAAATAAACTCCCCGGAACATTTCCAAACGGGCCCAAAAAGTTGATAATACAGCGTATTTGCAGGAAAAAAATTCTCACTCGGCGGCTTTGGGCATTTCCAAACTTTTTATCGCGATCATTACTTTCTAGCAGCACAAGCTACATGTAAAAAAATTACGAAGAAAATAAACTCCCGGAACATTTCCAAACGGGCCCAAAAAGGTGACAAACAGCGTGTTTGTAAGAAAAAAAATTCTCCCTCAGCGGCTTTGGGCATTTCCAAACTTTTTATCGTGGAAATTACTTTCTAGCAACACAAGCTACATGTAAAAAATTAAGAAGAAAATAAACTACCCGGAACATTTCCAAACGGGCCCAAAAAGTTGATAATACAGCGTATTTGCAGGAAAAAAATTCTCACTCGGCGGCTTTGGGCATTTCCAAACTTTTTATCGCGAACATTACTTTCTAGCAGCACAAGTTACATGTAAAAAAATTAAGAAGAAAATAAATTCCCGGAACATTTCTAAACGGGTCCAAAAAGGTGACAAACAGCGTGTTTGTAAGAAAAAAATTCTCCCTCAGCGGCTTGGGGCATTTCCAAACTTTTTATCGTGGAAATTACTTTCTAGCAACACAAGCTACATGTAAAAAAATTAAGAAGAAAATAAACTCCCCGGAACATTTCCAAACGGGCCCAAAAAGTTGATAATACAGCGTATTTGCTGGAAAAAAATTCTCACTCGGGGTCGTTGGGCATTTCCAAACTTTTTATCGCGAACATTACTTTCTAGCAGCACAAGCTACATGTAAAAAAATTAAGAAGAAAATAAACTCCCCGGAAGATTTCCAAACGAGCCCAAAAGGTGACAAACAGCGTGTTTGTAAAAAAAAATTCTCCCTCAGCGGCTTTGGGCATTTCCAAACTTTTTATCGTGGAAATTACTTTCTAGCAACACAAGCTACATGTAAAAAAATTAAGAAGAAAATAAACTCCCCGGAACATTTCCAAACGGGCCCAAAAAGTTGATAATACAGCGTATTTGCAGGAAAAAAACTTCTCACTCGGCGGCTTTGGGCATTTCCAAACTTTTTATCGCGAACATTACTTTCTAGCAGCACAAGCTACATGTAAAAAAATTAAGAAGAAAATAAACTCCCCGGAACAGTTCCAAACGGGCCCAAAAGTTGATAATACAGCGTATTTGCAGGAAAAAAATTCTCACTCGGCGGCTTTGGGCATTTCCAAACTTTTTATCGCGAACATTACTTTCTAGCAGCATAAGCTACATGTAAAAAAATTAAGAAGAAAATAAACTCCCCGGAACATTTCCAAACGGGCCCAAAAAGGTGACAAACAGCGTGTTTGTAAGAAAAAAAAATTCTCCCTCAGCGGCTTTGGGCATTTCCAAACTTTTTATCGTGGAAATTACTTTCTAGCAACACAAGCTACATGTAAAAAAATTAAGAAGAAAATAAACTCCCCGGAACATTTCCAAACGGGCCCAAAAAGTTGATAATACAGCGTATTTGCAGGAAAAAAAATTCTCACTCGGCGGCTTTGGGCATTTCCAAACTTTTTATCGCGAACATTACTTTCTAGCAGCACAAGCTACATGCAAAAAAATTAAGATGAAAATAAACTCCCCGGAACATTTCCAAACGGGCCCAAAAAGGTGACAAACAGCGTGTTTGTAAGAAAAAAAAATTCTCCCTCAGCGGCTTTGGGCATTTCCAAACTTTTTATCGTGGAAATTACTTTCTAGCAACACAAGCTACATGTAAAAAAATTAAGAAGAAAATAAACTCCCCGGAACATTTCCAAACGGGCCCAAAAAGTTGATAATACAGCGTATTTGCAGGAAAAAAAATTCTCACCCGGCGGCTTTGGGCATTTCCAAACTTTTTATCGCAAACATTACTTTCTAGCAGCACAAGCTACATGTAAAAAAATTATGAAGAAAATAAACTCCCCGGAACATTTCCAAACGGGCCCTAAAAGGTGACAAACAGCGTGTTTGTAAGAAAAAAAAATTCTCCCTCAGCGGCTTTGGGCATTTCCAAACTTTTTATCGTGGAAATTACTTTCTAGCAACACAAGCTACATGTAAAAAAATTAAGAAGAAAATAAACTACCCGGAACATTTCCAAACGGGCCCAAAAAGTTGATAATACAGCGTATTTGCAGGAAAAAAAATTCTCACTCGGCGGCTTTGGGCATTTCCAAACTTTTTATCGCGAACATTACTTTCTAGCAGCACAAGTTACATGTAAAAAAATTAAGAAGAAAATAAATTCCCCGGAACATTTCCAAACGGGCCCAAAAAGGTGACAAACAGCGTGTTTGTAAGAAAAAAAAATTCTCCCTCAGCGGCTTGGGGCATTTCCAAACTTTTTATCGTGGAAATTACTTTCTAGTAACACAAGCTACATGTAAAAAAATTAAGAAGAAAATAAACTCCCCGGAACATTTCCAAACCGGCCCAAAAAGTTGATAATACAGCGTATTTGCAGGAAAAAAAATTCTCACTCGGCGGCTTTGGGCATTTCCAAACTTTTTATCGCGAACATTACTTTCTAGCAGCACAAGCTACATGTAAAAAAATTAAGAAGAAAATAAACTCCCCGGAACATTTCCAAACGGGCCCAAAAAGGTGACAAACAGCGTGTTTGTAAGAAAAAAAAATTCTCCCTCAGCGGCTTTGGGCATTTCCAAACTTTTTATCGTGGAAATTACTTTCTAGCAACACAAGCTACATGTAAAAAAATTAAGAAGAAAATAAACTCCCGGAACATTTCCAAACGGGCCCAAAAGTTGATAATACAGCGTATTTGCAGGAAAAAAAATTCTCACTGGGCGGCTTTGGGCATTTCCAACCTTTGCATCGCGAACATTACTTTCTAGCAGCACAAGCTACATGTAAAAAAATTAAGAAGAAAATAAACTCCCCGGAACATTTCCAAACGGGCCCAAAAGGTGACAAACAGCGTGTTTGTAAGAAAAAAAATTCTCCCTCAGCGGCTTTGGGCATTTCCAAACTTTTTATCGTGGAAATTACTTTCTAGCAACACAAGCTACATGTAAAAAAATTAAGAAGAAAATAAACTCCGCGGAACATTTGCAAACGGGCCCAAAAAGTTGATAATACAGCGTATTTGCAGGAAAAAAAATTCTCACTCGGCGGCTTTGGGCATTTCCAAACTTTTTATCGCGAACATTACTTTCTAGCAGCACAAGCTACATGTGAAAAAATTAAGAAGAAAATAAACTCCCCGGAACATTTCCAAACGGGCCCAAAGAGGTGACAAACAGCGTGTTTGTAAGAAAAAAAAATTCTCCCTCAGCGGCTTTAGGCATTTCCAAACTTTTTATCGTGGAAATTACTTTCTAGCAACACAAGCTACATGTAAAAAAATTAAGAAGAAAATAAACTCCCCGGAACATTTCCAAACGGGCCCAAAAAGTTTATAATACAGCGTATTTGCAGGAAAAAAAATTCTCACTCGGCGGCTTTGGGCATTTCCAAACTTTTTATCGCGAACATTACTTTCTAGCAGCACAAGCTACATGTAAAAAAATTAAGAAGAAAATAAACTCCCCGGAACATTTCCAAACGGGCCCAAAAAGGTGACAAACAGCGTGTTTGTAAGAAAAAAAAAAATTCTCCCTCAGCGGCTTTGGGCATTTCCAAACTTTTTATCGTGGAAATTACTTTCTAGCAACACAAGCTACATGTAAAAAAATTAAGAAGAAAATAAACTCCCCGGAACATTTCCAAACGGGCCCAAAAAGTTGATAATACAGCGTATTTGCAGGATAAAAATTCTCACTCGGCGGCTTTGGGCATTTCCAAACTTTTTATCGCGAACATTACTTTCTAGCAGCACAAGCTACATGTGAAAAAATTAAGAAGAAAATAAACTCCCCGGAACATTTCCAAACGGGCCCAAAGAGGTGACAAACAGCGTGTTTGTAAGAAAAAAAAATTCTCCCTCAGCGGCTTTAGGCATTTCCAAACTTTTTATCGTGGAAATTACTTTCTAGCAACACAAGCTACATGTAAAAAAATTAAGAAGAAAATAAACTCCCTGGACCATTTCCAAACGGGCCCAAAAAGTTGATAATACAGCGTATTTGCAGGAAAAAAAATTATCACTCGGTGGCTTTGGGCATTTCCAAACTTTTTATCGTGGAAATAACTTTCTAGCAACACAAGCTACATGTAAAAAAATTAAGAAGAAAATAAACTCCCCGGAACATTTCCAAACGGGCCCAAAAATTGATAATACAGCGTATTTGCAGGAAAAAAAATTCTCACTCGGTGGCTTTGGGCATTTCCAAACTTTTTATCGTGGAAATTACTTTCTAGCAACACAAGCTACATGTAAAAAAATTAAGAAGAAAATAAACTCCCCGGAACATTTCCAAACGGGCCCAAAAAGTTGATAATACAGCGTATTTGCAGGAAAAAAAATTCTCACTCGGCGGCTTTGGGCATTTCCAAACTTTTTATCGCGAACATTACTTTCTAGCAGCACAAGCTACATGTAAAAAAATTAAGAAGAAAATAAACTCCCGGAACATTTCCAAACGGGCCCAAAATGTGACAAACAGCGTGTTTGTAAGAAAAAAAAATTCTCCCTCAGCGGCTTTGGGCATTTCCAAACTTTTTATCGTGGAAATTACTTTCTAGCAACACAAGCTACATGTAAAAAATTAAGAAGAAAATAAACTCCCGGAACGTTTCCAAACGGGCCCAAAAAGTTGATAATACAGCGTATTTGCAGGAAAAAAATTCTCACTCGGCGGCTTTGGGCATTTCCAAACTTTTCATCGCGAACATTACTTTCTAGCAGCACAAGCTACATGTAAAAAAATTAAGAAGAAAATAAACTCCCCGGAACATTTCCAAACGGGCCCAAAAAGTTGATAATACAGCGTATTTGCAGGAAAAAAAATTCTCACTCGGCGGCTTTGGGCATTTCCAAACTTTTCATCGCGAACATTACTTTCTAGCAGCACAAGCTACATGTGAAAAAATTAAGAAGAAAATAAACTCCCCGGAACATTTCCAAACGGGCCCAAAGAGGTGACAAACAGCGTGTTTGTAAGAAAAAAAAATTCTCCCTCAGCGGCTTTAGGCATTTCCAAACTTTTTATCGTGGAAATTACTTTCTAGCAACACAAGCTACATGTAAAAAAATTAAGAAGAAAATAAACTCCCCGGAACATTTCCAAACGGGCCCAAAAAGTTGATAATACAGCGTATTTGCAGGAAAAAAAATTATCACTCGGTGGCTTTGGGCATTTCCAAACTTTTTATCGTGGAAATAACTTTCTAGCAACACAAGCTACATGTAAAAAAATTAAGAAGAAAATAAACTCCCCGGAACATTTCCAAACGGGCCCAAAAATTGATAATACAGCGTATTTGCAGGAAAAAAAATTCTCACTCGGTGGCTTTGGGCATTTCCAAACTTTTTATCGTGGAAATTACTTTCTAGCAACACAAGCTACATGTAAAAAAATTAAGAATAAAATAAACTCCCCGGAACATTTCCAAACGGGCCCAAAAAGTTGATAATACAGCGTATTTGCAGGAAAACAAATTCTCACTCGGCGGCTTTGGGCATTTCCAAACTTTTTATCGCGAACATTACTTTCTAGCAGCACAAGCTACATGTAAAAAAATTGAGAAGAAAATAAACTCCCCGGAACATTTCCAAACGGGCCCAAAAAGGTGACAAACAGCGTGTTTGTAAGAAAAAAAAAATTCTCCCTCAGCGGCTTTGGGCATTTCCAAACTTTTTATCGTGGAAATTACTTTCTAGCAACACAAGCTACATGTAAAAAAATTAAGAAGAAAATAAACTCCCCGGAACATTTCCAAACGGGCCCAAAAAGTTGATAATACAGCGTATTTGCAGGAAAAAAAATTCTCACTCGGCGGCTTTGGGCATTTCCAAACTTTTTATCGCGAACATTACTTTCTAGTAGCACAAGCTATATGTGAAAAAATTAAGAAGAAAATAAACTCCCCGGAACATTTCCAAACGGGCCCAAAGAGGTGACAAACAGCGTGTTTGTAAGAAAAAAAAATTCTCCCTCAGCGGCTTTAGGCATTTCCAAACTTTTTATCGTGGAAATTACTTTCTAGCAACACAAGCTACATGTAAAAAAATTAAGAAGAAAATAAACTCCCCGGAACATTTTCAAACGGGCCCAAAAACGTGACAAACAGCGTGTTTGTAAGAAAAAAAAATTCTCCCTCAGCGGCTTTGTGCATTTCCAAACTTTTTATCGTGGAAATTACTTTCTAGCAACACAAGCTACATGTAAAAAAATTAAGAAGAAAATAAACTCCCCGGAACATTTCCAAACGGGCCCAAAAAGGTGACAAACAGCGTGTTTGTAAGAAAAAAAAATTCTCCCTCAGCGGCTTTGGGCATTTCCAAACTTTTTATCGTGGAAATTACTTTCTAGGAACACAAGCTACATGTAGAAAAATTAAGAAGAAAATAAACTCCCCGGAACATTTCCAAACGGGCCCAAAAAGTTGATAATACAGCGTATTTGCAGGAAAAAAAATTCTCACTCGGCGGCGTTTGGCATTTCCAAACTTTTTATTGCTGAAATTATTTTATGAGCACACAAAGTACCTGTAAAAAAATTACGAACCAAATCGACTTTCTGGAAAACCCCCAAACTGCCGATTATATAGGGGTCGTGACAAAAAAAAAAATCTGATTCCGCGGCGTCTGGCATTTCCAAACTTTTTAAAGCTGGAATTACTTTTTGAGCATAAAAACTCCCTGTAAAAAAATTATGAACCAAATCGACTCAAAATAAAAAAACGGTCAATAATCAGTCATTTTTTATGTTTTTCATGTCCTCTTTCAATTGATATATTTATTAATATGAACAGGGGCCCACTTACGATCGTTGCACAATTTGTTTAACTTTTTTGTTTGCCAAAAACTTTAATTTGAGCCCTGGTAGGTCGGTGTGCTATGAAAATTTTTTAAGGTGGCTCCAGCGGTCTAGTAGACCTAAAGCTATGAACATTTTTTACAAAAATTCATTTACACATTCGAATCTGAAAACTAATATGACACGAAGCAGAGTTCTGAACATAACGGAAAATATTTTTGTTAAAGAATTTCCAATTTTGCAAAAGTATGTTTTGTGCATTAAAAAAAAAAAATCAATATCAAATACAAATCTTTTTTGTTTTTCATTCAATTTTAATTTGCAAGGTCTCATTTTCTTCCTTTTTAAATTTCAGGGGAAGTCGCCGATATCAAAATTGAAAAATTTTCAAAACCTGCAAAGTTATATGCATTTGTTTGTAAAATTCAGTGACAAATCTGCAAACAATACAAACAAGATAGGTTAGCGTGCAGGCAAGCGTAGCGCGCTCTGTTTTAGAATCTAGTTCCTATTGTAAAAAGGTGATAGTGATTATTATCGAATTGAAGCTTACAGAGCGTTGTCAAAAAATTTCATTTGCGAATTCAGTAGGTAAGATAGGTTCGTGTTCAGGCGCGCGTAGCACGCTCTGCTTTAGAATCTAGTACGGGTAAAAAGTAGGGGTGTACAAGTACTCGGCTTGGCGTGTTTGAACTGTATCGAGCTTCTTCTTCGAACTTGAATCGAGTACATTATACTTCGAACTGCTCGAGTCAGATTGAACTACTCGGACCAACTCGAACTACTCGAATGAAGTCGAGCTACTCGAATTAAGTAGTTCGATCTAGATAGAACCAGCTGGCTCTCTTAGTAACTTATAATATTATATACTTAATTAGCTGAATGTAATTTGTTTTTGGATTTAGCTACTACTTAGCGATAATAATTATAATTATCCTAAGATTACTTATAATTATCTATAATTTTTTATTTATAATTCTTTTATAATTTATTCACTACTATGCACTGGAAGTTGGAAGTGTTCTATAATTTCAAACCACTCGATCAAAGTTCGAACTACTCGAACTATTTCTAACTGCTCAATATATCAAGTAAAACATTTGATTCGACTTGAGTTCGTCGAGTTGAGTTTATAGAGCAAATAGTTCGGATCTTCGAGTAGTCGTGCACCCCTAGTAAAAAATTACTGACATTTGTCAATACGTATTGATTAAATTTTCAGGGGAAAGGCTAGCATCCTTATCTATACCTATATCATTTCCAAAGATATTCCCTAAGTATTGGTATTTGTTACTCGTAAAGAAAATTATTTTATAAACGTGAGTGTGCAACGAACCTCCACAAGTTTCCTATTTAAAAAATTACTAATACCAATGTGTACCTAAAGTATAATTTTTTTTCTGTCAACTGCTTTATATATGCGATGCAACGATGCAAACTTCAGACCCATTTATATATAAAGACAAGAAAAACACGTTTTACTAATTTGCTTACTGTTTTATGTGATATAATCAATTTTTCTTCAAGATGCAATAGTTTCTTACAAACAAAAAAGTTTTTTTTATAACGGACTAATAGTATTTAATTTTAATTTTTATAAAAATGCAGCGTCGCGGAGATAATATTTTTGTTAATAGTAGGCACATCGTATCCAATCACATTTACCGAAAATTTGACAAGAGTTGATAGCCTAAAAAAGTTGGTACAGCGTTTTTTTACCATATTCTGGCTGTTTTTTTTATTAACGTTTATAAGTATAAAATTGTCTTGAGTACGCGGAGGAAATATCTAAATTCTGATGCCCCACGAGCGTATCCTTGCATTATAGTGAGTTCTATGTAGTGGAACATGTTACTGGAAGTGGATTATATAAATATTTACTTGACTTATAGTTAGCTAAATATGTGAGAACCATAGATGTATCACAGTACTATAAAAGTTATTTCCCTCCTACCTCTCGAAAAAAATTAAAAAATTTTTTTAAAGGCACATCTGCAGGACAAAGTTTTCTTGTTCCTTAAGCCTTTCTGAATGTCAACAAAATTATTTACTTTGAAATCTAAAATTAAGAATAATTTTGTCTTTTTTCTAATCGACGACACCTTATAAATACTGGCATCTACCTATTTGATCTTTGCAAGAATAATTATCTACACTGAAATTATTACTTTAAAAGTTACAGTTTTCTAAGTGATAAACGTTATTACAATTATAACTTCCTATAATAATTTGCTACTAGCGATAATTCAAATAATATCTGAAAATATTAAATATCAATTTTTTTCAATCATCACATCAGCTTAACGTATTTCTTATAATTTTTAAATAAAAAATTAAATGGGATGACTGATGTTCCTTATTCACTTATTTACTTCAATTACAATATGCATTACGTAAAGCTGATATGATGATTAAAAAATATTGATATTTTATATTTTCAGATATTTATTGAATTATCGCCTGCAACAAATTATTATGGGAAGTTATAATTGTAATAACGATTATTCCTTAGAAAACTGTAACTTTTAAAGTAATAATTTCAGTGTAGATAATTATTCTTGCAAGATCAAAAAGGTAGATGCCAGTATTTATAAGTGTCGTCATTTAGAAAAAAGACGAAATTATCTTTAATTTTTAGATTTAAAAGTATATAATTTTTTTTCGCATTCAGAAAGGCTTAAAGAACAAGAAAGTTTGTCTAGTAGATGTGCCTTCAAAATTAAATATCTTTTCCAAGTTTCGTCATTTAAAAAAAAAAGTGAAACTTCTTATTAATGCAAAATTGACTTATAAGTTTCGACGAAAAATGATACTATTAAATTGAGCTTGTACATACTTTTTTTAACATTCAGAAAAACTTTGTCCTGTAGATGTGCCTTCAAAGAAATTTTTTTATTTTTATCGAGACATAAGAGGGAAATAACTTTTATAGTACTGTGACATATCTATGGTTCTCAGATATTTAGCTAAGTCAAGCAAATATTTATATAATCCACTTCCAGTAACATGTTCCACTACATAGAACTTACTATTATGCAAGGATAAGCTCATGGGACATCAGAAGAGGCCTAAATTTAGATATTTCCTCCGTACTGAAGACAATTTTATACTTTTAAACGTTGCTAAAAAAAACTGCCAGAATATGGTAAAAAACGCTGTACCAATTTATTTAAGCTATCAACTCTTGTTAAATTTTCGGTAAATTTGATTTTGGATACGGTGTGCCTACTATTAACAAAAATATTATCTCCGCGATGCTGCATGTTTATCAAAATTAAAATTAAATACTATTTGTCCGTTATGAAAAAAATTTTTTGTTTTTATAATTTTCTAAAAATACGTTCTAAAGATGGGTCTGAAGTTTGCACCGTTGGAATGCAACGAAATAATTTCTTACAATTAATTTAAGTTATTAAACAATGGAAATTTCATCTAAACCTTTGTTAGAAAGTTATTTTATTTTATAAAACACTAAATCTACACACAAAATTAATATTAATTAGTATAACCATGAAGAAAAATTTTTTTTTTTTATTTCGTTGCACTCCAACGTTGCGAACTTCAGACCCATTTCTAAAGAACGTGATATCGATGCGCCCCTCGTCGAAGAAATCATAATTTTTTCGTGGCACACATAAAGAGCGGTAAATAGGTAGGAAATATATGTAGAAAAAGAAGAAATTTATATTTTTTTATAATTTTTTATATAATTTTTTATAATTTGAGGATATTTCCTCGGGTGGGAAGAAGAAGGTTCTATCTCAACGGAGCGCGTGAAAAGGTCCTATCTCAGTAGAGTCCCACCTTCTTACGCGCTCGTCTAGAATAGGACCTTTTCACGCGATTCGCCGAGATAGAATCTTCTCCCCACCCGATGATCACTTTTGTTTTAAAGATTTTTTTCATAACGAATCCTAGTTCAATGAATTTATTTATTCAATATATCCACGACTGAGCGGAACAAGGTCGTATCTCACCGCGTGGATGAAGAACGTCGTATCTCAGCGCGCGGACGAAGAGCGTCGTATCTCACCGCGCGGACGAAGAACATCGTATCTCACCGCGCGGATGAAGAATATCGTATCTCACCGCGCGGACGATGAACGTCGTATCTCGGCGTTCTTGCGACGTACACGGCTAGTATACGGCGAGATACGATGTTTTTTGTCCGCGCGCCGAGATATTTTATCCGCGCGGAGAGATACGACGTTCTTCGTCCGGGCGGTGAGATACGACGTTCTTCGTCCGCGTGGTGAGATACGATGTTCTTTATCCGCGCGCTGAGATACGACGTTCTTCATCTGCGCAGTGAGATATGACGTTCTTCGTCCGCGCGGTGAGATACAACGTTCTTCGTCCGCGCGCTGAAATACAACCTTGTTCCGCGCAGCCGTCGATATATTCACGCACCAATAACCATGTAAAAAATTTGTGAATTTGACTTTTGACATAAACCTTTGTATTTTTAATTTGCAATTTAATAATTACGATTTTTCCCCGTAAATGTTTTCAAATATAATTTTATATATACTTTTCAATAATGTATTTATGCAAAATCAAATATGCACATAGAATGCAATTTTATATTAAAATATATTCATTTAAAAAAATTATTTTATGTAATTTATCTATTCTAAAATATGATTTTTCAAATTATTAAAATTTCAACTCCACTAGAGTAATAAATGTGTATAATATAATAACATTTTTTTATATTATAGACTATAATTGAAGGGCCGGATGCAATAAGGGGTTAGCGCTCGAAAACCTGTAAAAGTATTGTCCAAGTGACTAAAATTTCAATGTAGCCAAATTAATTTTTAAAAAATATCACCTTGTAGGGAATGAAAAGAAGTATTTTTACCTAGAAGGAATTTTTTATTCGACTTTCTTTTTAATATAAAAATTAAAAACTGAAAATTTTGTTCATCTATTTTTAATAGCTTTCAAAAACATTAATCGTCCAAACTTGGTCAAATATGATCGAAATATTTTAAAATTTGACAGGGACGTGCAGAATACTCCAGCGTTGCCTATGGGATTGATAAAAGGATGTAAATCGATAATTGTTAATAATTATTTAATTGCAAATATATTGCGATCGGGAATTACGTCTTTTTAACTTTAACGAAAAAAACTATCGAGGGAAGTTGAAGCTAGGAAAAACTTCCAGCGAGACATTTATTCCTTAATAGTCTAATAAGTTTCTGTCAAAGTTTCAAATTGATTTAATAATAAATGACTTAAATAGAGCGTTATTAATAAAGACGCGCGCTAGCAACATCGGCGGCGCGGCGCGGCGTGAGCTCAGACTGCGTCGCACACGTTTTCGCAGTGGCGTATCACGTTTATAAAAATTAAAGAATTATTACGTTATTGTGTGTGTGTGTGTGTGTATGTGTGTGTGTGTGTGTGTGTATCCTTATGATAGTATTAATGAACATATTAAATTTTAAAGTACAAATTTATTTATTAACATACTAACAAAATGTAATTATGTGTACAGTGCGTTGACTTATAAACTGTGTTTTTACGTTATATAAAACATAATATCGTTACATAATAATTCGTTAATTTTTATAAACGTGATACATCAGTGCAAAAACATGTAAACACAGGCTTAGCTCACGCCGTGCCGCCGATGTTGCTAGCGCGCGTCTTTATTAATAACGCTCTATTTAAGTCATTTATTATTAAATCAATTTGAAACTTTGACAGAAACTTATTAGACTATTAAGGAACAAATGTCTCGCTGGAAGTTTTTCCTAGCTTCAACTTCCCCAGATACTTTTTTCCGTTAAAGTTAAGAAAACGTAATTAACGATCGCAATATATTTGCAATTAAATAATTATTAACAATTATCGATTTACATCCTTTTATCAATCCCATAGGCAACGCTGGAGTATTCTGCACGTCCCTGTCAAATTTCAAAATATTTCGATCATATTTGACCAAGTTTGGACGATTAATGTTTTTGAAAGCTATTAAAAATAGATGAACAAAATTTTCAGTTTTTAATTTTTATATTAAAAAGAAAGTCGAATAAAAAAATTCCTTCTAGGTAAAAATACTTCTTTTCATTCCCTACAAGGTGATTTTTTAAAAATTAATTTGGCTACATTGAAATTTTAGTCACTTGGACAATACTTTTACGGGTTTTCGAGCGCTAACCCCTTATTGCATCCGGCCCTTCAATTAATTATATTTCAGAGGAATATGGTGTTCTGATTACATCAAACAACTGCAAACTGTAAAATCGTTTAGGCTCATCATCCTAGCCCGTATGGATTTTGACTTGAGATTGTCGTTTTAGTTTCTTTGCGTCTAAATAAACCAATTAACGGCTTTTTTGCGCATCGCCGAATTGTTTTTTCGTGTTGTAAATCGTACTTTCGGTTATAGAGTTAAGCGATATTCTAATTATTCTCTGAATAAAAATGTTTTTTAAATTTTATCGCACCGTAAGATAATTGGAAATTTTACTCTTACTGTTGAGGTATTTGATTGTTGATTAACATTTAATCAATAATATATTAGGCCTTAGAGAGTAGGAATATGTATTATGAGAGAGTTATATATATAGTTTTCAAAAGCGCTTATAATCGGAACGTATACGAGCTCGCAACAATAACAAAGCCGACGAAAGTCGGAGCGCGGCGAAACATAAACACTCGGCCGGTCGAGCGAGCCGCAAGCTATAGGTATAGTTAGAATCTATAGCGGCCGAGCCCAGCAGCGCGAGAGCCGCGGAGAGAGAGAGATAGCTAGCTGCCACAGAGGCGTAGAGAGCGCAGACAACGGGCAACAGTAGAGCCTGTGCTCGAGGTGCGGCGACGGCGCGGCGCACGCCGGAGAGCCAAGCGCCTACAGTATATATAGTCTAGGAGCTGGGTACCGTCCCGTATGCAATATGTCCCCGGATAAAAACAGTTGTTTCTTATAGATTTTGACCCGTAGAATCCGAATATCGAGGTTAAAATTCGAAAAAAGTGGTAGAAATTGTTTAAAATGCAATTGTTTAAACAAATAATAATAAATTTTTTTTTGCCCCGGAGTATTTTTTTCCTAAAACTTTAGCTCATTTTAAAGAACACGTCTATTTGCAAAATCTCTATAAACTCAAAATTTGAAAAGTTATGAATTTTTGAAATTTGATTTTTACGTTTTTTTTGCAACTTTGATTAATAATAACTTTGAAAAAAATGAACTTTTTTTAAAATGAAAGTTTCCTCTTATTCTTTGAGATAAAAACCACCATATTCATTTGCATTATTTTAAGTTTTCTGTTATTAACTATTTATTTCGTTATTTAACAAAAGCTAATTTTTCGATATTTCCTAGCGCTATTTCAGTATACAGTTGGAGTAATGCGCGCATTCAGGGATTTTCAAAATCATTATATTTGAAAGTTAAACCAATACTTGACAATTGGTGCGATGGCAAATCAATTTGAATGTTTAATAAATAAACAACTTATTGTTTAAACCAACAAAAAATCAATATTTAATTTAAATATAAATACATGAATAAAAATTCATAACTAAGTAAAATATAATATTATTCAAATTTATTTTTACAAGTTTCATTTTTCTGACAAAAACAGAAGGAACAGCATGGAATTGCTACTCGAACACAACAACATGAGTTTTTGATGCATGCTTTACATTGGCAGTTCGGTACAAAATCATCTATAGGTGGTAATAAAATTAAAACTTTTTGTGGAGGACCAATAATAATATTATATTTTACTTAGTTATTCATTTTTATACATGTATTTATATTTTTTATTTTAAATAAAATATTTGTTTTTAATTTAATTATTAATGTTTTATTAATGTATTAATTATTTCGTAACATTACCTTAATTTTATATTTTTGAGTAAACGAACTGTAATATATTATTATGTATTAAAAAGTCATATGTTCATCATTTTTTTTTTTTTTTAAACAATAAGTTGTTTATTTAGTAAACATTAAAATTGATTTGCCATCGCACCAATTGTCAAGTATCGGTTTAACTTTCAAATATAATGATTTTGAAAATCCCTGAATGCGCGCTTTACTCCAACTATATACTGAAATAGCCGCTAGGAAATTTTTTGTATTAGATAAAATTAAGCTTGAGAAAAGCACGCAGAAGTTGCAAACAGCAATTGACTGAAGGAGAAGGGAGGCGGGACCTACCGAGTGCGGTTGCAGCGTCGGCGGCATTGTTGTTATGTCAGCGTGCGCGTGGACTGAGTGTCTTTGCCGCTGGCGAGCCGTTTTTCAGTTTCTAGCGATTCTAGCTAGCCCAGGCGCCGCAAAAGTTTTCGCTTCTGTTTCCCTTTCTATACCGGCTGTTGCAATTGAATAAAGTAACCATCGTTTTTTATAGATTTTGATTCGTAAAATCTAAATTTCTAGTTTACAATTTATCAAAATGGCAGGAACCTTGATTTAAATGCATTTGTTTAAACAAAAACGCCATTTAAACAAATAAAAACAATCTTTTGAGATCAGAATAATTTTTTCTTGAAAATTTAGGCAATTTTAAAATTAAAATGTTGCATTCAACATATACGAAAAACCAATATTCAAAGAGTTATAGATTTTTAAAATATTAATCTTCAGTATTTAAGAGATTTTGAATAATAGTCACAAAATTAAACATCAAGTAAAAATTATTACGGTTACTTATCGTTTACCATCTAAAAAGAGATGTGCATGTTTAATATTACTTTGTATCATAAATAATTATTCATATTAATATATGAGTAAATCTCAGGAACTCTTAACTTTTTGGGAATTCCAATGTTTGAGCGCTAAAAAATGAGTTAAAGCTCAAAATGTTTGCCTTTAAAAAAAAAAAAAGAAACAATTATAAATAAGGGTAAAGAATCTAGCTACGTACACAAAATTAAAAAAAAACGTCGACATTCACTCATTTTTTATGTTGTTCATGTCCCTTTCCAATCAATATATTTATTTAATGGGAACAGGAACACACTTACGATCGTTGCACAATTTGTTTAGCTTTCTTTGTTTGCCAAAACCTTTAATTTGAGCCCTGGTAGGTTGATGTGCTGTGAAAATTAGCCCAAATATAAGATTTTTAATTTTCTAAATTTTTTAAGAAATTTCAGGGGGAAAAAGTTACTGACATTTGTCAATGCGTATTGATTAAATTTTCAAGGGGAAGCCTTTCGATATCTATATCGTGGGCAAAGATACTCCCTAAATATAGGTATTTGCTACTCGTAAAGAAAATTATTTTATAAACGTAAATTTGCAGCGAACCTCCACAAGTTTCCTATTTAAAAAATTAGTAATGCCAATGTGTAGCTAAAGCATAATTTGTCTGTCAACTGCTTTAGAGAGAGAAGAAAACCAAGTTTTACTAATGTTTTTAATTGACATAATGAACATTTTTTCTACAAGATGCAATAGTTTCTTACAAACATGTATTATTATTATTTAAATAAAATAATTTTCTATTTAAAGCCAAGTTATACTTTTAAAATAGAAATTATCTTTTCAGTCTAAATCTGTGTCTGATTCAAAAACAATTGTTCTTTCTATGAAGACTCGATTCCTACTCTCAGAAAAGTAATTATATTTCTTCGCTCAGGATATTCCGGCATGTTCTTGTTTGTGCACATAAGGATTGTGCACATATTTATTGTGCGCAGATAGCATTGGTACATATCTATATATATAGATATATACCAATGCTAAAGTGTGCACAATTAATATGTGCACAATCCTTATGTGCACAAACAAGAACATGCCGATATTCTAGGGGTGGTTCGAGTAGTTCGAAGATTTCTGCCTATTTTTTTTATAAAACATGAACAAAATTATATAAATGATAGAATTATGTATTAAAATCACCCACGTTTTATAACCACTACATTAATTTAGTAAACTAATAAGGTTTAAAGGCTCCGAAAACATTTATGAACTTCATGCAAACAATGAAGTCTATGCACTCAAAATCGAACTTTTTTCCGACTTTTTACTCGAAAAAAAACTCGTAAAATACATGAGTCAAAAGTTATTGTTAAAAACTTTAAAATGAAATGAAAAGTGTTATATGAGCTTTATATATGTCCAAACATTGCAATTTCATATGCTTAAGAAATTTTTTTCACCTACATGCTATTTTTTAATGCAAAAAGAAGAACTAAAAAAGTTTCGAACTATTCGGTTACATTCCTACGATATTCCCCTCAATATTCGTAATTAATAGAAGATAATAAAAAATGTTCCTTTGGAGAATATAATGAATTATGAGTATTTATGACGAAATTTATTAACTTTTTAATAAATTTAGTCATAATTTATTAATATTTACATTATATGTATCTTAAGTTTTATTAAAAAACAAATGAATCTTATCGATGACAAAGTAAAAAGAGATATGTAAGTTATTTACGTATTTGAAATTCCGAACGTTCATAATGAATGAGTCTGAAGTTTGCAATGTTGGAGTGCAACGAAATAAAAAAAATAATTCATTTTACTTCAAGTTTATACTAAATTATATTAATTTTGCGTGTAGATTTAGTGTTTTATAGTATAAAATAACAAAGGTTTAGATAAAATTTTCATTGCTTAATAACTTAAACAATTGTAAAAAATTATTTCGTTGCATTCCAACGATGCAAACTTCAGACCCATCATAATGAACGAAATATTAATTTATAGTTTCTAATTTTGGTTGGAATTCGTCGAAGTGGTTTTATTGGTGACTGCAAGAATGACAAATGAAGAGATACAGTTATTATCATTTTTTAAATATATTAAGTAGTTAACTTTAGCTAAATCTGAAAATGGCAAAAATCTTTATATATAATCATCTGTTTGGGGGTTTTCCGGGGAGTCGATTTGGTTCGTAATTTTTTTACGAGTAGTTTGTGTGCTCATAAAATAATTTCAGCTATAACAAGTTTGGAAATGACAAGCGCCGCTGAGAGAGAATTTTTTTTCCGTCACGACCCCTATATAATCGGCTGTTTGGGGGTTTTCCGGGGAGTCGATTTGGTTCGTAATTTTTTTATAGAGAGTTCTTATGCCCAAAAAGTAATTCCAGCATTAAAAAGTTTGGAAATGCCAGACACCGAGCAGTGAGAATTTTTTTCCGTCACGACCCCTATATATCTGATTATATAATCAGCTGTGTGGGGTTTTTCGGGGGAGTCGATTTGGTTCGTAATTTTTTTACGAGTAGTTTGTGTGCTCATAAAATAATTTCAGCGATAAAAAGTTTGGAAATGCCAAGCGCCGCTGAGAGAGAATTTTTTTTCCGTCACGACTCCTATATATCAGATTATATAATTGTCTGTTTGGGGGTTTTCCGGGGAGTCGATTTGGTTCGTAATTTTTTTACGAGTAGTTTGTGTGCTCATAAAATAATTCCAGCAATAAAAAGTTTGGAAATGCCAAGCGCCGCTGAGAGAGAATTTTTTTTCAGTCACGACCCCTATATAATAAGCTGTTTGGGGGTTTTCCGGGGAGTCAATTTGGTTCGTAATTTTTTTATAGCGAGTTCTTATGCTCAAACAGTAATTCCAGCATTAAAAAGTTTGGAAATGCCAGACACCGAGCAGTGAGAATTTTTTTTCCGTCACGACCCCTATATATCTGATTATATAATCAGCTGTTTGGGGGTTTTCCGGGGAGTCGATTTGGTTAGTAATTTTTTTACAGGGAGTTTTTATGCTCAAAAAGTAATTCCAGCTTTAAAAACTTTGGAAATGCCAGACACCGAGCAGTGAGAATTTTTTTTGCGTCACGACCCCTATATATCTGATTATATAATCAGCTGTTTGGGGGTTTTCCGGGTAGTCGATTTGGTTCATAATTTTTTTACGAGTAGTTTGTGTGCTCATAAAATAATTTCAGCGATAAAAAGTTTGGAAATGCCAAACGTCGCTGAGAGAGAATTTTTCTTCGGTCACGTCCCCTATATACCTGAATATATAATCAGCTGTTTGGGGGGTTTCCGGGGAGTCGATTTGGTTCGTAATTTATTTACGAGTAGTTTGTGTGCTCATAAAATAATTCCAGCGATAAAAAGTTTGGAAATGCCCAAAGCCGCCGAGTGAGAATTTTTTTCCTGCAAATACGCTGTATTATCAACTTTTTGGGCCCGTTTGGAAATGTTCCGGGGAGTTTATTTTCTTCTTAATTTTTACATGTAGCTTGTGTTGCTAGAAAGTAATTTCCACGATAAGAAGTTTGGAAATGCCCAAAGCCGCTGAGGGAGAATTTTTTTTTCTTACAAACACGCTGTTTGTCACCTTTTTGGGCCCGTTTGGAAATGTTCCGGGGAGTTTATTTTCTTCTTAATTTTTTTACATGTAGCTTGTGCTGCTAGAAAGTAATTTTCGCGATAAAAAGTTTGGAAATGCCCAAAGCCGCCGAGTGAGAATTTTTTTTCCTGCAAATACGCTGTATTATCAACTTTTTGGGCCCGTTTGGAAATGTTCCCGGGAGTTTATTTTCTTCTTAATTTTTTTACATGTAGCTTGTGTTGCTAGAAAGTAATTTCCACGATAAAAAGTTTGGAAATGCCCCAAGCCGCTGAGCGACAATTTTTTTTCTTACAAACACGCTGTTTGTCACCTTTTTGGGCCCGTTTGGAAATGTTCCGGGGAATTTATTTTCTTCTTAATTTTTTACATGTAACTTGTGCTGCTAGAAAGTAATGTTCGCGATAAAAAGTTTGGAAATGCCCAAAGCCGCCGAGTGAGAATTTTTTTTCCTGCAAATACGCTGTATTATCAACTTTTTGGGCCCGTTTGGAAATGTTCCGGGTAGTTTATTTTCTTCTTAATTTTTTTACATGTAGCTTGTGTTGCTAGAAAGTAATTTCCACGATAAAAAGTTTGGAAATGCCCAAAGCCGCTGAGGGAGAATTTTTTTTCTTACAAACACGCTGTTTGTCACCTTTTTGGGCCCGTTTGGAAATGTTCCGGGGAGTTTATTTTCTTCTTAATTTTTTTACATGTAGCTTGTGCTGCTAGAAAGTAATGTTCGCGATAAAAAGTTTGGAAATGCCCAAAGCCGCCGAGTGAGAATTTTTTTCCTGCAAATACGCTGTATTATCAACTTTTTGGGCCCGTTTGGAAATGTTCCGGGGAGTTTATTTTCTTCTTAATTTTTTTACATGTAGCTTGTGTTGCTAGAAAGTAATTTCCACGATAAAAAGTTTGGAAATGCCCAAAGCCGCTGAGGGAGAATTTTTTTTTCTTACAAACACGCTGTTTGTCACCTTTTTGGGCCCGTTTGGAAATGTTCCGGGGAGTTTATTTTCTTCTTAATTTTTTTACATGTAGCTTGTTCTCCTAGAAAGTAATGTTCGCGATAAAAAGTTTGGAAATGCCCAAAGCCGCCGAGTGAGAATTTTTTTTTCTGCAAATACGCTGTATTATCAACTTTTTGGGCCCGTTTGGAAATGTTCCGGGGAGTTTATTTTCTTCTTAATTTTTTTACATGTAGCTTGTGTTGCTAGAAAGTAATTTCCACGATAAAAAGTTTGGAAATGCCCAAAGCCGCTGAGGGAGAATTTTTTTTTCTTACAAAAACGCTGTTTGTCACCTTTTTGGGCCCGTTTGGAAATGTTCCGGGGAGTTTATTTTCTTCTTAATTTTTTTACATGTAGCTTGTGCTGCTAGAAAGTAATGTTCGCGATAAAAAGTTTGGAAATGCCCAAAGCCGCCGAGTGAGAATTTTTTTTCCTGCAAATACGCTGTATTATCAACTTTTTGGGCCCGTTTGGAAATGTTCCGGGGAGTTTATTTTCTTCTTAATTTTTTTACATGTAGCTTGTGTTGCTAGAAAGTAATTTCCACGATAAAAAGTTTGGAAATGCCCAAAGCCACCGAGTGAGAATTTTTTTTCCTGCAAATACGCTGTATTATCAACTTTTTGGGCCCGTTTGGAAATGTTCCGGGGAGTTTATTTTCTTCTTAATTTTTTTACATGTAGCTTGTGTTGCTAGAAAGTAATTTCCACGATAAAAAGTTTGGAAATGCCTAAAGCCGCTGAGGGAGAATTTTTTTTCCTGCAAATAAGCTGTATTATCAACTTTTTGGGCCCGTTTGGAAATGTTCCGGGGAATTTATTTTCTTCTTAATTTTTTTACATGTAACTTGTGCTGCTAGAAAGTAATGTTCGCGATAAAAATTTGGAAATGCCCAAAGCCGCCGAGTGAGAATTTTTTTTCCTGCAAATACGCTGTATTATCAACTTTTTCTTCTTAATTTTTTTACATGTAGCTTGTGTTGCTAGAAAGTAATTTCCACGATAAAAAGTTTGGAAATGCCCAAAGCCGCTGAGGGAGAATTTTTTTTTCTTACAAACACGCTGTTTGTCACCTTTTTGGGCCCGTTTGGAAATGTTCCGGGGAGTTTATTTTCATCTTAATTTTTTTACATGTAGCTTGTGCTGCTAGAAAGTAATGTTCGCGATAAAAAGTTTGGAAATGCCCAAAGCCGCCGAGTGAGAATTTTTTTTCCTGCAAATACGCTGTATTATCAACTTTTTGGGCCCGTTTGGAAATGTTCCCGGGAGTTTATTTTCTTCTTAATTTTTTTACATGTAGCTTGTGTTGCTAGAAAGTAATTTCCTCGATAAAAAGTTTGGAAATGCCCAAAGCCGCTGAGGGAGAATTTTTTTTTCTTACAAACACGCTGTTTGTCACTTTTTGGGCCCGTTTGGAAATGTTCCGGGGAGTTTATTTTCTTCTTAATTTTTTTACATGTAGCTTGTGCTGCTAGAAAGTAATGTTCGCGATAAAAAGTTTGGAAATGCCCAAAGCCGCCGAGTGAGAATTTTTTTTCCTGCAAATACGCTGTATTATCAACTTTTTGGGCCCGTTTGGAAATGTTCCGGGGAGTTTATTTTCTTCTTAATTTTTTTACATGTAGCTTGTGCTGCTAGAAAGTAATGTTCGCGATAAAAAGTTTGGAAATGCCCAAAGCCGCCGAGTGAGAAGTTTTTTTCCTGCAAATACGCTGTATTATCAACTTTTTGGGCCCGTTTGGAAATGTTCCGGGGAGTTTATTTTCTTCTTAATTTTTTTACATGTAGCTTGTGTTGCTAGAAAGTAATTTCCACGATAAAAAGTTTGGAAATGCCCAAAGCCGCTTAGGGAGAATTTTTTTTTCTTACAAACACGCTGTTTGTCACCTTTTTGGGCCCGTTTGGAAATGTTCCGGGCAGTTTATTTTCTTCTTAATTTTTTTAGATGTAGCTTGTGCTGCTAGAAAGTAATGTTCGCGATAAAAAGTTTGGAAATGCCCAAAGCCGCCGAGTGAGAATTTTTTTCCTGCAAATACGCTGTATTATCAACTTTTTGGGCCCGTTTGGAAATGTTCCCGGGAGTTTATTTTCTTCTTAATTTTTTACATGTAGCTTGTGTTGCTAGAAAGTAATTTCCACGATAAAAAGTTTGGAAATGCCCCAAGCCGCTGAGGGAGAATTTTTTTTTCTTACAAACACGCTGTTTGTCACGTTTTGGGCCCGTTTGGAAATGTTCCAGGGAATTTATTTTCTTCTTAATTTTTTTACATGTAACTTGTGCTGCTAGAAAGTAATGTTCGCGATAAAAAGTTTGGAAATGCCCAAAGCCGCCGAGTGAGAATTTTTTTTCCTGCAAATACGCTGTATTATCAACTTTTTGGGCCCGTTTGGAAATGTTCCGGGTAGTTTATTTTCTTCTTAATTTTTTTACATGTAGCTTGTGTTGCTAGAAAGTAATTTCCACGATAAAAAGTTTGGAAATGCCCAAAGCCGCTGAGGGAGAATTTTTTTTTCTTACAAACACGCTGTTTGTCACCTTTTTGGGCCCGTTTGGAAATGTTCCGGGGAGTTTATTTTCATCTTAATTTTTTTACATGTAGCTTGTGCTGCTAGAAAGTAATGTTCGCGATAAAAAGTTTGGAAATGCCCAAAGCCGCCGAGTGAGAATTTTTTTTCCTGCAAATACGCTGTATTATCAACTTTTTGGGCCCGTTTGGAAATGTTCCGGGGAGTTTATTTTCTTCTTAATTTTTTTACATGTAGCTTGTGTTGCTAGAAAGTAATTTCCACGATAAAAAGTTTGGAAATGCCCAAAGCCGCTGAGGGAGAATTTTTTTTTTCTTACAAACACGCTGTTTGTCACCTTTTTGGGCCCGTTTGGAAATGTTCCGGGGAGTTTATTTTCTTCTTAATTTTTTTACATGTAGCTTGTGCTGCTAGAAAGTAATGTTCGCGATAAAAAGTTTGGAAATGCCCAAAGCCGCCGAGTGAGAATTTTTTTTTCCTGCAAATACGCTGTATTATCAACTTTTTGGGCCCGTTTGGAAATGTTCCGGGAGTTTATTTTCTTCTTAATTTTTTACATTTAGCTTGTGTTGCTAGAAAGTAATTTCCACGATAAAAAGTTTGGAAATGCCCAAAGCCGCTGAGGGAGAATTTTTTCTTACAAACACGCTGTTTGTCACCTTTTTGGGCCCGTTTGGAAATGTTCCGGGTAATTTATTTTCTTCTTAATTTTTTACATGTAACTTGTGCTGCTAGAAAGTAATGTTCGCGATAAAAAGTTTGGAAATGCCCAAAGCCGCCGAGTGAGAATTTTTTTTCCTGCAAATACGCTGTATTATCAACTTTTTGGGCCCGTTTGGAAATGTTCCGGGGAGTTTATTTTCTTCTTAATTTTTCTACATGTAGCTTGTGTTCCTAGAAAGTAATTTCCACGATAAAAAGTTTGGAAATGCCCAAAGCCGCTGAGGGAGAATTTTTTTTTCTTACAAACACGCTGTTTGTCACCTTTTTGGGCCCGTTTGGAAATGTTCCGGGGAGTTTATTTTCTTCTTAATTTTTTTACATGTAGCTTGTGTTCCTAGAAAGTAATTTCTACAATAAAAAGTTTGGAAAACCCAAAGCCGCCGAGGGAGAATTTTTTTTTATTGCATTTTTACATCTACCCTGTATAATCACCCGTTTGGGGTGGTTTTGGGGGTGGGGATAATTTGATATCGGTTTATATCAATTATTTTTGATGAATTCTTGTGTTATTTACAATATCTGGTGTCATTCTCCCTGAGAAATTTGATTTTAGAAAAATGGAATTTTCGTTCTCTTAGGTTGTCTTACGAATTCCGTGTTAGGGGTGGGGGGTAGTTTGGAATTGATTTATTTTGATCAATTTTCATGTATTGTTACATTATTTGCAGTATATTATGCTATTCATGTGGAAAACAGGTGTTTTTCGAAAATCGAATTTTCGTTGGATCGCACCGTTGCAAACTTTAAACACATGGGGGTTTTCCGGGAGTCAATTTGGTTCGTAATTTTTTTATAGCGAGTTCTTATGCTCAAACAGTAATTCCAGCATTAAAAAGTTTGGAAATGCCAGACACCGAGCAGTGAGAATTTTTTTTCCGTCACGACCCCTATATATCTGATTATATAATCAGCTGTTTGGGGGTTTTCCGGGGAGTCGATTTGGTTCGTAATTTTTTTACACGGAGTTTTTATGCTCAAAAAGTAATTCCAGCTTTAAAAAGTTTGGAAATGCCAGACACCGAGCAGTGAGAATTTTTTTTGCGTCACGACCCTATATATCTGATTATATAATCAGCTGTTTGGGGTTTTCCGGGGAGTCGATTTGGTTCGTAATTTTTTTACGAGTAGTTTGTGTGCTCATAAAATAATTCCAGCAATAAAAAGTTTGGAAATGCTAAACGCCGCTGAGAGAGAATTTTTTTTCGGTCACAACCCCTATATATCTGATTATATAATCTGCTGTTTAGGGGGTTTCCGGGTAGTCGATTTGGTTCGTAATTTTTTTACAGGGAGTTTTTATGCTCAAAAAGTAATTCCAGCTTTAAAAAGTTTGGAAATGCCAGACACCGTGCAGTGAGAATTTTTTTTCCGTCTCGACCCCTATATATCTGATTATATAATCAGCTGTTTGGGGGTTTTCCGGGGAGTCGATTTGGTTCGTAATTTTTTACGAGTAGTTTGTGTGCTCATAAAATAATTCCAGCAATAAAAAGTTTGGAAATACCAAACGCCGCGGAGAGAGAATTTTTTTTCCGTTACTACCCCTATATAATCAGCTTTTCGGGGGTGTTCCGGGGAGTCGATTTGGTTCCTAATTTTTTTGCGGGTATTTTGTATCCTCAGAAAATAATTCCAGCAATAAAAAGTTTGGAAATACCAAACGCCGCGGAGAGAGAATTTTTTTCCGTTACTACCCCTATATAATCAGCTTTTTGGGGGTGTTCCGGGAGTTGATTTGGTTCCTAATTTTTTGCGGGTATTTTGTATCCTCGGAAAATAATTCCAGCAATAAAAAGTTTGGAAATACCAAACGCCGCGGAGAGAGAATTTTTTTCCATTACTACACCTATATAATCAGCTTTTTGGGTGTGATCCGGGGAGTCGATTTCGTTCCTAATTTTTTTCAGGGTATCTTGTATCCTCAGAAAATAATTCCAGCAATAAAAAGTTTGAAAATACCACACGGGGCTCAGAGAGAATTTTTTTCCGTTACTACCCCTATATAATCAGCTTTTCGGGGGTGTTCCGGGGAGTCGATTTGGTTCCTAATTTTTTTTCGGGTATTTTGTATCCTCAGAAAATAATTCCAGCAATAAAAAGTTTGGAAATACCAAACGCCGCGAAGAGAGAATTTTTTTCTCTTAGGTCATCTTACGAATTCCGTGTTAGGGGTGGGGGGTAGTTTGGAATTGATTTATTTTAATCAATTTTGATGTATTCTTCCATTATTTGTAGTACATTATATCATCCATGTGGAAAAAAGTGGTTTTTCGAAAATCGAATTTTCGTTGGATCGCAACGTTGCAAACTTCAAACCCATCATTGTGAAGGGGATATTAAAAACAAGGCAAGCCTTGTAATTCGGACTCTTCCTAGTCATTTGAACGGTTGAATTACACGGCTTATGTATGTACTCTCGACCACAGTGATCCCTACTGAAAAAGTGCAGCTGATTATCAGCTGATAATCAGGTGATAATCGTGCCAAAGCGGCACCTGATTATCAGCTGATTTTCACATGAAAATTTATCGTTTAAAATTTATTTATTAGTAATTAATATTATTTATTATTATAAATTATTATCTTTCATTTGTTTGAATCTATACGATTAACTAATGTATTTAAAATAATGTACACTTTGGCAAAGCAGTTTTGAATTATTTGTCATAATTTAGGAATGTAAAATTAAAATTAACAATAATAAATAATAATAATAATTAATAATAAATGAAAATATCAACAGGATCTTCAGGTCAAAATCAGCTGATAAGCAGATGATAATCACCTAACAGTCACCTTATAGTTACCCGATTCTCAGATGATTATCAGCTGATATGCACCTGAAAATCATGTTGATATTTTCATTTATTATTAATAATTATTATTATTAATTATTGTTAGTAATGTTGCATTCCTCAATTGTAACAAATAATTCAAAACTTCTTTGTCAGCATTTTTTCGAACACATTAATTAATCGTAGATTCAAGTAAATGAACCACGATAGTTTTTTTTTGTTTTTCCGAGGTACTAGGTGAATCTTCCGAGGCCCCCGTCCTTGCTTACAGCATGGAGGGGGGCCCACTAAGACCATCACGAAGCCTCGGGCTCCGCGGTGTGAGGGATTTCTACCCCCTAAACACCCAAAACCTTTTCCGCGGCGTTCACCGGAATCCGGTCCGGAACTGTTATACACATTACTTCGGACCGGTCGGCATTTCTATGCCCTACGGCAATCTTATATATCTTGTCTGGTCTGTCTATTTTTCGTCTTCTGTATCAGTTTTTAAGGCAACCGTCAGTCTTTTTGCCTTGTAGTACGTGAGTCACGTAGCGTGCTATGTCATCCCAGTTTTGTTTGCTTGACAGCATCAGTGTCACGATGTTATCCGGTGTGATGTCACCTGTCTTCGTCTGTAGTCTGTGTCTCGCGACTATCCAGCGGGTGCACACGAAAAATGTGTGCTCCGCGTCGTCTCTATTATGTCCGCAGTACCTGCAGGACGGGGTCGTTACCTTCCCCATCCGATGCAGATACTGGCGGAAGTATCCGTGTCCGGATAGGAACTGGGTCAGATAAAAGTTCACCTCCGCAGCTCCTCTTATGCCAGAGTCGCACGTCCGTTATGAGGCGTCTCGTCCACTTGGCTTTGTCGCTGTCTGTCCATCGGGTTTTCCAGGATGTCAGCGTCGTCGTCCGTGCCTCTATGGAGGCCCTCACTCTTCCCCTTTCTTCGCTGTACTCGTAGATCCTCTTCCGCTCGAGAGCAAGGTCTACTGGGACAACCCCTGCGATCACTAGTACCCCCACCTCTGAGACGGTGCGGTACGCGCACGCGATTCGCAACGCTCCCAGTCTTTGTACCGCCGCGATCTTTTTGCGGTACTTCTCTATTCGCGTCGCGGCCGCCCATATCTCGGCCCCATAAAGGAGCATCGAGTTGGTCACTGTCATAAGCAGTCGTCGTACGCTCGGTCTCGGTCCCTTCGAATTTGTCATGAGGCGGGCGAGGGTTAACGCCGCTCTCTCAGCGACGCCACGTATGTGCGGCCAGAAGGTCATCCTCGTATCCAGGGTCACCCCCAGATATTTGGCGGATCGTCCAGGATGCATAACGGACGTCCCCACCGTCATGGGTATCGTCGTGTCTATCCGTTTCCTAGTTAGGTATAGTAACTCCGTTTTGAACCATGATAGTACTTTATAATAATAAATAACAATAATTAATAATAAATAAATTTTAAACGATAAATTTTCATGTGAAAATCAGCTGATAATCAGGTGCCGTTTTGGCACGATTATCACCTGATTATCAGCTGATAATCAGCTGCACTTTTTCAATAGAGATGGGCCCCCGGAGTTCGGAAACGGGAAATAATAACTAGATCTAGTTATTTTCGACCAATGCTAAGTTCAAGGCAGAGAATTTGCCGAAAATGCAGCATGGGGATGTGGCTAGCCTAACTAGCCTGACCTGACTCTGAAATACACGTTGCTATGTCGCGCTTACATTCGGTCACTCAGTAAAGCAACTTCTCTGCCTTGAACTTAGCACTTGTCGAAAATAACACTGCTCGGCTATCCAGTATATCTATGAGGAAGTTTGCCTTAGAAGCCGTCATGGCCGCCGCACTAGCCTAATCTACCCAACCATAAGTTCAAAAATTACAGTATTATTTGAAAATATGTGATTCTATTTAAGTATAGTAAATTTATTGTTGTTACAATTTAAAATGCTGTAAAAGCTTAAAATATTTATTAAATATTGTAACGGGGTAAGTTTTACCCGCGTGCCTCGCTTCCTCGAGGCGTAATTACCGATGACCGGCGCAGCAAAAGTCGTATGCGCGAGCATTGGCTCGTCCAAACCCTCGGCGAAGTCTATTTCCTCACTTCTGCGCGCTGTCGCTCGCCGTCGGCTGCCTTCGTCGGCAGCCGTACCTACCGGCGTTACAACGTGTAGGTACGCGATTTCGACGTCGCGCTCTCTCTCGGGCGTGCTGCCCCAGCTGCTCAGGAATGCGCGAGTACTGTGTACTCGCGCCCGCGGAGGCCGGCGGTATCCTATACCACCGTGCCACCGACTAGGAAAAGGGTATGGGGAAGGGCGCGCCAAATAATACGCGAACACGTACAAAAGTAAGGAAGGTTTATTGCCCCTCGGGCTAATATACGTGCCAAGACAATAAGCGCGCGGCGCGTGCACTACACACGCGCCGATGCGGGTGGTGCGCCCGCGCACGCAAAGTACGTGTGTGGTCGGTCGCATATACGTACGCACAAAAGCGGCTCGAGCCGACGTTGGCCAATCGCCGCGCGCGATCGGTTCTCGCGCACGCGTCGGCTAGCCTCGCTCGCTCGCGCGGGTCTCGCTTCTGGGACGTTCGACGTCCTCGGGGAAGCGCGCGGTCGCCTGGCTAGGACTTACCTCCTGTCTCTCTCTGCTTCTCCTTCGGCTGCAGTCTGGCCGTAACTGGCTGTTGGCCGCGCTGTTCTATCTCTCTCTCTCTAGCTCTCTCTATCCGCACGCAGTCCAGTGTGTCTCTCTCTCTCTCCCTCTCCCTCAGCCGCGAGTGAACACAGCTCTCGGCCACGAGGAACGCGCCGCGCTGCGTCTCTCTCCTGCGCTGGACCGCTGCGCCGCTCTCTCTCTCTCGTGCACTCTCGCTCGCACGCACTCCAGTGCACTCCTGTCGCAGCCCTCGTGTAACTCTGCCTTCCTCTCTCTCTCTCCAGGTCTGCGCGAGGATGTCGACTCGCACTTGCGCACGGGGGAACGAGCTGCTCGCCTAACTACAGCGAAAGCGATACTGATCGCCTATCCCCTCGTCGGCGCGGGCAAGCATTTCTCGGCATTGCCCTTTGCGCAAGGTTGAGAGATGTTTACCTCTCGGGTATTAGCGCGTGCCGTCGCGGTGTACCGAGACTCTCCTCATGTCTCCTTAGCGCACGCTGATGCACACGTACGTGTGTACGCACGCGCGCCGGCCGTTATATCCCTCGTCCAGAGGCGGACTGTCCCTCGGAGAGTCTGCTCTGCTACCTCGTGTCCAGCATCATCAACGGCAGTGCGCGTTCTCCTGAAAAAGGGTTAGGGTGCGGGTGCAGAATAATAGGATAGGCGTATACAAGAAAATATAACGGGGCTAACGCCTCTCTTTATTCTCCCCGAAGAGGGGACATAAACCCGGGTTGGCGGGGATTTCGGCCGTGGCCACTCGCGGTTGTGGAGCCACGGCCGTGCCTTGTCGTGGCGGGCGGCGTTCGGACACTTGGCGTCCGTTGACACGCCCGGTCGTCCGCAGTAGTAGCAGCGGCGACGGGATCCTCCCGTCGTCGGTGCTGCGTCGTCGCTCCGCGGCCGCTCGCGGGGCGGGTGCAGGAGGGTTGGCAGTGCGGTCTGGCGCAGTGCCGCAGCCGGCATCAGGGTGATTGTGGCCTTCCCGGCTCGGCGGATGGCCTCCCTCCGTCTCTCCTCGGCTGCTTCGCCCCGCTTCTTCGCGAGCAGAGCGTCTCGCTCTGCGGCCCGGATTTCATCGGGGGCTCGGGCCGCCGCCTCTTCAGCCTCTCGGCGCTCCTTCCGGGCGCGCCGGGCAGCGGAGAGCATTTCTCGCTCTTCAATGCGGGCCGCCCAGGGCTCTGCGAGGTCTCTGCCGTACGGCGTCTCGGCGAGGAACCGATCCCAGGCCTGGATTGTCTCTCCTTCCGCCGTCCAGGCCTGGCGGCTGGTGGTTCGCGTCCTCTCTAGGAGGCGCTCCAAAGAACCCCAGCGGGCCCTCATCGGTGATGGCGTAACCGGCTCGGCCGCAGTCGGCGCCATAGCCGCGGGGACCACAGGTCTCCGGCCTTCGGCGATCAGGATCGCCTGGCCTGTCTGGCCGTCTTCAGTTGCGGGAGCGTCCTCTCCCGCGGCGATGGCGAGGGCCTCCCTCGGTCGGCGCAGGACCGGCGCCGCTGAGGCCGCGGTGAGCGGAGGAAGTAGCGCTAGGGCTCCGGCCGCCTCTGGCAGCTCCTCCAGCACCACCGAAGACGGGCAAGCGAACTCAGCTCGCTCGAGCTGCTCGATGGCGCGCAGAACCCCGCGCACCATCGCTTCGGTGTCGAGGACACCGCCCTCGGTGCTCGGCACCAGTGGTTTTTCAGCCATCTGCAACAAAAAGACCCGAGCGAAAAAGTGCATTAGTCGGAGTCTTTATCCACTCCCGAACTACTGCTCTTGTCAGACGCCTTTACAAGTCGTTGCGCGCGAGTCGATCGGGGGGAAATGTCTCGCTTCAGTTTAGGTTCTAGCCGCTTCGTGGAGCCTTTCGGTCGTCCTCGGGAGTTCCTGGACTCGGCTGTCGTACTAGCCTTCACGCGCGCTTTAATCGGGACCGCCCGTGTTACGACGCGAACCGTTTTCCACGGGCATCCGCTTTTCGACTGGACGCGCATCGCTCGGCGGCTCTCCGCCGACCTCCGGTGGGTCGCTCGTCACCGGGACGCTTATTCCTTCCCTCGGGGGTTGCGTATCCTCGACGTCGTCTACTTCTTCGCTCGATTCGTCGCTGTCTCCATCATTGTATGGCTTGAGGTGAGAGACATGAAGGATCTCTTCGCTCGCCCCCTTCTCGTCGATGACTCACCGTATTAGAGCCGGTTATCTCGGTGATCTTTAGCGGACCGGCATACTTCGGCGCTAACTTCCCCGATATTCCTTGCGCTGCCGAAGAAAGGACTCTATTCCTCTTCATGACGAGATCTTCTACCTCGTAGGATACTTCTCGCCATCGCGCGTTGTAGTATGTTGCTTGCCGCCGTTGCTCATTGGCAGTTTTCGCGGCAGCTCTCTTTCGCAGTCTATCCATGTCTCGCAGGTGCTCCGCCCACGTATCCACGGCCTCGCGCTCTCGTTGCTTGAGAGCCTCGCGCGCTCTTGCTCACGTCGAGCCGACGCGGGGGGGAGCGGCTGCCTGCCGTAATTGAGTGCGGCAGGGCTCACGCCGGTCGAAGCGTGCACGGAGTTGTTCAACGAGAACATCACCTCCAGGAGTTTTTGATCCCACTCGGCATGAGATTCTTCAATGAACGCGACTAATCGTGTCTTCAACGTTCGATTCACCCACTCCACCGTGCTCGCCTGAGGGTGATACGGAGCTCCGCCTCCATTGCTAGGTCGAGCAATGTCTCTACATCCTCGAAATCGCTCCGCCGAATAAGCTGCTGTAGTCGCGGCTTCATGTTTCGGTGTAGCGTCTCAAGCTTGAAGTCGAGCGTCGGCAGTGGCTCCATCTTCCGCATCATCGCTTCGAGGCACGTAATGTAGTCGCGCACGGACTCTTCTGGTCCTTGCGCCCTCAAAGCGACCTCGTGAGCCAGCCGTTGCTGCACGCGGTCCGTCATGCCGCACCATCGCCGTATCCGACGGCAAAATTCCTCCCAGGTGATCCAGCTCGTCCTGTTGGAATGCACCTAGGTATCGGCTACACCGACGAATAACTCCGGAAGGGCGCTCAGTATCTCCCCTTCCGTGAGTTTGGCGAGTTCCCAATTTTCCTCGACTCGCTCGAGGAAGGTGTCGATGTTCTCGCCAGAATCGTCGGCGAGCTTGAATTCCCATCGGCGCACTACTGGGCCGACATCTATGAGTCCACCGCCCGTCGTGCGGTTTAACTCTTCGAACGACCCAGGCATAGACCGTCCTCTTAGGTCGCGCCTTATCTCAGAGTCAGCCGATTCTATTGGCTGGCTCTGTGATCCACCCCCTCCCCAGGCGCCACCGAGACCGGTTCGGCGCGACAGCGGGGTAGTCGGTGGCGGCGGCCTTTCTTCCACCGGGGGCTGTCGTAGCCTCGGAGTAGGTCGTTGTATCGGGCTCGGCAGGCTCCGTCCGCCGATGTCTTGTTGGGACGGCACGCTACTCCTCTGCGCTTCTTCCCGCAGATTCTTCATATTTTGGCCGGCGGGCGTGAGATCCATAAAAGTCATCCCGCTGCATCCCTTCGGCGCTTTGCCGCCGGGTGCTATTTGCATTCGGCTGGTGAGTGGAATTGGCGGCCATGATCCGCATCGATTCTTCGATTTGCCAAAGTTTCTTATCGACTGCAGCCATGTACACGGCCCAGTCGGTTGGCACCTGCAGCGTCGTGCCGTCTGCCATCGACATCTCGAACTTTGCCGGCCCTTTTTTCGCCGTGTTTTGTTCGCTCTCCTCAGCATCTCGGTGAGACATCTGAACCAATTATCAATCGCCTTGATTGCAGTTTCTCATGGCTGTGCTACCTCTGTTGCAGTGCCGGCTGTTCTGTCGCTCCGAAAATTCGCTCTAACACAGAGTCGTCGACTCGAACTCTTCCGGAGTATACCTGTGCGCGGCTAAACGGATACGCTTGGGTATCAGATGGGCGCACCAAAAATATAAATAAAAGGGGGAAAAATACAAGATAATTTTCGCTCCTATCCAGGTATACTCCGATTGAACGCGTGTGTGTGTATCCCGGTTCGACTCTCAATGGCGGCTCACATCTCTCCGCCACCGCTGAGAGATGACGAGCCGCTCCCTTTTGTCGCTTTTCCTCTCGGCGGCAAAGGTTCCCGAAGAGTAATTGGAAAAAAAACAACAAAACACAAAAAAGAATTTTAACCGTAAATCAGAAAAAAAGGTTATTTTAAAAAAATATTTTCTCTATTTTGCTAAACAATCCCTTACTTTGTTAATCAATCAATCAATCAATTTAAGCGACAAAAGGAAGGGACAATGACGATTAAATACGCGTTGTTCAGTGAGTATTTATTTTACTGTTAGTTTTCCTATCGGCTGACTTTTCCCAAAAATGGAAAGTATTCTTACTCGCGCACACACACGCTTACATACGCTGTCTATCGCGCTCTCGCGAAATTTCGCACGCGGCGCGTCACGGTGTTCGCAGCACTCGATTCTACAATCCGTAAAAAAACCTGATTTAACTTAATCAAACTTCGAATTTTAACCTGTAATTCCGATTTCAAAAAACAAGAAAAAAAAGTTTTTCTCCCAATCGAATTTCCCGTACGCTCGTCGGTGGCAGGTATTCGTGTTTCCACACATTAAGGGCGCCAGTTGTAACGGGGTAAGTTTTACCCGCGTGCCTCGCTTCCTCGAGGCGTAATTACCGATGAACGGTGCAGCAAAAGTCGTATGCGCGAGCACTGCCTCGTTCAAACCCTCGGCGAAGTCTATTTCCTCACACGGCTGCGCGCGGTCGCTCGCCATCAGATGCCTTCGTCGGCAGCCGTACCTACCGGCATTACAACGCGCGACTTCATCGTCGCGCTCTCTCTCTCTCGGGGGTGGTGCCCCAGCTGCTCAGAAATGCGCGAGTACTGTGTACTCGCGCCCGCGGAGGTCGGTGGTATCCTATATCCCCGTGCCACCGACTAGGAAAAGGGTATGGGGAAGGATGCGCCAAATAATCCGCGAACACGTACAAAAGCAAGGAAGGTTTATTGCCCCTCGGGCTAATATACGTGCCAACACAATAAGCGCGCGGCGCGTGCTCTACACACGCGCCGATGCGGGTGGTGCGCCCGCGCACGCAAAGTACGTGTGTGCTCGGTTGCACACACGTACGCGTAAAAGCGGCTCGAGCCGACGTTGGCCGATCGCCGCGCGCGATCGGTTCTCGCGCACGCGTCGGCTAGCCTCGCTCACTCGCACGGGTCGCGCTTCCCGGACGATCGACGTCCTCGGCGAAGCGCACGGTCGCCTGGCCAGGACTTACCTCCTGTCTCTCTCTCTTCGGCTGCAGTCTGGCCGTAACTGGCTGTTGGCCGCGCTGTTCTCTCTCTCTCTCTCTCTCTCTCTCTCTCTCTCTCTCTCTCTCTCTCTCTCTCTCTCTCTCTCTCTCTCTCTCTCTCTCTCTCTCTACCCCGCAGTCGAGTGTGGCTCTCTCTCTCCCTCTTAGCTGCGAGTGAACACGGCTCTCGGCCACGAGAAACGCGCTGCGCTGCGTCTCTCTCCTGCGCTTCACTGCACTCCTGCCGCAGCCCTCGTGCACGTCTGCCTTCCTCTCTCTCTCCAGATCTCCGCGAGGATGTCGACTCGCACTTGCGCACGAGGAACGAGCTACTCGCCTAACTATAGCAAAAGCGAAACTGATAGCATATCCCCTCGTCGGCACGCGCAAGCATCTCTCGGCCTTGCCCTCTGCGCAAGGTTGAGAGATGTTTACCTCTCGGGTATTCGCGCGTGCCGTCGCGGTGTACCGAGACTCGCCTGATGTCTCCTTAGCGCATACCGATACACACGTACGTGCGCATGCATGTGCGCCGGACGTTACAAGGTAAGTTTAATTTTAGCCTTATTGACGCAGAAATATTTATTAAATAATAAATAAGATTTCAAATGTTTCTAAGAGTTTGAAATACTTATTAAATATAAGTTTTATTTCAGTCTTAGTTGGCCCAAAAATATTTATTAATAAATAATATTATATACGATTTCGAATGTTTCTGTTTGAAATATTTATGAAATATATGTGGTTGAAGTTTGCAATGTTGCGACTCCGACGAAAATTCAAACTTCCAAATAATTATGATTTCTAAAAAAATTCTAACTCCGCTGTTTTTGAGATCGCCAATAACTTTTTTGCCGGAATACGAATTCTAGGATACAAGATACCTACAAAAAATTGGCATCGCTCAAAGCACCGCGGAACACCATCAAACTACCCCTTCCATACCGAAAAATCGCAAAAAATACTAATTCATAAGAATACGAATTTTAGGATACAAGATATCTACAAAAAAATTGGTAACGCCCAAAAGCACCGCGGAACCCTGTCAAACTACACCATTCATACCGAAAAATCACAAAAAAAATTCTAACTCCGCCGTTTTTGAGATTGCCAATAATATTATTACCGGAATACGAATTCTACGATACAAGATATGTACAAAAAATTGGCATCGCCCAAAGCACCGCGGAACACCCTCAAACTACCCCTTCCATACCAAAAATCGCATAAAAATTCTAATTCCGCCGTTTTTGAGATCGCCCATAATTTTATTGCCGGAATACGAATTTTAGGGTACAAGATATCTACAAAAAAAATTGGAAACGCCCAAAGCACTGCGGAGCCCTCTCAAACTACCCCTTTCATACCGAAAATTCGCAAAAAAATTTCTAATTCCGCAGTTTATGAGATCGCCAATAATTTTATCGCCGGAATACGAATTCTAGGATATAAGATACCTACAAAAAATTGGCATCGCCCAAAGCACCGCGGAACACCCTCAAACTACCCCTTCCATACCGAAAAATCGCAAAAAAAAAAATACTAATTCCGTCGTTTTTGAGATCGCCAATAATTTTATTGCCGGAATACGAATTTTAGGTTACAAGATATCTACAAAAAAATTGGTAAAGCCCAAAGCACCGCGGAGCCCTCTCAAATTACCCCTTTCATACCGAAAAATCGCAAAAAAATTTCTAATTCCGCCGTTTTTGAGATCGCCAGTAATTTTATCGTCGGAATAAGAATTCTAGGATCCAAGATACCCACAAAATAATTGGCGAAGCCCAAAGTACCGCGGAACAGGCCCAAACTACCTCTTACATACAGAAAAATCGCTAAAAAAATTGTAACTCCGCCGTTTTTGAGATCGTCAATAATTTTATTGCCGGAATACGAATTCTAGGATACAAAATATCTACAAAATATTGGCAACGCCTAAAGCGCCGCGGAACACCCTCAAGCTACCCCTTACATAACGAAATAACGCTCAAAAAATTCTGTGTCCGCTGTTTTTGAGATCGCCAATAATTTTCTTGCCGGAATTCGAATTCTAGGATACAAGATAACTACTACAAAAAAAAATTGGCATCGCCCCGAAGCACCGTGGAACACCCTCAAACTACCGCTTCCATACCAAAAATCGCAAAAAATTCTAATTCCGCCGTTTTTGAGATCGCCAATAATTTTATTACCGGAATCCCAATCTTAGGATACAAGATATCTACGAAAAAATGGTAACACCCAAAGCACCGCGGAACCCTCTCAAACTACCTCTTTCATACCTAAAAATTGCAAAAAAATTTCTAATTCCGCCGTTTTTGAGATCGCCAATAATTTTATCGCCGGAATACGAATTCTAGGGTAGAAGACATCTACAAAAAATTGGTAAAGCCTAAAGCACCGCGGAACACCCTCAAGCTACCCCTTACATACCGAAAAATCACTAAAAAATTCTAACTCCGTTGTTTTTGAGATCGCCAATAATTTTATTGCTGGAATACGAATTCTAGGATATAAGATACCTACAAAAAGATTGGAATCGCCCGAAGCACGGCGGAACACCCTCAAACTACGCCTTACATACCGAAAAATCGCTAAAAAAATTTAATTTCTCTGTTTTTGAGATCGCCAATAATTTTATTGCCGGAATACGAATTCTAGGATATAGAATACCTACAAAAAATTGGCATCGCCCAAAGCACCGCGGAACACCCTCAAACTCCCCTTTCATACCGAAAAATCGCAAAAAAATTTCTAATTCCGCCGTTTTTGAGATCGCCAATAATTTTATCGCCGGAATACGAATTCTAGGGTAGAAGGCATCTACAAAAAATTGGTAACGCCCAAAGCTCTGCGGAAAACCCTCAAACTACCCCTTTCATGCCGAAAAATCGCCCAAAAATTCTAACTCTGCCGTTTTTGAGATCGCCAATAATTTTATTGCCGAAATACGAATTCTAAGATACAAGGTATCTACAAAAAAATTGGCAACGCTCAAAGCACCGCGGAACAGCCTCAAGCTACCCCTTACATACAGAAAAATCGCTTAGAGAATTGTAACTCCGCCGTTTTTGAGATCGCCCATAATTTTATTTCCGGAATACCAATTCTAGGATACAATATACCTACAAAAAATTGGCATCGCCCAAAGCACCGCGGAACACCCTCAAACTACCCCTTTCATACCGAAAAATCGCCCAAAAATTCTAACTCTGCCGTTTTTGAGATCGCCAATAATTTTATTGCGGGAATACGAATTTAAAGATACAAGGAATCTACAAAAAAATTGGCATCACTTGAAGCACGGTGGAACACCGTCAAACTACCCCTTACATAACGAAAAATCGTCAAAAAATTCTAACTCCGCCGTTTTTGAGATCGCCAATAATTTTATTGCCGGAATACGAATTTTAGGGTACACGATATCTACAAAAAAATGGTAACGCCCAAATCACCGCGGAGCCCTCTTAAACTATCCCTTTCATACCGAAAAATCGGAAAAAAATGTCTAATTTCGCCGTTTTTGAGATCGCCAATAATTTTGTCGCCGGAATAAGAATTCTAGGATTCAAGATACCTACAAAATAATTGGCAACGCCCAAAGCACCGCGGAACAGGCTCAAACTACCACTTACATACAGAAAAATCGCTAAAAAAAATGTAACTCCGCCGTTTTTGAGATTGCCAATAATATTACTGCCGGAATACGAATTCTAGGATACAAGATACCTACAAAAAATTGGCATCGCCCAAAGCACCGCGGAACACCCTCAAACTACCCCTTTCATACAGAAAAATCGACCAAAAATTCTAACTCTGCCGTTTTTGAGATCGCCAATAATTTTATTGCCGGAATACGAATTTAAAGATACAAGGAATCTACAAAAAAATTGGCAACGCTCAAAGCACCGCGAAACACCCTCAAACTACCCCTTACATACCGAAAAGTCACTAAAAAAATTCTAACTCCGCCTTTTTTGAGATAGCCAACAATTTTATTGCCGGAATATGAATTCTAGGATACAAGATACCTACAAAAAAATTGGCATCGCTTGAAGCACGGTGGAACACCGTCAAACTACCCCTGACATAGCGAAAAATCGTCAAAAAATTCTAACTCCGCCGTTTTTGAGATCGCCAATAATTTTATTGCCGGAATACGAATTTTAGGGTACACGATATCTACAAAAAATGGTAACGCCCAAATCACCGCGGAGCCCTCTCAAACTATCCCTTTCATACCGAAAAATCGCAAAAAAATTTCTAATTCCGCCGTTTTTGAGATCGCCAATAATTTTATCGCCGGAATAAGAATTCTAGGATTCAAGATACCTACAAAATAATTGGCAACGCCCAAAGCACAGCGGAACAGGCTCAAACTACCACTTACATACAGAAAAATCGCTAAAAAAAATGTAACTCCGTCGTTTTTGAGATCGCCAATAATTTTATTGCCGGAATACGAATTCTAGGATACAAGATATCTACAAAAAAATTGGCAACGACTTAAGCACCGCGGAACACCCTCAAACTACCCCTTTCATACCGAAAAATCACCCAAAAATTCTAACTCTGCCGTTTTTGAGATCGCCAATAATTTTATTGCCGGAATACGAATTTAAAGATACAAGGAATCTACAAAAAAATTGGCAACGCTCAAAGCACCGCGGAACACCCTCAAACTACCCCTTACATACCGAAAAGCCACTAAAAAATTTCTAACTCCGCCGTTTTTGAGATAGCCAACAATTTTATTGCCGGAACATGAATTCTACGATACAAGATACCTACAAAAAAATTGGCATCGCTTGAAGCACGGTGGAACACCGTCTAACTACCCCTTACATAGCGAAAAATCGCCAAAAAATTCTAACTCCGCCGTTTTTGAGATCGCCAATAATTTTATTGCCGGAATACGAATTTTAGAGTATACGATATCTACAAAAAAATGGTAACGCCCAAAGCACCGCGGAGCCCTCTCAAACTATCCCATTCACACCGAAAAATCGCAAAAAAATTTCTAATTCCGCCGTTTTTGAGATCGCCAATAATTTTATCGCCGGAATAAGAATTCTAGGATTCAAGATACCTACAAAATAATTGGCAACGCCCAAAGCACCGCGGAACAGGCTCAAACTACCCCTTACATACCGAAAAGTCACTAAAAAAATTCTAACTCCGCCGTTTTTGAGATAGCCAACAATTTTATTGCCGGAATATGAATTCTAGAATACAAGATACCTACAAAAAAATTGGCATCGCTTGAAGCACGGTGGAACACCGTCAAACTACCCCTTACATAGCGAAAAATCGTCAAAAAATTCTAACTCCGCCGTTTTTGAGATCGCCAATAATTTTATTGCCGGAATACGAATTTTAGGGTACACGATATCTACAAAAAAATGATAACGCCCAAATAACCGCGGAGCCCTCGAACTATCCCTTTCATACCGAAGAATCGCAAAAAAATTTCTAATTCCGCCGCTCTTGAGATCGCCAATAATTTTATCGCCGGAATAAGAATTCTAGGATTCAAGATACCTACAAAATAATTGGCAACGCCCAAAGCACCGCGGAACAGGCTCAAAGTACCACTTACATACAGAAAAATCGCTAAAAAAAATGTAACTCCGTCGTTTTTGAGATCGCCAATAATTTTATTGCCGGAATACGAATTCTAGGATACAAGATATCTACAACAAAATTGGCAACGACTAAAGCACCGCGGAACACCCTCAAACTACCCCTTTCATACCGAAAAATCACCCAAAAATTCTAACTCTGCCGTTTTTGAGATCGCCAATAATTTTATTGCCGGAATACGAATTTAAAGATACAAGGAATCTACAAAAAAATTGGCAACGCTCAAAGCACTGCGGAACACCCTCAAACTACCCCTTACATACCGAAAAGTCACTAAAAAATTTCTAACTCCGCCGTTTTTGAGATAGCCAACCATTTTATTGCCGGAATATGAATTCTACGATACAAGATACCTACAAAAAAATTGGCATCGCTTGAAGCACGGTGGAACACCGTCAAACTACCCCTTACATAGCGAAAAATCGCCAAAAAATTCTAACTCCGCCGTTTTTGAGATCGCCAATAATTTTATTGCCGGAATACGAATTTTAGGGTACACGATATCTACAAAAAAATGGTAACGCCCAAATCACCGCGGAGCCCTCTCAAACTATCCCTTTCGTACCGAAAAATCGCAAAAAAATTTCTAATTCCGCCGTTTTTGAGATCGCCAATAATTTTATCGCCGGAATAAGAATTCTAGGATTCAAGATACCTACAAAATAATTGGCAACGCCCAAAGCACCGCGGAACAGGCTCAAACTACCACTTACATACAGAAAAATCGCTAAAAAAAATGTAACTCCGTCGTTTTTGAGATCGCCAATAATTTTATTGCCGGAATACGAATTCTAGGATACAGGATATCTACAACAAAATTGGCAACGACTAAAGCACCGCGGAACACCCTCAAACTACCCCTTTCATACCGAAAAATCACCCAAAAATTCTAACTCTGCCGTTTTTGAGATCGCCAATAATTTTATTGCCGGAATACGAATTTAAAGATACAAGGAATCTACAAAAACTTGGCAACGCTCAAAGCACCGCGGAACACCCTCAAACTACCCCTTACATACCGAGAAGTCACCCAAAAATTCTAACTCTGCCGTTTTTGAGATCGCCAATAATTTTATTGCCGGAATACGAATTTAAAGATACAAGGAATCTACAAAAAAATTGGCAACGCTCAAAGCACCGCGGAACACCCTCAAACTACCCCTTACATACCGAAAAGTCACTAAAAAATTTCTAACTCCGCCGTTTTTGAGATAGCCAACCATTTTATTGCCGGAATATGAATTCTACGATACAAGATACCTACAAAAAAATTGGCATCGCTTGAAGCACGGTGGAACACCGTCAAACTACCCCTTACATAGCGAAAAATCGCCAAAAATTTCTAACTCCGCCGTTTTTGAGATCGCCAATAATTTTATTGCCGGAATACGAATTTTAGGGTACACGATATCTACAAAAAAATGGTAACGCCCAAATCACCGCGGAGCCCTCTCAAACTATCCCTTTCGTACCGAAAAATCGCAAAAAAATTTCTAATTCCGCCGTTTTTGAGATCGCCAATAATTTTATCGCCGGAATAAGAATTCTAGGATTCAAGATACCTACAAAATAATTGGCAACGCCCAAAGCACCGCGGAACAGGCTCAAACTACCACTTACATACAGAAAAATCGCTAAAAAAAATGTAACTCCGTCGTTTTTGAGATCGCCAATAATTTTATTGCCGGAATACGAATTCTAGGATACAGGATATCTACAACAAAATTGGCAACGACTAAAGCACCGCGGAACACCCTCAAACTACCCCTTTCATACCGAAAAATCACCCAAAAATTCTAACTCTGCCGTTTTTGAGATCGCCAATAATTTTATTGCCGGAATACGAATTTAAAGATACAAGGAATCTACAAAAAAATTGGCAACGCTCAAAGCACCGCGGAACACCCTCAAACTACCCCTTACATACCGAGAAGTCACCCAAAAATTCTAACTCTGCCGTTTTTGAGATCGCCAATAATTTTATTGCCGGAATACGAATTTAAAGATACAAGGAATCTACAAAAAAATTGGCAACGCTCAAAGCACCGCGGAACACCCTCAAACTACCCCTTACATACCGAAAAGTCACTAAAAAATTTCTAACTCCGCCGTTTTTGAGATAGCCAACCATTTTATTGCCGGAATATGAATTCTACGATACAAGATACCTACAAAAAAAATGGCATCGCTTGAAGCACGGTGGAACACCGTCAAACTACCCCTTACATAGCGAAAAATCGCCAAAAAATTCTAACTCCGCCGTTTTTGAGATCGCCAATAATTTTATTGCCGGAATACGAATTTTAGGGTACACGATATCTACAAAAAAATGGTAACGCCCAAATCACCGCGGAGCCCTCTCAAACTATCCCTTTCGTACCGAAAAATCGCAAAAAAATTTCTAATTCCGCCGTTTTTGAGATCGCCAATAATTTTATCGCCGGAATAAGAATTCTAGGATTCAAGATACCTACAAAATAATTGGCAACGCCCAAAGCACCGCGGAACAGGCTCAAACTACCACTTACATACAGAAAAATCGCTAAAAAAAATGTAACTCCGTCGTTTTTGAGATCGCCAATACTTTTATTGCCGGAATACGAATTCTAGGATACAAGATATCTACAACAAAATTGGCAACGACTAAAGCACCGCGGAACACCCTCAAACTACCCCTTTCATACCGAAAAATCACCCAAAAATTCTAACTCTGCCGTTTTTGAGATCGCCAATAATTTTATTGCCGGAATACGAATTTAAAGATACAAGGAATCTACAAAAAAATTGGCAACGCTCAAAGCACCGCGGAACACCCTCAAACTACCCCTTACATACCGAGAAGTCACTAAAAAATTTCTAACTCCGCCGTTTTTGAGATAGCCAACCATTTTATTGCCGGAATATGAATTCTACGATACAAGATACCTACAAAAAAATTGGCATCGCTTGAAGCACGGTGGAACACCGTCAAACTACCCCTTACATAGCGAAAAATCGCCAAAAAATTCTAACTCCGCCGTTTTTGAGATCGCCAATAATTTTATTGCCGGAATACGAATTTTAGGGTACACGATATCTACAAAAAAATGGTAACGCCCAAATCACCGCGGAGCCCTCTCAAACTATCCCTTTCGTACCGAAAAATCGCAAAAAAATTTCTAATTCCGCCGTTTTTGAGATCGCCAATAATTTTATCGCCGGCATAAGAATTCTAGGATTCAAGATACCTACAAAATAATTGGCAACGCCCAAAGCACCGCGGAACAGGCTCAAACTACCACTTACATACAGAAAAATCGCTAAAAAAAAATGTAACTCCGTCGTTTTTGAGATCGCCAATAATTTTATTGCCGGAATACGAATTCTAGGATACAAGATATCTACAAAAAAATTGGCAACGACTAAAGCACCGCGGAACACCCTCAAACTACCCCTTTCATACCGAAAAATCACCCAAAAATTCTAACTCTGCCGTTTTTGAGATCGGCAATAATTTTATTGCCGCAATACGAATTTAAAGATACAAGGAATCTACAAAAAAATTGGCAACGCTCAAAGCACCGCGGAACACCCTCAAACTACCCCTTACATACCGAAAAGTCACTAAAAAATTTCTAACTCCGCCGTTTTTGAGATAGCCAACAATTTTATTGCCGGAATATGAATTCTACGATACAAGATACCTACAAAAAAATTGGCATCGCTTGAAGCACGGTGGAACACCGTCAAACTACTTCTTACATAGCGAAAAATCGCCAAAAAATTCCAACTCCGCCGTTTTTGAGATCGCCAATAATTTTATTGCCGGAATACGAATTTTAGGGTACACGATATCTACAAAAAAATGGTAACGCCCAAAGCACCGCGGAGCCCTCTCAAACTATCCCATTCATACCGAAAAATCGCAAAAAAATTTCTAATTCCGCCGTTTTTGAGATCGCCAATAATTTTATCGCCGGAATAAGAATTCAAGGATTCAAGATACCTACAAAATAATTGGTAACGCCCAAAGCACCGCGGAACTGGCTCAAACTACCACTTACATACAGAAAAATCGCTAAATAAAATGTAACTCCGTCGTTTTTGAGATCGCCAATAATTTTATTGCCGGAATACGAATTCTAGGATACAAGATATCTACAAAAAAATTGGCAACGACTAAAGCACCGCGGAACACCCTCAAACTACCCCTTACATACCGAAAAGTCACTAAAAAATTTCTAACTCCGCCGTTTTTGAGATAGCCAACAATTTTATTGCCGGAATATGAATTCTACGATACAAGATACCTACAAAAAAATTGGCATCGCTTGAAGCACGGTGGAACACCGTCAAACTACCCCTTACATAGCGAAAAATCGTCAAAAAATTCTAACTCCGCCGTTTTTGAGATCGCCAATAATTTTATTGCCGGAATACGAATTTTAGGGTACACGATATCTACAAAAAAATGGTAACGCCCAAAGCACCGCGGAGCCCTCTCAAACTATCCCATTCATATCGAAAAATCGCAAAAAAATTTCTAATTCCGCCGTTTTTGAGATCGCCAATAATTTTATCGCCGGAATAAGAATTCTAGGATTCAAGATACCTACAAAATAATTGGCAACGCCCAAAGCACCGCGGAACAGGCTCAAACTACCACTTACATACAGAAAAATCGCTAAAAAAAATGTAACTCCGCCGTTTTTGAGATTGCCAATAATATTATTGCCGGAATACGAATTCTAGGATACAAGATATCTACAAAAAAATTGGCAACGCCGAAAGCACCGCGGAACACCCCCATTAGCACAAAAAAAAAATATAAAAAATTCTAATTCCCCCGTTTAAGAGATCGCCAATAATTTTATTCCCGGAATACAATTTTGAGTATGCAGGAGAGCTACAAAAAAATTGGCAACCCTGCAAGCACTGCGCAACACCCACTTTCAGCCGAAAAAATCGCAAAAAAATCTAATTCAGCCGTTTTTGGGATCGTCAATAATTTTATTTCCGAATCACAATTTTGAGTATGTGAGATAGCTACAAAAAAATTGGCAACCTGCAAGCACCGTGGGGCGTCTCCAAACTACCCCTTTCGACCGACAAAATAACAAAAAAATCTAATTCAGCCGTTTTTCAGATCGCCAATAATTTTATTCTCGGAATATAATTTTGAGTATGCAGGATAGCTACCAAAAATTGATAACCCTGCAAGCCCCGTGGAACACTCCCATCTACCCCTTTCGACCGAAAAAATAACAAAAAAAATCTAATTTTTTCTGTTTTTGAGATCGCCAATAATTTTATTCCCGGAATACAATTTTGAATATGTAGGGTAGTTACAAAAAAATTGGCAACCCCTTAAGCACCGCGGAACACCTCCTTTCGTCCAAAAAAAAAATATACGTAATATTCTAATTCAGACGTTTTTGAGATCGACAATTATTTTATTCCCGGAATATATTCTTGGGTCTGCAGGAGAGTTACAAAAAAATTGGCAACTTCCAAGCACCGCAGAACACCGCAAAATTATCCCTTTCGCCCTAGAAAATCGCAAAAAAAATCTAATTCAACTGTTTTTGAGATCGTCAATAATTTTATTCCCGGAATACAATTTTGGTTACGCAGAATAGCTACAAAAAAATTAGCAACCCTGCAAGCACCGCGGAACACTGTCAAACTATCCCTTCACCCGAAAAAATCGCAAAGAAAATTTAATTCCACTGTTTTTGAGATCGCAATAATTTTATTGCCGGACTACAATTTTGAGCCTGCAGGGTAGCTACAAAAAAATTGGCAACCTCGCAAGCACCGCGGAATCCCCCCCTTTGGCCCGAAAAAAACTATGTGTAATAAAGAAGCAACTGACTTTTTTTGAGATTTTCTCGGGCGAAATGGGACGGTTGGGGGTGGGGGGTCGTGCTGCTTGCAGGTTGCCAATTTTTTTGTGGCTATCCTGCAGGCCCAAAATTGTATTCCGGAAATGAAATTAGTGCCGTTCTCAAAAACGGAAGAATTAGAATTTTTTGTATGTGTTTTTTCTGGCGAAAGCGGCAGTTCGGGGCGGGGGGGGGGGGGGTCGGGGTGCTTGCGTGGTTACCAATTTTTTTGTAGATTCCCTGCAGGCTCAAAATTGTATTTCGGTAATAGAGTTATTGGCGATCTCAAAAACGGAGGTATTAGAATATTTTTGCGATTTTCTCGGGCGAAAGGAGATGGTTGGAGACGTTCCGTGGTGCTTGTGGGGTGCCAATTTTTGTGTAGCTCTTCTGCAGGCTCAAGAATATATTCCGGGAATGAAATTATTGGCGATCTCAAAAACGGCCGACTTAGAATTTCTTGTATGTTTTTTTCTGGCGGAGGGGTGTTCCGTGGTACTTGCGGGGTTGCCAATTTTTTTTGTAGCTACCTTGCAGGCTCAAAATTGTATTTCGGGAATAAAATTATTGACGATCTCAAAAACGGAGGGATTAGAATTTTTTTGGTATTTTCTCGGGCGAAATGGGACGGTTGGGGGGGGGGGGGTCCGTGGTACTTGCGGGTTGCCAATTTTTTTGTAGTTACCCTGCAGGCTGAAAATTGTATTCTGGGAATAAAATTATTAACGATCTCAAAAACGCAGGGAAAGGATAAAAGAGGGCAGCCCGTCAGAGGGGAAAATAAGAGAAACGAAAAGAAATAACAGGGAAGGAAAGGATAAAAAAATTAGTCGACGTAAAAGAATATAACGAAGGTTTTGGAAAGAACGATAAGGTATGGAGAACGTCGAAAAAGGATCTAGAAGTAGAAACAGTAGAAGGCAAAAATAAAGTGGACAAAATACTAATGATGCTGAGCAAAATGTATAAGAAGATGGAAAAGATCAGAGAGGAAGTTAAAGAAGTGGCAAGGAAGGAAGCGAAAGCTGAAGCAAACGGACGGAATAAAGAAAAAAGAAAACCGGAGGAGGAAAGGGATGACGAAACAGAGAGGAATAAAAAATTGAATAGGTGGTGGAACACATGGAAAGAGAAATAAGAAAAAGCAATATAGTCATTTTGGATTAGAAGAAACGAGAAAGTAGAGAGTAGAAGACGTATAGCATTGGTTAAAAGCTAAGTTAGGAGTGGAAGCAAGGATATCGAAAACATGGAAAATAAGAGGAACGAAGAAAATAGGAGTAAAATGCGAGACAAGAGAATAAAAGGAAAAGTTCAGACAAAATATAGATAGATTACGATACTACATGGAGGGAGAAACGGAATAAAGGAAAAGTGTTTAAAAAGGCGAGGGAACTTAAGGAAAATGGGAAAACGGTAAAAATAGGACTAAACAAAATCACCACGGATGACAAGAAATGGATATGGAAGGAAAGGGCAGAGAAATAGTGGTTTCGGAAAATGCAATGGAAAGGAGAGAACAGGACAGATGGAACAGAGGAGGAGGAGGAGATGCAGGAGGAAACATAAGGTAAGGAAAAAAATAAAATTAATGTTTTGCAATATTGCAGGGATTAATAGATTGGATAAAAAAGATTGGGAAAAGCTAAAAGACTATGATATGATGGGATTAACGGAAACATGTTTTGAAACAAAAATAATGGAGGGGATAAAACTAGAAGGGTACAAGATAAAAATGGTAGAAGCAATTATGATATACAAGAAGGGGAGAGCAAAAGGGGTGATATATTATTCCTAGCAATTAAAGAAAAGGTGAGTACAGAGGTAGATTGGATAGAGAGCGAGTCAAAAGAGATAATAGGAGCCAAGTGCAGAGAGGGAGGAGAGATAGTAACAGTAGGGGTAGTATACATGAGAGAAAATAGGAAAGAAAACATAGAAGAAATGGAAACATGGTTTGAGGAAAATAAAGAGGGTAGTTATATTATAGGGGGAGACAAGGAGTGTAAAGGGGGGGGGGGGTCCTTGAATGCAAGGATAGGAAAAGAAGGAGGGAAGTGGACACAGGAAGGAGAAAGAGAAAGAAGGGAGTCGAAGACGAGATGATAAATGGGAAAGGAAAAAGGATGTTAAATTGCATAAAGGAAAACGGGCTAATAGTAGTAACTGGAAATACAACAGGAGATGAAGAAGGACAATGGACGTATGTAAAAGCAAGAGGATGCTCGGTAATCGGCTACATGGTGACGAATGGTAAAGGAGCAACGAAAGAAAGGCCTCTGCACAGAAAGTGGGACAATATGCGACGAGGAGAAAGGGAAATATAACAAAATACCTGGAGAACATGAAAAGACTAGGGAAAACGAGGGGAAGAGAAAATAAGGAGGAGAGAATATAACGGAAGGGAGGAAAAAGAGAGATTGTGGGCTAGAGAACGCAGGATCGCCAAGAAAAAGACCACGCAAGCAATCTGGGACTATAGGAGAGGTACGAGGATAACAGAAAATATTCTGAAAAATAGGAAAGAATGTAACAAGTTAATAGAAAAGAAAAAAGAGGGAGAACTTTGAGGAGCAATTAAAAATTCAAGAGGATAGATCACCAACATGGCGGCGGAGGAGCGTGTGCCTCCTGATAAACGCGAGAAAAAAACGTGTTGTAAACGGAAAATAGCAGCAGTTGTATGTATAATTTGTGATAAGATGTATCATGGACCCTGTTACTGTGCTGTAAGTGAAAGTTTCATCAATGATTCACCAGTTATATGTCCTGATCACGAAAACATAAAACTAATCTCAAAACTGAACACCAACGAAGTTTTGCTGAGTGAAAATGCAAGATTACTGATTGCACAAATCAAATCTAAAAAACAAGAAGAAGCAAGACAAGATATTCTAAACGAAATAGCAAACGAATCACTCAATGATCAAAACACAACAATACATGAAAAAAAAAAACAGAGTTAGAAGTGCTAAAAATAGAAAATACATTACTGAAGCAACTGAATACTGAACTCAGAGACAAGAATTTATTACTTAAGGAGCTACTGGCTACAGAAAAAAGTAAAGATAGTAAAGTTAATTCAACAAAATCTTTTGCGATAATTGTGACAAGTTCAAAGCCTCCTCTTAAACGTATACCTAAATTGATTGTTAAAAAGAATGAGAAAAACGACAAGCTTAATATAAAAAACCATATTACAAAAATAATAACTAAAGACACTAACATACATGCGAAAGGAATAATAGTTAAAAGTTAAAATGAAGTAATTATAAGCTGTATTGATGAAAATAGTGTTAACATTACTGAAGAACTTCTAAATGAAAATTTGTCCGAGCACTGTATAATTGAGAAAGAACAAATGCTCAGCCCTAAAATAAAAGTGGTTGGTGTCGATAACATTTTCAACATGAGTTTAATAGAAATCCAACAAGACATAAACTTAAGAAATTTCAAAAACTACGACACAAAATGTCAAGCAGTGTATATGTACACAAATGAAAAAACAAATTTAAGTAGTGTGATTCTTGATGTGCTAGCTGCTATTCACAAGCAAATAATGGAATATGGCAAAAGTATATTTGTAGGTTATAAAAAATGTAGAGTTTTTGATATCATAAACACCAAACCTTGTGCAAATTGTGCTGGTTTCGGTCATAATAACAACAAGTGCAGAAATAAAATTACTTGCTTAATATGTGCGGGAGAACATAATACAGTGCAATGTGATAGAGTACATAACCTCAAATGTGCTAACTGTGCTTTTAGTAATTTAAGACATAAGACAGATAGTGACAACTGTGATATTTTTAAGAATAAACTAAAAAAATATATAGCAAGTGTAGATTATTTAATAAAACCAAAAATTTATAGATATATAAATAAAGTCGGTAAGGGAGAACACAATAATCCTCGGAAAATAATTGACGGTAAAATGCAGCAGCAACACATGGTAAAAGCCATCTCTAACCTGTCTACAAATTCAAATTCAAATTCAACAACAACAGTAAATACAAATAGTACAATAACATCAGGATCTACGCCTCAACAAGCCAACTCCAAAGCAAATAAGTCTACAGTAAAAAATGCGAATAAATTTAAAAAATAAATAATGGCTTGTAATTTTGATTTCTTAGAAACAATAGAAAAAATATAATTAAGCGTGAAAAAACTTGAACTAGTATTGAAACTCTCAACAAAACTTTAAGCAATAAAAATGATTTAATACTTTTTGTTAACATTAGAAGCATGAATAGAAATTTTGACAAATTAAAAATAATAATACAGAGTTTAGCGATCAATAATAATTTGTACCGAAACTTTTAACCAAGTAAATTATAAAGAGTATGATCTAAATGACTATGATAGCTACTACAATGAGAGTAGAGTAAACGGAAATGATGGAGTAATTGTTTTTGTAAATAAAAATATTTGTCAAGTAACCAAAAAGATTGAATCTGGTAGGATTAAAATAATTAATACAAACATGACATTAAACAAGGGTAATGACTTAGATATATCTTCGATATATAGAACACACGGTATACCAAAGTCTGAATTCATTTTAGATTTAAATAAATTCTTAAGAAAAAAAGAAATATTAAAAACCATTTAGTGTTGGGAGACTTCAATATAAATTTACTTGAACTACATCACAAGGCCTTCAACTGGCAACTGCAAAGGTTCTTGTATTGACAATCTATTTATTAAAACTAAAGATCTAAAAACAGAAACTTAGAAACTAAAAAATTCGTTAACAGATCAGTATCCATTGTTTATTGCGATAAATAAGATTAAAACTGACAGTAAAGATCACAAACAACATTAAATTACAACAAATTAAGAAATACGGCTGCCAGTAGAAATTGGAATGAACTTATGTCAATACAAGATCCAAATGCAGCAACAGACCCATTAATAAATAAAATAAAACAATGTATAGAAATGGCCAAAACAATAAAGAAAGATAAAAATAAAAGTAGAAAAAGCTGGATTACAAAGTCTGTTATGAAATCATGTGAAACGAAAGAAATTTTATATAATCTATGGCAAAATGATGGTGATAATGAATAGTTGAAAAGTGAGTATAAGACGTATGCTAAAATTTTAGACAAGGTAATTTTAGATGCAAAAATTAAATACGAACGAAATTTAGTCCAAAATAACTTAAGCAATCCAAGAAAATTATTGGAAATTATTAACTCAAAAGTAGGAAAAAAAATAAAATCAAATGATAACATAGATTATATGAAGGTTGATAACGTTAAGATTTCAGATAAAATGGAAATAGCTAATATTATGAATGAATATTTTTGTGAAATTGGTCAACAACTTAGTGAAAAGATTGACAAACCAATAGAAACAGAAATATCACTACCAAAGATGAACGAAAATTCAATGTTTATACTCGTAAATCCAACAAGTGCATATGAGGTGACAAATACGTATAATAAATTCTCTTAAAATGAAAAGTGGAGGTGTTGATAAAATAAATGCGAAAACATTAAAAATAATTTGTAGATATATTGCTGAACCATTGTCACATATAATCAACACATGTATAGAGCAAGCTACTTGGTCAGATGCACTGAAAAAAGCAGAAATAGTACCTGTATACAAATCCAGAGATGAACATAATGTTACTAACTACAGACCGATTTCATTAATATCTAATATAGGAAAAGTTTTTGAGAAAATAATTTATAATAGAATATACGAATTTATAAGAAAACAATATAATTACAGATCAGCAATTTGGTTTTATGAAAAGGGTAGGTACTAAAGACGCATTAAATTATATAACTAATATTTTGTACAACAATCTAGATCACAGTAAACCTACAATAATAACTTTCTTGGACTTGGTGAAAACATTTGATACTGTTGATCATGAAATACTATTAGATAAACTTTATTGTATAGGAATTAGAGGACAGGCGTTGGATTTACTGGCAAGTTATCTTAATGATAGATTTCAAAGGGTCAAAATAAGTGATAATGAAAGTACTTACAGGAAAATAAACACTGGTTTTCCACAAGGGACTATCTTAGGATCATTACTTTTTATTATCTACATCAATGATCTCTTGATAAAAATCACTCCTGATGCAATATCAGCTTATGCAGATGACATTGCAATTTTAACTAGTGATGATACCTGGGATAAAGCTCAGGACAGTATAAATAAATATTTATTTATAATTGATAAGTGCCTAGCAAAGAATAAATTATCTTTAAATGTTGAAAAGACTGTATATATAACTTTTGGCAACTACAGCGACAGCGTTCCTAATGAAATAGATATTAAGATCAAAGATAAAGAGATAAACAGAGTTGAGAGTTATAAATATCTAGAAATCATATTTGATTACAATCTCAGCTGGGATAAGCACATACAATATATCATCAAGAAAACAAAATATTTAATATACATTTTTTATAAAATTTCCATGTCAATGACAATTGAAACATTGAGGATGATATATTATGCTTATTTTCAGTGTCATAAGCTATGGTATAATAGCATGGGGAGGAGTTTACAATAACAATTTAAAACTGCTGCAGAACTTACAAAAAAAGAATTTTAAGGATTGTTCATAAAAATAATTTTGTGCCAGGATTATCCCATGAACCTAGAACAATTATTTACTTATGAAGCACTAAGGTATCATTACACAAACCAGTACACTACATCAAGCAGTATTACTAGAATAAAGCCCTTAATAATACCTAAACATAACAAAAAAATTATCACTAAGAATAGTTATATGAAAGCCTTAACAACATACAACCAACTACTGAATGATCTAAAAACATTAAACATAAATAAATATTCACATAAGAACAAACTAAAAAATTGGATAAAATCAGATATATAATATCAATTGTGATAGTACTATTTGGTATAGTACTAATAAGTCTGTTATATATTCATAAAAGCACTGTTACATATTGATAACGTCAAAAATTTTATTGCGATTATAATTTTAGTATTAAGTTTTCTTTATTTTTAATTTTGTATATGCCGGATCGCGTACAGATGCCTAGTGCATCTCTGCGATATACAATATGTATAATTTATATATATCTGTATTTTACCTATGTAAATCTATGTAAGGTAACCTGGTTTCAATAAATAAATAGATCGGAAAAACAATTTTGGAAGATAATAAATGGAGAAAACAAGAAAAAGAGTAGCTTACCAAAGGGAATAGAAGGAAGTGAATGGACAACGTTCTTTAGAAAACTGCTCGAAGGAAGAGATAGGATAAATAGCTACAAGGAAAAGGAAAGTAAGAATACCCAAGGAGGGAGGAGAAGGAGGAAGAAAAATGGAGAAGAAAGAGATACTAGAAAAGCCATAGATAAACTAAAAAGAGGAAGGCGGCGGGGCAAGTCGAGAAATCAAACGAAGCCGAATGGAATGATAAATGCAATTTACACACTTAAGGAAAGAATTACAGAATTACAGAAATAATATGCTTTGCAGACAAGAAGGCGGGATTCGATAAGCTAAAAAGTGCAAAAATTTGGAGAATGATCGAAAAGAGAAGGGTGAGACGATATGCAAAATAAGAATTGAAGAGGAGATAGTTGGGGAATTGGAAACGGTGGAAGGAGTGAGTCGGCGTTGCCCAGTAAGCTCCACGTTATACAATACAACATTGGAATAGTGAACTTAAAAGAAGAGCTAACGAAGAAACAAGAGGGAGAGCTATAGGGAGTGGTAGAAAAATATGGACAATAGCGTACACAACGACATAGCATCTCTCTCTCCCCCTCCTTCCCTCCCTCCTACACGCACGCACGCACGCACGTACGTACGCACACACACGACGAGGATGTGGAACATATAATATACCAGTGCCCGAGGTTTGAGGAAGAGAGCGGTTTCGGGTCGCATGGGGTGATGCACGATCCCCTGAGGACATAGGGAGCTATCTGCTTGTCTCACAGGGTGGATGGGACGCGGTGACTTTTCTTGATACATCCATAGTACATGGAAAAAAATTTAGGATCTCCAGACCTCCGGTATATATGGACTCCGTGCAATACCATCGATCGTCTTAATTTATGACGAATTTGGAATTAAGGCGCATCCAAAGTTGAACCTGTAAGAATCCAATATCTTCGGAGTCTTCACGATTCAAAAACGTATGTTCTGAACTCCAATTCGGTCATCCCCAGACTCCGAGATTTCCGGTATTGTAGCGATTCCACTTTGGACGTCTGAGGCCCCCATCTCTGGTATCGTGGCGCGACAGCGTTGAGAGAAGGGGAACGGTCCGCATTTGCGCGCGTTTTTCTCATATATATATATGCGTTTCATCATTATATATCAAAATATTATTATAGTATAATATAGCACACACGTTTTGAACCCTTTATATAGATTATATTAGTATATTTATGAAGCGGCGCGCGTGAAATACGTCTGAATGTATAGTCGACCCGCCGAGATACCAAGAATGGGGGCCTGAGGACTCCATCGGGCGGATCTCGACGGTACCGAAAGTCTCGGAGTCCCCGCCATTCCAACATGGCATACACATAATCCCATTTTGAGATCCGTACACAACCGAAATTGTTGGAGTCCATGCAATTCAATTTGGAAGTGACTACATTCAATTTTGGACGCGTACAAAAACGGTATTTTTTGGATTTCTGTTAATTCCATACCTCCTACATCCCAGGCTTCCAAATTTTTTTCCGTGTAGAGAGGCTGAAAGTAATGCCTAACGGCGGCTCCCGTGGGGGGAAGTCGCGGGGAGGGGATCTATCAAGCTCCAATAGCAAAGTCAGCGTAATCAAAAACACACATCCTATAATTTTTAGCTCATTTTTAGCTAATTAATTACCACTAGCAATAATTTATAACCACGTCGGGGGGAGTCCCTGCTACAGAACATCAGCAGGGAGGTATTACCAGGAATGGTCGAGCCCTATATAACATCTTTGTATGCGTAAATGCTTTTTTTCCTAACCTCCTCAAAAAAAAAAAAAAAACATGTTCAACCATTACATTAAGACAAGGCGTGGAAACAAAAGCAGCCTCGTACTACCAATGCATTGGACGGCACGAATAATTCAGCAGAAGTAAGTTCTTGTTATTTTCGTTGCACGCGCGACACGGTGCTATCAAAGTACGCTAAACTTGCAAACATTGAATGTAGTTGATTATTTAATATTGGTAGAGCCGCGCATGTCTTCATTCGGCCCCAGTGGCCGAAACCTATCTATAGTTCTATAGGCATCTAGCAGTAGAATCACACCGTACATTAAACTATGTATATAATTAAACTCGCTTCGCTCGGGCGACAAACTCCACTCGTGCGTAAATCACCTACTTTGCGCACTCGTATCGTAACGTACTATTTCCTCATGAGAAACTCAATGCAACATAATTGCAATTACCGTAAAGTTTCTGAAGAGGATCGGCAATGATAATGTAGTTGCTCTAGAAGGATTTAGGTTTTACAGGCATGATGATAGTCATACAAGAGAAGGAGGCGGCATTGGACTATGTATGAGAATAGGACTAAAAATCCTTGTCCAATCTGACTCTAGTAAGCACGAAGAACCAGAGTACCTGCTACTCGAAGTGAGCACCGGATCGAATAAAATTCTCTTCGGCGTTGTTTACCGCCCTCCAAAGACAAAATATCCAGCAGATTTTCTTGACGATCTGACGGACTTGATGTCCTCATATGGAAAAATTATAATTACCGGTGATTTCAATATCAGTATGTCAAAGCAACAGCATGATTCTCAAAATCTAAGCTCTCAGTTAAAATCATCATCCTTATTTTTAGTGCCATCAGAACCCACGCACCATATGGTGTGGAGAGGTAGGCTGACATGCACGTGGATTGATGTATTTATTCTACACGCTGAATCAGCTCTTCAATGTTTTCCATTGAGTTCAAATTTACACTATCTCCGAAAGCATCTAAGCAGATCTGGGTCCGTAACGTTAAAAGAATTGACCATGGAGCATTTAATGAAACGGTCAAATCTACACTCGAGCAATATGCACCACGTAATTTGGGTTTTAATTTAGAGTTACTTTTGTTTACTACTGCTGAGCCTCCGAATACCGAAGATCAAAATGACATTGATCATCTGACAGAGGCCGTTTCAACAACAATCATCTCTGCATTAAACTCAGCCGCCCCGCTGCAAAAAATAATAATTTCTACGAGAAGGAAATCCTAGGTTTCAAGTACCATTCGAGTTTTAATGCACCGACGGGATAGTGCCTATAAAATTGCCAAAAATTCTGGGCAATTAGTTGACTATACTCGATTCAGATTTCTTTGAGCAATAGTCAAAAATTTACTAGATACACCTTAACATAATTATTATATCACGAAACTAAATACAACCTCTACCTCAAGAGACAAATGGAAAATTCTCAACAACTTTGGCTTTACTCGCTCAAAACTACCATCGCCGCTTGACTACTTCTTAGTTCATGACCTCAACATATTATGCTTCAATCAGCGGAAATTCACTTCCACTTGAGCAGCAAGACTTCGAAGAAATACTAATTCTACAGCCCCATTCTAATACGGCGAGAGAATTCTCATTTCGTCTAGTAACTACACAACAACTATTAACTGTTGTTGCAGAAACGTCATCGAAGGCCGCAGTCATTGATGGAATTTCTCGGAAGTCGTAAAGATACTGACACTATCATTAACAGAGCCTCTCATCAAATTAATAAACAAATCTCAAGCTGATGGGAGATTCCCAAAATCGTGGAAACGTGCAGTGCTGCTGCCATTGGCAAAAATGGAAAACATGAATTCTATGGCAGATACACGACCAATCTCCAATCTCCCAGAATTATCAAAAATCATGGAACGTGTTGTATTTGCACAGCTAAACGACTTTTTCGAGAAAAACAACCTGCTTGACCCCGTTTCAAGTAGGATTTCGAAAACGTCATAGTAAGCAGACTGCACTGCTAAAATAGTGTGACTATGTGTGCATGGGTATGGGAACTAGTAAAATATATGACTGAACTTTCTATCGTTCATCGTGAACGAAAATTCGAACATCGCCATTTCCGCTCAAAACTGAATTAACTGTTAAATAATGTTATAGAAGTGATAAATATAAACAAAAAAGGTATTCTAAAGGTAACTACCCCCAAACTCACCCCTAAATCTACCCCTACAGGTATATCACACAGAAAGAAAATTATTTTTAAAACCATTATCAAATAAGAAAAATTTTACAGTCGCAATAAGTTCGGGGGAACGTTGTGGGTCCACAAAAAAATTGCCGATGTCAAAACCCGTCCGGAACCTTGCCAAATAGGGGATGAAGGGTGTGCGAGAACGAAAAAAAATCTGACGATCGCGCATATCAAATGAGGAAAAATTTTGCAATGGAAATAACTTCGGGGGCACGGTGTGTATCTACAAAAAAATTGCCGATGTCAAAACCCGTCCGGTACCTTCCCAAATAGGGGATGAAGGGGGTGCGAGAACGAAAAAAAAAAAAATCTGACGATCGCGCGTATCAAATGATGAAAAATTTTGCAGTGGAAATAAGTTCGGGGGCACGTTGTGGGTCTACAAAAAAATTGCCGATGTCAAAACCCGTCCGGAACCTTGCCAAATAGGAGATGAAGTGGATGCGAGATCGAAAAAAAAACTGACGATCGCGCGTATCAAATGAGGAAAAATTTTGCAATGGAAATAACTTCGGGGGCACGTTGTGTGTCTACAAAAAAATTGCCGATGTCAAAACCCGTCCGGAACCTTGCCAAGTAGGTGATGAAGGGGGTGCGAGAACGAAAAAAAAATCTGACGATTGGGCATATCAAATGGGGAAAAATTTTGCAGTGGAAATAAGTTCGGGGGAACGTTGTGGGTCTACAAAAAAATTGCCGATGTCAAAACCCGTCCGGACCTTGCCAAATAGGGGATTTAGCGGGTGCAAGAACGAAAAAAAAAAATCTGACAATCGTGCATATCAAACGAGGAAAAATTTTGCAGTGGAAATAAGTTCGAGGGTACGTTGTGAGTCTACAAAAAAATTGCTGATGTCAAAACCTGTCCGGAACCTCGCCAAATAATGGATGAAGGGGGTACGAGAATATTTTTTTGTGAATGTTCACAAAGAAAATATAATTGAAAGTTAATGTTATTTAGGAATTGGAAAAGGTTTTGACGACAATATTACAATCAATTATTTTATTTTGTTTTCACACATAATTTAAAAAAATAAATAATACATATTACTTTCTCCATATTTTATACATAATTTTAAAATTAGTACTTTTTAATCTTCATAAATTAATTTATTTATAATTATGTAATAAATTGTTGCAAAAATTGTTATTAAAATTTAATTAAAGGGGTCAGCGAATTATGTTTGAGGAAGCCATGGGCCAATGAATTGGCAGTGAATTGGCAAAAATATCTTCTTTGCTCTTCGATAACTGGAGTAATGAGGTTATCTTTGCATATCTATTGGATGAGTTCTTTGAGCAAAGAGATTGTTTGATAAATTGTAGAGATATTTAAGATGTTATATTTTTCATACCTTTTTTCAAATCGCAACTACCCGAGTAAAACTTTATACATCAGCTTGAAGTTTGGAGGAGATATTGTATATTATATTTGTTATATTAAATAGTTCTGGGGACGATCTTTGCAGGCAAAAAATTGAAAAGATCTTATTTCTTTATGGCAATGTTTCGTTGGCTTAGTACGTCAACATCATCAGGCCTTTATTCAAAACACAGAAATAAACATTGTCACGGCCTGCTGTACCGACGTCGAGTTTAAGCCGTAGTTGAAGTAACTCATGCGCGCGAACGCGAGATGGCGCGTCGATGCAGAATCTGAGCTGCATCGACATGATGACTAGCGGATCGCGGTGAGCCGGCGGGCCATCTTATAGTTAGCTACGGTATTCTGCAACTGCTTTTGGTTTCGCTCCACCTTGTTTCGCCTGTTATTAAAAGAAGACTTGTTCGTTCTTTTGAAAAGAAGTACCGTGTCAGAGCGCGAATCACGAGAGTTTTGCTCGTGATATACAAAAATAGTGTATTGAAGTACTTCTGCGGTTTTCGCGCGTTAAAGTGCAAAGTTCAAGTGCGACAGGCTAGTATCACCTGCCGCACTCAAACCACTTAGTGTCTGGAGGAAGTAATAGCACTTTTCGTGTCCGCTCCACCGCAGCATCAAGATTTTTTATACCACTCAGGAAGTAAGACCAGACACGTCCGAGACCGATCAACTACTTGAGCCGTTGCTAAATTGGGTAAAAGGTAAGCGTGCACGCATTCTTCCGCGCCGCATATTAGCTCCGCATAACCGCTTGTCCAGGCTCGTCGTACCTGGGACTTTGCAACTTTGTAACCTACAGCAAACCCTCTGGCGGTAGAAGTTCGAAGATTTTTGAGAAAAATCAAGATAAATTGCTGTAGGCTACAAAGTTGCTATTTTTTTTTTTTATATAGATTATCGTGTCAAATAGTCAGATACGGTACGCCTAGGCCAAATTAAATGCCGAGCGAAACTTTTGTTTGTTTAAACAATAATTATAATTTGTTTAAACAATAATAAAAATTTGTGAGGGGAAGCATCAGGGGATTGAACACTCGACTAAATTTGTGACGAGGGTTTAATCGATACCAGTTGCTAGCCTAGTGAAGGCTAGTATAGATAATACCCTCAGGGGATTCGAACCAGAGACAAAGAATCGAACTGAGGGGTAGATTCGAACCCGCGGTGACCTGGCTGGCATTTAATTTTTTTTACAGAGTACACATTGTAAAACAGCTGAAAAACAGTCACAAACTAGTAATTCGTGCTAAATCGGGATCGAAGCACCAATTACTGGCAAATTAAAAAGAAAATCAGCCAGGGCGTTTTGAAACCGAGCGACTGGTATCTAACCCTCTGCAACTCGAAGTGAAATTCAGAGTGTGGAGGTTAGGTAGAACTATAATATATTATAAATTGTTTATATATATTTATTTATTGATTTATAAATTAAGAGGTGCTCCTTAGGGAACGATCCCTTAAATACAAACCGCACACACAACCACACTCTGAAATACACATTCAAGCGCGTGCAAAGAAGACTTCAAGCGAAACAAGAATTCAACATGGCGCAGAATATAGAGGAAGCCATCGGAAATTGGTGCCAATGTTTGACGGCAAAAGAAGTAGACGATCATCTACAGACACTGAATTTAAAAACCAGCGGCTCTAAATTTATAAAGATGAACAGGATGTCGCAGTAGCTGCTTGTAATATACGAACCTGAGGATTTTCAAATGGAAGAAGGGCAGGATGAATATTCCCTGCTCATAAAGAGAGAAAACCTCCGGACCAGCTTCATTCAAGAACACAGCACGGAAGACCTTCCACCAGCATGGGAGAACATAACGTGTGAATCCATGGACGAACCACACCCGTTAACCATGCTGGCAGAGGACAATACGACAAGAGCCAACCTTGAGGCAACAAGGTTGGCAATAAAAGAAGCCGCGCCGCCACAGCCGACAGAAAAAGAAATAACAGGCGGTAAAACCACAGAATATTCGAGCCAACAGGACTCTAGCAATTTAGTTAACCAGAGTTCTGTGGTAGACGACTCGACGCTGGCACAGTTTTCCGAGCCGATGGCAGTGATGACATCCGCATCCGGCATGAAGTTCCTGGTGCCAGAAGCATTTTTAGAGTTCTGCGGTAACATGATGCAGGAAAACAAAACATTGCGTGCAACCTGCGCAACACAAGGAGCAGCATCTAGCACTAGGATGGAAGACGACCGGACAAGACATATATGTGCCAGTTCCCCGTCGATCCGCATCGAGACGGAGCATCGACCCCCCAGGCGCACTTAGGTGACAGGTCCCAGCCACTGTTGGGTAACTGTGGCAGAACCTGGGGGGGGGGGAGGATTCTCGAGGAATGAAACCTCCGAGAACCTCGGCGCCAGTGGAGTCGAAGATTCGTCGTTAAGAAGGCGAACCTTCCCCATTGTTGACGTCGGACTCACAGTGAGGAAGTGGAACGTGTCGTTCTCTGGCGATAGAGGCCAGAGCATAGAAGCTTTCCTGGAGAAAGTAGAAGCGTGCCGCGGATCGACTAGCCTGTTCGAAGCAGAGGTATTCCAGACCTTGCCGGAACTACTAAAAGGCGTGGCAGCCATGTGGTTCCAGGTAGAAAAACACAAGTGGAACACATGGTCAGACTTCTGTTCGGCAGCTCGGCGTCGGTACGGAACCGGAAGAGGTTACCAACAACGCTTATTGATGGAAGCAACCGCCAGGACACAGGGAGAAGATGAACTCGCGAGAGATTACATAACCTGCCTCCTGGTTATTATAAGAAAAATGGATCCGATACCGAACTTAGAAACGCAACTTGACATGCTCCATCGAAACTTGAGGCCGGGACTCCAAAGTTTGGTGAGGAGAGCCGACTTCAAAGATATCGACGAGTTACAAGAGATGGCGAGGGAAGCCGAACTAACTCGATATGGAGAAAACCTTCCGCCCTCCGCCGCCTCCGGAATTGACTATGTTGCCTGAAGCAGCCTATAAGTCAAGGAGTGTGAAACCTGCGAAGCCAAAAATCTCTGGAGTGAACTCTGGAGGGTACAATGGCCTCGCAGGCAAAGAAACCTTGGCGGATCAGTCGATACTGACCGCTATATCGAGGTTAGAGGCCGGACTGAACGAGTTACGCAGCAAACAAAACGCTCGTACATCTGGCCACAACCCAAGGAAGAAAGGTGAAAATCGCCACGAAAAACACAAACCGTCACCGGCGAACACCCCTAGAGGGAAAGAGAAAGAGAACCGAATATTAACCGGTGACGGTAAGAAGAGCGATACCGGCGGAGGACCCGAGCGTAAGAGCGACAAACCGGCCGGACCCATAACGTGTTGGGGCTGCGGCAAAATAGGTTACCATGGCTCGTTTTGCCCCGACTGTTCGGGAAACGAGAACCGGCGAGATTGGGTCCAAATCCGCCGAGACCACTCTAGAGGCCCAGAAAGAGTCGAGGAAGAAGGACGAGATACCAACCGACCTGGTGGCAGCTGCCAGTCAGGTCAAGGCTGAACAATGTCCAGACAAAGAGAAAGTCGGACAACGGAACAACTCCATGAAGGAGCTAGAACCTAGCTCCAATCAAATTCCTGTACAACCCAACGGGCTGCGTTGGTGGGTACAGGTGGGGATCGGAGGGTTCCGCATTCGGGCACTATACGATACTGGAGCCTCGAGAACGGTGATGGTGACGGGACTGCAACTAGCTACCGAATGCGGACGTACGTTCCGGCCAGCTATGGGAGCAGGCGCCAGAGGTGCTGGCAACAACCTGCTCCGCGTAACGGGACATGTGGAACTCCTGTTCGAGTTGGGTGGGGTCAAACGAGACATACTGGTTTCAATAATACCAGAACTGGAAGTTGACTGTTATGTCGGTTCCAATTTCGTCCGCGCATTTGAGACAACGCACGACCCCGTATAGAACAGGCTGATAGTGGGAAAATCCGGTCAGAGTGTAGGACTGGAATTAGCCTGTGTCTCTTCGTCAGATCCAAATGATCCAACACAGATCAAGATCGCCTCCATCGACACGATGAAAGCTTTTTCAGCGGGTCTCGCCGATATTACGCTGGAAGAATACCAGCGCTTACAAGCTCTTTTAACAAGAGTACTACCAGCAGCAGACGCTCCACTGGGCTGCACTAATTATGCCGAGCACGAGATAGACGTTGGCAAAACTCGACCAATCCGGCAGAAACAATACCCGATTTCCAGAAAATTGGAAGAGGAAATGTATCGACAAGTTCGAGAGATGCTTGCAGCCGGATTGATCGAGCCTTCATCGAGCCCCTGGGCCAGTCCTGCTTTCATGGTGCCGAAAGCTGGCAATAAACATCGTATGGTGATCGACATGAGAAAGGTGAATGCGGCCGCAAAGGGAGATGCGTATCCGCTGCCAAATATGGATCAGATTCGACGGAAGTTCCAAGCCGCCCGTTATATATCAACCTTAGATCTGAGCAGCGCATACCATCAAATCCCTTTGAAAGAAGAATCGCGGGAGATTACGGCATTCTCAATACCCGGTCTGGGGTTATTTCAATTTAAAAGAATGCCATACGGATTGTCGAACGCAGGAGCCACCTTTCAGCGCATGATTGACAGTCATAGGGCCCGAACTAGAGCCATACGCGTTCTCTTATTTAGATGATATCATCATCGTAACAGAGACTTTTGAAGAGCATCTAGCGATGTTAGAACGCGTATTGGCAAGAATCAATGAGGCAGGCCTCACGATCAACCGAGAGAAGAGCGTATTTGGTAGATCTCAGGTAAAATATCTTGGTGTTCTCGTTAACTGAGATGGGTTTAGACCAGACCCAGATAAGATAGCTCCGGTTATGCAATATCGTGCGCCTAAGAACCTAAAACAGTTAAGGCGATTCCTCGGTATGGCATTGTGGTATCGGAAGTTTCTTCCCGATTTTGCCACGATCGCCGACCCTCTCACACGCCTAACGAAGAAAAACTTCAGGTACGTGTGGGAAGAGGAACAACAACAAGCCTTCGACCACATCAAGGCACTCATAGCCTTAGCTCCGGTCCTACACCGTCCGGATTTCGCTTCGCGCTTTGTCATACAAACTGACGCAAGTGACTCTGGTTTGGGGGCAGTATTGTTCCAGGTGATAGACGGCCAGGAGCGAGTCTTGGAATTTGCGAGTCGCTCGCTCTCTAAAGCTGAGCGAGATTACTCAGTAACAGAAAGAGAGTGTCTTGCGGTGTTATGGGCTATCGAGAAGCCTGCGGAGAATAGCGAGTCGTATGAGTTGTCAGGTCGCTCCCCCATGTCGGTCGCTTGGATGAAACTCGAAGCCAACTTGGTAGCATCTCGAGAGCTATCCCAGTTGGCTAGAAAAAAGGAAGAGGCCCTCATGAAGGAGTGGGATAATTTCCACGATTATGAAGGGGCGAGGGTCCACTCCGAAAAGTGGTTTAACCTGGTCCTGGGCCGCAAAGAAGAGCTCGCGGCGGCAGTCGAGTTTCGGCGACAGCGAAACGAGAGTAAGGCTCGCGAGGCTCGCGAAAGTCGCGAAGCCTTGGAGAAAGCTCGACGCCTCCGCGAGGCCAAAGAAAAGGAGATGACCCGGGTCCAGGCCGAACTCGCGAGGGCCAGGGCAGATGAGGAAGAAGTAGCCAGGGGTAGGAGGAGGCCTACCCCTGGTGCGACAACTGTACACGTAAAGGAGTCCCGTCCGGGCAGACCGAAGAGCCGCCAGAGAGCGCTCGAGGAGTCGCCCTCAAGAACGGGCACCCGCTCCTGCGGGATCTACCGGGCCCCCGAGATCCCTTTCTTCTGGCCGGCGTCTGCCCGGAGAACCACGACAACCGAGACGGTGCTTCTTTTGCGGGCACCTCAACGTCCGCAACCCAGCTACCTGCCCTGGAGCCGCGAATCACGACCCACTCAACCCGTTTTATCGGCAGAAACATCAGCAAAATTTCGGGTGTTGAAGTGGCGCCGATTGTTTTTTTTTGTTATTATTCTTTGAATAAAATTTTTTTTTATTTTTCTATAAAAGTCGCATTCGCTTGAGTACTTCTAGAACCTTAGCCCTTTTCAGGTATTAGCGACGCCGGATTGAATTGCAGAGTCCCATATCAGGAGATAAGTGATATCTGGGTGGGGGGTGTCACGGCCTGCCGTACCGACGTCGAGTATAAGCCGTAGTTGAAGTAACTCATGCACGCGAACGCGAGATGGCGCGTCGATGCAGAATCTGAGCTGCATCGACGTGATGACTAGCGGACCGCGGCGAGCCGCGACGGCCATCTTATAGTTCGCTACGGTATTCTGCAACCGCTCTGGTTTCGCTCCACCTTGTTTCGCCTGTTATTAAAAGAAGACTCGTTCGTTCTTTTGAAAAGAAGTACCGTGTTAGAGCGCGAATCACGAGAGTTTTGCTCGTGATATACAAAAATAGTGTATTGAAGTACTTCTGCGGTTTTCGCGCGTTAAAGTGCAAAGTTCAAGTGCGACAGGCTAGTATCACCTGCCGCACTCAAACCTCTTAGTGTCTGGAGGAAGTAATAGCACTTTTCGTGTCCGCTCCACCGCAGCATCAAGATTTTTTATACCACTCAGGAAGTAAGACCAGACACGTCCGAGACCGATCAACTACTTGAGCCGTTGCTAAATTGGGTAAAAGGTAAGCGTGCACGCATTCTTCCGCGCCGCGTATTAGCTCCGCGTAACCGCTTGTCCAGGCTCGTCGTACCTGGACATCGGCTTCGAGTGGGCGTTCTCGTGCGGTGAGAGCAAGTGCGAGGAGACAGTGTAGGCATCGGGCTCACACTTCATCAAGGTTAAACGCGAGGTCAAACCACCGGCTTTTTCAAAGCCGGTGAGTGCGCACAACAGGTGCGCACACGTGTAAACTCGCCGTCTGCCCTCTCTCTCACACTTATACGTGCGTGCGTCGCGCTGCGATCGTGACTGCTCTCACACTTCGTCGTTTTACTCGGTGAGCGCGCGCGTAGAGTACCGCACACGTGAGGCGTATTATACCGCACGTGCGCGGCGTAAATTACCGCGAGCGTGACGTCAGTCTCCGAGGCAGCTGACGTCAGAGGTAACGTGCTGGCGCACCGTTTAGATAGGGAATACGCAAACCTAAATTCATTTCTTTTATATTTCTGATCCATTATCACACCACAACATCTTTTATTTAATAAACAATAGTCTTTTATTATTAACTTTAACTGTTTGAGTTATTATTTCACGATCTAGTCATTCCCCGTTCCCCGCCGCCTCCGCGGTCATTACGTAAGAGAAAACGTATCGTTTCATCTGAGCAGCCGGCACACGAACCAGTGAACGAGAGGAGAGTTCGAGTCACTGGTGAGAAACAAAGCGCAAGTCTTCGACTTCCGTGTTGCACGGTAAGTAACCAGATTAGGTGAACATTGCACGACGTTGCAGCATCCGTTGCATAATCTGGCTACTCAATCTCCGGGAGTTGAACCGAGAGATATGGATTTGAACCGCTAAGGTACACAGGTGAAACGTGCCTTAGCCCGAAAATCCACCCCGTGACAACATATAAAACTTTTCTTTAAAGACAATTAAACAACGAAGTATAAATACAAAAATCAAAATTACCGAAATTATAAACGTATATATCATACGTCGATCAGATGTTATTCTCGACTGAAAACAGTAACACGTACACTGTATTTATATACGCTGGACGATGTTTACATAAAGAGTTATACAGCATCAAGTTCGTTAATGATAGGAAAATGCATTGTACTTAGTCTTTGGATATCTTCTTTTTATTAATACTATTTTGATTGCTTTTTATATAGATCATTTCGAAAATCAGTCTTTTTTTGTAATTGCTTTTAAAATCTAAGGCGGATGTATTTTCCCAATCGAACTCATCTTTGTTTTCCAATCGATGTGTACTGACAACAGACTCTTTATTTTTGTTTGTTTTATGTTCATTAATGCGTGTATGTAACGATCTTTTAGTTTCTCCTATGTATGTAGCAGAGCAGTTTAGGCAATCAAATTTATACACCACATTATTTCGATCCCATTTTTTGGTTATGTCTTTCCCTAACGGAATGATCGAAAACAAACTTTTATTCAATGATGGAATTGTGCAAATGTTATAAGATTTTAACATATTAGATAGACTATTAAAATCTTTGTTAAACGGTAAAGACAATTTTGGTAATATTTCATAGCAATTTTGGTGCGTATTGTACGTATAACCATACTTAAGTTTTTCAAATCTAATTTCGATATGTTTTTCTATAAACCACATAGGATAATCATTGTTGCCTAAAATCTTCTTTATGAATTTTATATTGTCTAAGTGAAAATTAGAATCTGAGAGTAAAAACGCCTTATCAACTAGGTTAAAAATAATATTCTTTTTTTGCTGTGTTGGATGATTTGAAAAATAATTGATTACACGTCCCGATGATGTCGGTTTTTGGTACCTAATTGTCAAAATTTTATCATCAGTTCTAATTAATGTCATATCTAAAAAATTAATTTTTTTATTCTCTTCTAGTTTATAAGTAAATTTTAGATTTACGTCATAAGCATTAAAAACTTTAATCACTGTGTCAATATGTTGTTTTTTGACACACATAAGCGTGTCGTCAATGTATCTGTAATAAAATATAGGGGTACAGACATAATGTAGTTTTAATTCTCGTAAGCAATTCTTTTCCAAATCATCCATTACAATGTCCGCAAATAATGGTGAGATCGGTGAACCCATCGGGGTTCCATAAATTTGTTGATAGGCTTGACCATTAAAAGTAAAAAACGTGTTATTAAACAGAAAAGCGGTGCATTCTTTTAATTCATCAAGCGGGATCTTCCAGTGATTATGGATGGAAACCGCTCTTCTATCTAAACTGTCCAACACTAATTCGCACGAGATGTTTGTAAATAACGACGTTACGTCTAATGACAATAAGGTGTATTCATCGGTTATTATTATATTTTTTAATTTTTCTTTCAATTCAAAACTGTTATTGATATGTGAACTAGGCTTTGGTATCGCCTTCTGAAGTTCTTGATATACTATTTTTGCTAAGAAATACGTGGGGCTATTAACTAATGAAACAATAGGACGTAACGGTACATCAATTTTGTGAATTTTTGGTAATCCATAACATTTTACCAGTGTCGTACAGATTGAGTTAAACTATTTTTATGAAAATGTTTGTACAAAAAACCATTATTATTTAAATAATTTAACATACTATACGAGGGTCATTTGATAAGTACCTAGCCTACAAATGAAAACACCAAAATTTTACAAAAAATAAAATTTATTTTTCAATGTAGTCTCCTTTTAGTTGAATACACTTGGTCCAGCGGTGTTCCAATTTTTTTAACCCCGTTGAAAAAAATGTTTTCTCTTGGTTTGCAAAATAGGCCTCCGTGGCGGCGATTATTTCGTTATTGGAGTGGAATCTCTTCCCGGCGAGCGAATTTTTTGTGGATGGGGCAGCAGTTCGTAGCGTAATTCGACCAATTTAGCCGTGGCGAGTGCAGAAGTGTGAGCCGGTGCATTATCGCGGTGGAAAAGCACTTTCTTTTTAGACAAATGGGGCCGTTTTTCTTCTAACACGGCGTCAAATCGGCTCAATAGTTCGGCGTAGTACTGTCCTGTGACCGTTTTGCCCTTCTCCAGATAGTCAATAAAAATCACACCTTGAGAATCCCAGAAAACAGTGGCCATCACCTTTCCGGCCGACGGGACCGTCTTCGCCTTCTTCGGAGCAGGTTCACCGGGTAAGGTCCACTGTTTTGACTGCTCCTTGGTCTCTGGAGTGTAGTAGTGAATCCATGTTTCGTCGACGGTCACGTAACGACGCAAAAACTCTTTTGGATTGCGATTAAACATCTCCAAACACTGCTCGGAACTGGTCACACGGATGCGCTTGTAGTCTGCAGTCAGCAAACGCGGCACCCACCTTGCTGACAGCTTCCTCATGCCTAAAATCTCATGTAGGATATGCCACACGCATTCTTCTGAGATGCCTACTATCGCAGCTATCTCGTGTGCCTTTAATCGGCGGTCTGACAAAACGATATCGTGTATTTTTGTCACGTTCTCCTCCGTAGTGGCTGTTTTCGGAGCACCTGGGCGTGGATCATCAAAAACAGACGTACGACCACGTTGAAACTCGTTATACCAAAATTTAACGGTCGCCATCGAAGGAGAAGCATCCCCATACACTGCATCCAAGCGTTCTTTAATTTCACTGCGCGATTTCCCTTCCAAAAACAAGAATCGAATCACCGACCGATATTGTTCTTTCTCCATTTTTTCAAAAATCAACGGACACATTTGCTTTCACACGCTCTCAAAAATAAACTACAACTCCGATCCGGCTGAAATTTCGTCTGTAACCGTTTACAGGAAGATACTGCACTGTAGTGTATTTCTGGTGCGATAGTGGCACCATCTGGCGGTGAGGCTAGGTACTTGTCAAATGACCCTCGTATGTTCCATCTTTTAAACGTTTCAGTGGATTTTTACTTATCTTTTTATATGTTTTTGTAGACGGATTTTTCTAAACAAACCGTTACATTGCCTTTATCTGCTTTTGTAAAGAAAATATGATTATTATTTTTAGTTTTTCTGATAAAGCTCTGTCTGTATATGGTATATGTATATCAGTATTAACAGCCTTTTTTAAAGATCTTGTAATTTTTGTCCGTATTTCATTTTTCTCGTCATTGTTAATGTGTACTGAATTAAGACAGCTTTCAATGTTTTTTATTGTATTAACTATATCGTTATTAGAAATTTTTGAAATATGGCTGAAATTTGAACCCAGTGTAATAATATCAATAACTTCCGACGGTATTTGAACATTCGTTAAATTCTTAAGCCACGTACTTTTATTACTATTGACGCTTATGTTTGACTTTAAAGGGGCAAGCTTATTTATATGCATAGAATCAAATTTTTCACGCATCGTTTTAGATTTATTAGAAGTGAATAAGAAAAACTTATCTATAGTCAAAGCGTCTAGCGTTGAAAGTGTAATTTTTTCTTTTATAACGTTTAGGTTTTTTTCGATAAATTTTATATGAAAGTTGATATCTCCGATTTCTAAATTTAACAACTTAGTTGCGAAATATTTCGTAAATTTTTTTTACTTTTTTTTACATGACTTGCTATGACAACTTATATTGTGTGAATTACTGTTCGCCAGTAGTCGATTTGATCTTGTCCATTTTTGAAGAAGCTTCCATGTATCCATTCCATGTGTTTGTCTAATATATTCAAAGAAAGATGATGTTGTAGGGGAGTCTGTTTCCGATCGAAGACTTATGTTCAATGTTGAAGGTATGACGCCATCCATTTTTATATTAAATAGTTGAGGACGATCTTTGGAGGCAAAAAATTGAAAAGATCTTATTTCTTTATGGCAACGTTTCGTTGGCTTAGTACGCCAACCTCATTACGCCTTTATTCAAAACACAGAAATAAATTAACATATAAAACTTTTTTTTTAAAGACAATTAAACAACGAAATATAAATACAAAAATCAAAATTACCGAAATTATAAACGTATATCATACGTCGTCAGATGTTATTCTCGACTGAAAACAATAACCGTACACTGTATTTATATATGCTGGACGATGTTTACATAAAGAGTTATACAGCATCAAGTTCGTTAATGGTAGGAAAATGCATTGTACTTAGTCTTTGGATATCTTCTTTTTATTAATACTATTTTGATTGCTTTTTATACAGATCATTTCGGAAATCAGTCTTTTTTTGTAATTGCTTTCAAAATCTAAGACGGGTGTATTTTCCCAATCGAACTAGTGATTGTTTTCCAGTCGATGTGTACTGACAACAGACTCTTTATTTTTGTTTGTTTTATGTTCATTAATGCGTGTATGTAATGATCTTTTAGTTTCTCCTATGTATGTAGCAGAGCAGTTTAGGCAATCAAATTTATACACCACATTATTTCGATCCCATTTTTTGGTTATGTCTTTCCCTAACCGAATGATCGAAAACAAACTTTTATTCAATGATGGAATTGTGCAAATGTTATAAGATTTTAACATATTAGATAGACTATTAAAATCTTTGTTAAACGGTAAAGACAATTTTGGTAATTTTTCATAGCAATTTTGGTGCGTATTAAAAAAGTCACAAGATCTTTAAAAAAGGCTGTTAATACTGATATACATATACCATATACAGACAGAGCTTTATGAGAAAAACTAAAAATAACCAAAAACTTTTTAAAAACGCATAATCATATTTTCTTTACAAAAGCAGATAAAGGCAATGTAATGGTTTGTTTAGAAAAATCCGTCTACAACGAAAAGGTGATGAATCTGTTATCGGATGAAAAAACATATAAAAAGATAAGTAAAAATCCACTGAAACCTTTAAAAGATGGAACATATAGTATGTTAAATTATTTAAATAATAATGGTTTTTTGTACAAAAAATTTCATAAAAATAGTTTAACTCAATCTAATACGACACTTGCGAAATGTTATGGATTACCTAAGATTCACAAAATTGATGTACCGTTATGTCCTGTCGTTTCATTAGTTAATAGCCCCACGTATTTCTGAGCAAAAATAGTATATCAAGGACTTAAGAATGCGATACCTAAGCCTAGTTCACATATCAATAACAATTTTGAATTGAAAGAAAAATTAAAAAATATAATAATAACCGATGAATACACCTTACTATCATTAGACGTAACGTCGTTATTTACAAACATCTCGTGCGAATTCGTGTTGGATAGTTTAGATAGAAGAGCGGTTTCCATCCATAATCACTGTAAGATCCCGCTTGATGAATTAAAAGACTGCACCGCTTCTCTGTTTAATAACATGTTTTTTACTTTTAATGGTCAAGTCTATCAACAGATTTATGGAACCCCAGTGGGTTCACCGATCTCACCATTATTTGCGGACATTGTAATAGATGATTTGGAAAAGAATTGTTTACGAGAATAAGAACTACATTATGACTGTACCCCTATTTTTTATTATAGATATTTTTACGACACGCTTATCTTGGTTAAAACACAACTTATTGACACAGTGATTAAAGTTTTTAATGCTTATGACATAAATCTAAAATTTACTCATCAACTAGAAGAGAATAAAAAAATTAATTTTTTAGATATGACATTAATTAGAACTGACAATAAAATTTTGAAAAATTGGTACCAAAAACCGACATGATCGGGACGTGTAATCAATTATTTTTCAAATCATCCAACACAGCAAACAAAGAATATTATTTTTAACCTAGTTGATAGGGCGTTTTTACTCTCAGATTCTAATTTTCACTTAGACAATATAAAACTCATAAAGAGGATTTTACGTAACAATGATTATCCTATGTGGTTTATAGAAAAACATATCGAAATTAGATTTAAAAAACTTAAGTATGATTATACATACAATATGCACCAAAATTGCTATGAAAAATTACCAAAATTGTCTTTACCGTTTAACAAAGATTTTAATAGTCAATCTAATATGTTAAAATCTTATAACATTTGTACAATCCCATTATTGAATAAAAGTTTGTCTTCTTCGATAATTCGTTAGGCAAAGACATAACGAAAAAATGGGATCGTACTAATGTGGTGTATAAATTTTATTGCCTAAATTGCTCTGCTACATACATAGGAGAAACTAAAAGATCGTTACATACACGCATTAATGAACAAAAAACAAACAAAAATAAAGAGTCAGTTGTCAGTACACATCGATTGGAAAACAAACATGAGTTCGATTGGGAAAATACATCTGTCTTAGATTTTGAAAGCAATTACAAAAAAAGACTGATTTTCGAAATGATCTATATAAAAAGCAATCAAAATAGTATTAATAAAAAGGAAGATATCCAAAGACTAAGTACAATGTATTTTCCTATCATTAACGAACTTGATGCTGTATAACTCTTTATGTAAACATCGTCCAGCGTATATAAATACAGTGTACGTGTTATTGTTTTCAGTCGAGAATAACATCTGATCGACGTATTATATATATGTTTATAATTTCGGTAATTTTGATTTTTGTACTTATTCGTCGTTGTTTAATTGTCTTTAAAAAAAAGTTTTATATGTTAATTTATTTCTGTGTTTTGAATAAAGGCCTGATGAGGTTGGCGTACTAAGCCAACGAAACGTTGCCATAAAGAAATAAGATCTTTTCAATGTTTTGCCTCCAAAGATCGTCCTCAACTATTTAATACAAAAATGGATGGCGTCATACCTTCAACATTATATTTCGTATACGTGTACAATCTCATTCAGATTCAACAATTCGTTTTTCAGATATTTCATATAAAAAGCCTCTGCAAAATCATTGTCACGTGGCAAGTAGATCTCCGGATCTTTTAAACTGATGTTCGCTGTATAAGATTAATTATATTTTTTGCTTTTGCATACACTGAGAGTAGTGTTGTAGGAAAATTTATTATAAACGTGAGAAAATTTACTATATTTTCTAGTAATGGTGAGACATAGTTTAGGACAGTAGACGATGGTCTGAAATCGATTTTTTCGAGGGAATTGATGCATTTTGAATATAAAACACATCGTCTAAAAATGATGGTCAAAAATGCAGCTTCCAAAAACGCCGGCGTCACCCCTAATTTGGTAAAAAACCACCCTCGAAAACGATTTTTCGCTTATTACTAGCGAACGATAAGAGATATCGAAAAAAGCATCAAACAAAAGTTGTAGAGAGTGAAATTCTACATAAGAATGATCTATCACTTTTTTGCATTTGATAAAATAAAGCTTGAGAAAAGCACGCCGAAGTTGCAAGCAGCAAGCGGACGAAGGGGCAGGGAGGTTGGGCCTGCGGCCTCGCGGCTGTGGCTTCGGCGGCGCTCGGAGGCGCTCGGAAGGATTCGCCGAATTGCGGCTGGCTGCAATGTTGTCGTATGAACGCGCGTGGACGGATTGTTTTGGCGACGCTGGTGAGCCGTTTTTCAGTTTCTAGAGATTCTAGCTGTCCCATGCGCCGGAAAATTTATTGTTTCTATCTTCACGTTATAGCGGCTGATGTTATAGGCAAAATTAACCATCGCTTTTTCTAGATTTTGATTCTTAGAAACTAAATTTCGAGATTAGAATTTGACGAAATGGCAAGAACCTGGATTTAAATTCATTTATTCAAACAAAAACGCAATTTAACAAATAAAAACAGTATTTGGCGATCAGAATAATTTTTTCTTAAAATTTAGGCAATTTTAAGATTAAAATCTTTCATTCAACATCTACGAAAAACCAATATTCAAAGAGTTATAAATTTTTAAAATATTAATTTTCAGTATTTAAGAGATTTTTAATAATAGTCACAAAATTGAACATCGTGTAAAAATGATTACAGTTACTTATCGTTACCATCTAAAAAGAGATGTGCATACTTAATATTACTTTGTTTTATAAATAATTCACATTAATATACGACTAAATCTCAGGAACTCTTAACTTTTTGGAAGAGCACACTTACAATCGGTGTATAATTTGTTTAGCTTTTTTGTGTTCCAAAATCTTTAATTTGAGCCCTGGAAGGTCGATGTGCTATGAAAATTAGCCCAAGTGTAAAATTATTTTTTTCCATAGTATGCGTAAAGTACGTCGATTCGCATCATTTTCAGTGCGCAAAGTTGAATTTCACACATAAGCGAAGCTTTACGCACACTATGTGTGAAATTCAACTTCACACACTCAAACCATGCGACGACGTGCTTTACTCATACTATAAAAAAAACCGCTGCCAATACATTGGCACTTAGCTTCCTCAAAATAATGTATTTATTCATTTTTTTTTTTAATTTTTTATAACAATAATTAATTGTATCATGCCCAATTTTCTTTATGAATATTCGTAATAAATTAATATATATTTTTCGAGAATTCATTCTTGTTACTCTTTTTCTCGTTCGACAAACCGATATTTTTATAAATCAATTTTTTTAAAATATTATCACATGTTCAATTAGTTTTATTTTTAAAACTTAAAAATAAATTCGAACAAATTACCAAACTCTGTATTACATATATTCGTTTATTACACATATGAATGTTTATTATAAAGTTACCAATCAAGTCAATCAGTCAAGAGACTTTCCAAAAAGGTTACAACAAGAATACTGGCATATTCTGCAAGTAAAATGCAAACTTTTTCCCAATCAATGTTCTATACAAAAAATTTCGATATTTTGAGTAAAAAATAAAGATAATCTTTTGAAATTTCAACCAAATATATTCTTCAATGAGTTAAATTCAATAAATTACCCTCAATAAATTACCCTCAATAAAAAACAAAAGCAAGTGAACAACACGCACGCATAGCACGTGTTATTTCCATTTTCTAGTATAGATATATCCAAAAAATTACGATTTGAAAAGAAGGCTAAATCAGTTTTAACCTCGAATATCTCTGAAATTCATAAACGAATTCTTTTACTCGAAAAACGCATATAATAAATAATATACACTCAACATCTCCGCCAAATTAAAAAAAAATTAAAACAATTTTTCTCTAATTATCAGGCGACAAATAAAATAACTTTGTAAAATAGGAAAATTTTGAATATCAAAAAGTAATCGTACGATCTTGATGAAAACAGATATATAATATCTATATCACATACAAAATTGTCTAGAAATCTGTAGCTGATTCATAGAACCGTTCTCGAGAAATTACGATTTAAAAAAAAGTTTAAAAAATTTTAACCTCAAATATCTCTGAAATTTATGGACCAATTATTTTGCCCAAAGAACTCGACCAAGAGCTATCCAAAATCTACCTTCACAAGGAATTTTGAAGAAATTACGACAATTTTCCCTCCGGAATCGTTGGACATACAAAACTCATTTTTTTCATTTTTCATGTTTTACGTTTTTGTTAATAACCAAAGAACCGTGATAGCTAGAAACTTTTTTTTTAGAAAATATAGGTATTTTAATTCTCTTTTAAATGCTACCTATCCCATTCTGATACATACGGCCGTTCTCGAGAAATTACGATTCGAAAAAGAGGTTACAAAAATTTTAACCTCAAAAATCTCTGAAATTTATGAACCAATCTATCCGAAGAAATCAGAATAATGTAAATTTAATGATAGAGTCAAGTAAATTAGATAACATTTATCATTCTTTATTAATTTAAGTAAGAATGGAAAGTTGGAAAGGGGAATGTGGATGGTGGTGGGGGTAAGAAAAAAGAAGGTGGTATGGGGGTATATAAGGAGGTGTATCGCGGGTTTCATTTCAGTCCCTGAGGAGGAGCCGGAGCGGGCTCGAAACGTTGGACAATGTGGTGGTGGTGGGCAGTCAGATCGTCCTTTGCTAACAAAGTTTTTTCCAGATTTTAATTAAGTTTTTATTTCAGATTCTGCGGGGGTGATTATAAACAAAGGCAATCTGACTGCCATAAATATTAATTATTTTAATTTAATTTGTAAGACTGTAAGACCGATAGAAAAATTCTTATCAGTTGATAGTATGGTAAAATAGCATATGAACTTTTTCTAAAATTATTTCCCTCTTACGTCTCGAAAAAAAATAAAAAGTTTTTTTGAAGGCACGCTCATAAGAGAAAGTTTTTCTTATTCTTTCAGCTTTTTTGAATGTGAAAAAAATTATTTACAAGCCCGATTGAATGGTACACTTTTTTGGCACTACTTTTAAATCTAAAAATTAAGAAAAATTTGTTTTTTTTTCTAAACTACAACTCTTATAAATACTGGCATCTGCCTATTTGATCTTTGCATAAATAATTATCTAAACTGAAATTATTACTTTAAAAGTTTCAGTTTTCTAAGAAATAATCATTATTACAATTATAACTTCCCATAATAATTTGCATCTAGCGATATTCAATAAATATCTGAAAATATGAAATATCAATCTTTTTTTAATCATCACATTAGCTTTACGTATTTCTTATAATTAGTAAATAAAAAATTAAATGGAATGACTGATGTTCTCTGTTTACTTAGTTACTTAAAAAGAGTTCATAAAAAGAGGTTTATTTATTGCCATTTATTGTTATGATGAATTTTTTAGATTATAACAAAATTTTATACTTATAACAAAAAAATTGGAAAAAAGTTATTTGGAGATTGCCCCAAAAGTGCAGTTATGGGTAATCGAACCGTTGACTTTTTTTATAGTATTTTAACCTAACTGAATATAAGAGCTTTTTTAAGCCACAAAGTTACACCCTGAAATATTATCCACATTCATAATCCAGACGTGAGAAACTCCTCTTCCGAGTTTCTGACCGATACTTGCTAAAATAGAAATATATCTCACAATAAAAATAACTTTTTCATATCTCCATAGTTTGTCATCGTTAAGATTTATTTTTTTTAAAATAAAATTTAAGATACATATAATGTAAATATTAACAGTAAATTGCATTGTAGTTAATATCATAATTAATTACTTGTATTACATACACGTATTCTCTGCTACTAACAAAAGGACGATCATTCAAAGTAAAATGTTAATAAACACCGTCATAAATACTCATTATACGATCTATTCTCCAAAGAAAAAATTTTTTATTATATTCTAATAATCACGAATATTGAGAAGAAAATCCTGGGCGAAGACAAATAATTACTTTTCAGATATTAGGAATCGAGTCTTCATAAAAAGAAAAATTGCTTTTAAATCTAGAGACAGAAATTTAGACTGAAAATGCAATTTCTGTTGTCAAAGTATAATTTGTCTTTCAATAGAAAATTATTCTATTTAAATAATAATAATACACGTAATAATGTTCGTGGTTTAAACGTTGTGATAGTAAAGAATGGACGTAAGACGAACCAAATTATGGTGTAATAGATTTAATTCGTAAAATAAAATATATTACACCAAAATTTGGTTCGTCTCACGTCTATTCTTTACTATCACAATAATGATTCATGTTTGTAAGAAACTATTGCATCTTGTAAAAAAATGTTCATTATATCAAATAAAGACAGTAAGAAAATTAGTAAAACTTGTTTTTCTTGTCTCTCTATAAAGCAGTTGACAGACAAAAAATTATACTTCAGGTACGAATTGGCATTCCTAATTTTTTAAATAGGAACTTGTCAATGTTCGCTGCACACTCATGTTTATAAAATATTTTTTCTTTACGAGTAACAAATATTACTATTTAGGGAATATCTTTGCAAATGATATAGATATAGATAAGGCTGCTATTCTTCCCCTTGAAAATTTAATCAATACATATTAACAAATCTCAGTAACTTTTTACCCCTAATATTCATTAAAAAATTTAGAAAATTAAATATCTTACATTTGGGCTAATTTTCGTAGCACATCGACTCAGCAGGGCTCAAATTAAAGATATAGGCCAGTCAAATTAGTCTTTTTTTTTGCCTGTTTTGAAACCTAATTGTAAGCCGACCTTATCAAGCGGGTTATGATTGGGGAGGTCATCAGGAACAATAACCCGGTGAATGAGTATAAAAATTTACATGGGAAATGTTTTTAATTAACAATTGAATGCTCGGAAAAACAGTTTTTCGACTGCTACAAAAAACTACTGACTTTACAGAAAAAAGTTCAAAGTAAACTTTGTGGATAGTAGAAAGATCTATCAAACGCAATTTACAGATTTAAATTTAGTTAATTTGTTTATCTGCAAATCGCAAAAAACCGCTTAAAAAGGCAATTTTTACGATTGTTTATTACTCTGTTAAAAATGTCGCTAGGTGCTTGATAACTCGTTTAAGTATAGATCTTATAGCACTTAATAAGCAGTTGAAATTTTAGCTAAAAATATTTAATAGTTTTTGCATAATTCCATTTATTTATTAGATTTTGGTCATTTTTGCGTGATTTTTCCCAAGCCGTGGGACGTCGTACGAGGATGCAGTAAACGGATTTTGAAAGTTTAACATCTCTACTTTCACGAACAATGAATAGCTAAGCGATTTTTTCAAATTTAATTGTTTGCAATCGCAAAATAAAAAGAAGTCATTTTTTTGTTATAAATAAAAGCAATTGCGACTCGACTATTGGTCGTAGATAATCGACAGTAGGTTCGTTGGAAAGCTGGCATTTTTTCACAAATTTTAAGGGGTCTACGAACTCTCTAAGTGCTCTGGGAGCCGAGATAATTTTTTTTTTTGTAAAAATCGCTGTGTCTTCAATTATTAATATTAAGAAACGAGACAGGGACGAAAAATTGAATTAATAGTTGTTCTAACAGAAAAAAAATATTTCGTCACATTTATTGCAAAATTACATTGTTATAAATAATCACGAAGGCGCGGGTCTAAATTGGAGAAGGCTACAAGTGTCACGCGCAAAAACTGAGCGTAGGAACTTCAAATCCGACGCGCTCGAAATTTTTTTCATATCTCAGTATATAATTGACGTAAACTCTTCATTTCTTTTTTTAATTTGGGGTAGCTCGCCAAAATATTAACATACAGCCTACTCATTTCCCCGAAAAAGTTTATTTAACTATACTTAATTAACAACAATTATTTTTATTAACTTTTTTCTGTTTTTTTTTCATAAATAAAGATGAATTAGTTATGGATAAATGCTGGGGTGTCTACTACTAATTAATGAAATAATAAAAAATAATGTATTTGTTTTGAAAAAATCATTTATTGCAGATTTAACACTTAAATGGTTATTTTACGTTTTTTTGCCTTTGTTGGGCGTGATACTGACTCATTCAGTTCTTGATTATGTTCTTCTATTTCTTCTTCTTCATCTTCATCTTCATCTTCTTCTTCTTCTTCTTCATCTTCTTGATCTTCTTCATCATTTGTTTCTTGTGTACTTGGCGGGACTTCGCATTCGATTTCGAATTGCTCATCATATTCTGCATCATCATGCATGATATCTGCCATATCAATAACCATTTCTTTCACATTTGTGCAGGTTTCACCATGGCATGATGAGCATATATTTGAGCATCGCAAGCCATGCTTTCGGCAGCTGCATGTCTTTTTCTTGCACCCCGTTTCACATCTACAGCTAATTTTCCGCAGTACTTCGTCTGGGATGAGCGGCCCTAGTGTGGGAACGGGGTGTAAAACATCAAGTCGCTCTTTCCAACCCCAATCCGTCGGATTTTTTATGAAATCTTTCCACTGCTGCACTTGAAGATATGTGCGAAATGCATGCTGCATTGTGGCACCTTCAGTAGGCGGCAAATTTTCAAGTTTTGCGGAACCTTTTAACGCAGACTTTTGGAAGTTTAGATATCGCTGCTCATGTAAACTTTTTTTATCTTTTTTGTTTCCATATAATCGGCTAACAATTTCATATGCACTCGCAGCTAAAGCTTCAGGCGTCGCATTGGGATCATAAAAGCGTTGAGCCTGTTGTTGGAGAGCGTTGTCGTTTAATAAAATATTGATAATTTTATTTTTGCCTTGCTTAAAAAAGCAAGATGTAGTATCACATCCTGTGAACGCGTGAAGGAACGTGAGCAAATACTGTAATTTTTCATGTTTAAAACTATTGCTGTCGTAAATACTGTCCTGTATATTTCCTTTGCCGGGTTTTAAAAAGTAGATGGTGTTATATGGTTTGTATTTGTTTAATATTACCAGTAAATCTCTGTCTTCTCCAACGATCCACGTTCTCCACGTAAGGCTGCATTTTTCCGCCGTGGTGACTATAAGAAAATCTGCATCCTCCTCGGCGACTAAAGTGGTGCAATTTTCTGTTTTGAACTGTTCGCACAATAATGTTATTAAATTTTTTTTATTTTTGTTTTGTCTTAAAAATTTGTCCTGTCAAATTGAAATAACTGTTTGTCTATTAAATTCAATTTCACGGCCCAAATTTTTATTTTCTCTCCGTGACCTCTCAGCGGCCTTTGTACTTTTTGTGCTAAGTCCGTCGGGATAACCATCGAAAACTATAATACAGTTTCTACTATAATTATTGATAGCGTAATTAACGTAGTGCTGTACTATAAATTCGATGGAATTATTCGTATCCCAATGAACTTTATGCAGAAGAAAGCCGCCATCGATTACATAGTAATCCTGCTCATTTCGTGGAAGCTCTGTTATTTTACTAAAATTGTCGTAGAAAGAAGACTTGCGTCCTTTCCGCATACCACCCTCGTCAAAAAGTGGGAGCGGATAAGGAGCAAGCTCATATTGTAAGAATTTTCGCATGTCTGATTTGCTTTCAATATTTAGCGATATTCTTTGAAATAACAATGTAGGATCGATCGCTACTACTTCATTGTCTATCTTTATCGATGAAGTGACTGTCTTCAAAGATAATACCTTGTGTTTTTTTTTTCAATTTGATCGATCCAAAGTTCCCGCCGACAATTTTGTTAATACATTCTAAACCTACCTCGTATGCTTTGTGGCAGTTTATTTTATCGCCACCTACTATTCCACTACTAATCGATATTATATTGTGCGTTACAGAAAATGGATTGTGGTTCTGAAAAAATTCTGTTAACTTGTTAAAGTCTTTCAAATCTCTCTTAATACGAGAATTACTTGCGTCGACATGTTGATCAGACGTTGCGTAAGTAATATTACAGAATTTCTCCACAGTATCTGTAACTTGGATTAAAACGATCGTTGATAAAACCCACTTACATAATGTACTGTTAGTTATGTGTTAAGCCGCCACTCACTTTCATTGGCCGCATCAACATTTGTTCAATGATCATATCAGACCACGTTCCGGATCGATATTTGTCTACTCGCCTAATAGTAAAGTAGCCTAAACGACTGAATTTATCAAACTCTATTACGTCCATTATATTTTCAAGATTGTACATATCTTGTAAATATAAGTGGGCACTTTTGGCGTACAAATTATGACCGCTAGCGTGGAAATAAGGCAACATTTTCTGTACACACTCGAGGTGCATGTTCCAGTCACCACTTCTTTCTGTTTGAATAAATTGTTTTGCAAGATCTATCATTTTAAAATACTGAATCCACAATTCGGCTGTTGGTCCGTTCTCTTTAATCAAATTTAATTTATCTACAAATTTTTTTCTTATTTCTTCAATATCATTTTGTTCAAGCAACGTGTGAAATTCCGATTTTCCTACATACTCGAGCAAATTCTTTAGAACAAATACTTCTGATTCCGATAGATTCATAGTAGAAAAAATGATATGTGATAAAGCATTTTGGATTAAAATGTGTCCTCTGATTGCTCTGGAATACGCGTGGCCACTTAATGCTTTTTCAGCTGAAACTTCAGCGTACAACTGACAAAAAGCATCTTTTAATCCACTGCCGTCCATCACATATCCGACTGCGCCAAGATATGACATGAGCATATGAAATCCTCCAAGCCTCACAATGATTTTATTAATTTTTATTTCATTTGGAGTTCCCTTACAGCATTCTACAATTTCACGAGCTTTTTGATAAAGCGGTTGATCAAAGGTTACAAAAACAGGTTTTTGATTTTGGGCTATACACTTTTCGTTAGCTTCGATTAAAACTGTAAAAATTGTGTCATAACTACTGGGCGGGGCGTTTACGAACGGGACCGGAATTATTTTCGATATGTTGAAAGGTTTTACCTGCGTACATTGCTCCATAAAACTGTTCCAACCGCTCAAGTTTTCTCGCCGTATGTAATTCCCATAAAACCATAATAAATCTGTCGGCTCTACATGATTTTGCGTTATTGGATTGTTTATAGTTACATCTTCAATCACAATATTTTTAAGCCCAGCGTGCACTCCTCTTTGAAAGTTTTGAAGAGGGACGAAACTGAAAGCGCCTTCGTTATTAGCCGAAGGAATACGAGCTAAGCGTTCTATTTTAGTATTTGTTGATATTTCGGAGGCAGGAGTTGCACAGATAATACCACCCATCGCATGGAAAGTATTCCGACCATCTATTGTGCACGTGTTGTGGTCGGCATTATCGTATACAAACTGACAATAAGCTGCACCGGAGTCATAAGTTTCGGGTGACAAAGTATAGAAGATTCAAAAAGCTGCGTTTTATTATAGGAAGCACATAATCCAAGATAAGCCAATGAATCTATGAGATTTTTCGATGCATGCTTTTTATACATCATAGTTGACAAACCCAATAAAATCGGGGATAAAAATGACCGAGGTCTTACGGAGGATATAATAATATCACAAAGTGTCATGACTCTTTTATCCCACATTTCATTTTTTCTTTTGTTACTTCTCATCAAAATATCGAAAAACGATTGTAACGTCGGTGATATGTCATCTTTGATGTTATCAAAAAAATGATCAGGCGCAGGATAATTAACTGTATCATAATACTTCGATGTTATATCTTCAAGAAACAATTCTGCTGCTGTATCAATAATCCGTTTGCGTTCGGCTTTAACATCTGAGTTTTTATTGTTGTACCATTCCGCAGAAAGAATCTTATTTCTTACAAACGCGAAACAAACAACTAAATTTTTTTTTGCTTTATAAACGGAAATTGCGTCACCAAAATATTCTACTAGTTTATTGCGAATTGTGTCAAGTTTGCAAGGAAGTTCTTCTTCTTCTTTGTATTCGCTTAAAATACTTGCAATGGAAAATTGACACTCCTCATCACTAAACTCGCATACATAAGAGATAATATAGTCCACAACGTCAGATGTATCTTTACGCATAGGTCGACCGGTTTTATGAGACGGTCTAAAAATTGAAAAATTTCGTATGCAAAAATCATGGTAACGGGTGCCCCGTTCTACCAAATCTACGTTTTCAATAAGTTTTTTTAAAACTGTATATTCTTCTCGAAGGTTATTTCGTAAAGTTTCATCGTTCTGGCGTGAAGTCATTTTTTCTAGAATATTGCCCTTTAAAGTGTCGCTACTAACAATTTTGACTTTCGAAAGATTCGCGTTAGGATATTTTTCCCTTTTAGCATTGTACTCGTGCGACGCTTCTTCCCCGCAAAAAATACAATATTTGCTAAAATCAAACTGCTGTAGAGCAATAGTACTTTGTCTCGCAGTTACTTTTAAAATACTTGCTTGTTTTTGGGCAGCTTTTATACTCGACTGTTTAACATAATTACTATGACAATTGGTATGAATTGTTAATGCTTGACACTTTTGGAGTTTTTTATGTTTGTTGTCCTTCCTCTTTAAACTTGCATCAATTAAGGTTGCTATAGCCTTCTCTTTGAGAACTCGAGCCTGCTCGGGGTTGACTAGTTTGTCACACAGCAAACAGATGTTCGCGCCGTCAGTTTCCATTTTCAAGAAAACTTCAACCTGCACAAAAATAATGTATTGTATCAATAAATTTTGTAATTATTGAAACTTAATTAACTATAACATATAATTAACAAAAAAATATATCAATAAATCTGATTTTAAAAATGTATTCATAATTAAACTGTATTTGACTATAAATATTAAAAAAAAAAAAATTATAATTTAGACATCCGTTTACACTATGCCAAAATAAATATTTTTCAAAAAAATTTTCATAAAAATTATTTTAAACTAATAATATTATTTTTGCTAAAATTACGAGTGGGCTATAGCAACTTTTAGGAATAAAAAATTGACGGACCCTGGGATCGAACCGGAGCCGCCGACGCACAAGTCAGAAAGCCTATCATCAAGCCACCGTACCAATCGGACTTCTATTAATCGAACGGCTGGCTTATTTCGCTCTTTTATATTCGTACGTATATCTGCACGTAACACTAATTTCAAATAAATTATTTACCGATTTCGTAATAACACTATGAATAACAATTACAACATTTATGTACTTACCAACGGTGCGATAACATTAGTTCATAAAGTCTTTCTCTTATAGCTGTGGTACTATATCCCAAACAATCCGGATTTTCGTTTAAAAACAGCAAATGCAACTGTAATATATAACTTATAAATATATTTGATAATTACAACATAAATCAGAATACTGTATATATTCACATACGAGGATTCAATAAATGTCACTTATAAACTGTTTATTAAACTGTAATATACACTGTATGTTATACTAAAATTGTATTCGATACTGCTTATGCTTCTATACTCGGTGGCTGGCGTCACTGGCACAACGGTCAAAAGAGAAAGTATAGTAACGCTCCCCTTGGTGGAGACATGCGCACAAGTGTCGAAGCGTCTAAAGAAAGGTTTCACCCCGATGCCTTTCGGAACATGCGTTTCCGAACACATGAAAGAGCGGAAAAATTCAAATCTACTCACACACACATAAACTCACATACACAGAGTAATATAAAAGTGTGTTTAATGAATTAATAATATGTACCATTGCATAAAATTATATGTATTTATTTATTTATTTATGAAAAAAACAGAAAAAAGTTAATAAAAATAATTGTTGTTAATTAAGTATTGTTAAATAAACTTTTTCGGGGAAATGAGTAGGTTATATGTTAATATTTTGGCCAGCTACCCCAAATTAAAAAAAAAATGAAGGGTTTACGTCAATTATATACCGATATATGAAAAAAATTTCGAGCGCGTCGGATTTGAAGTTCCTACGCTCAGTTTTTGCGCGTGACACTTGTAGCCTTCTCCAATTTAGACCCGCGCCTTCGTGATTATTTATAACAATGTAATTTTGCAATAAATGTGACGAAATATTTTTTTCTGTTAGTACAACTATTAATTCGATTTTTCGTCCCTGTCTCGTTTCTTAATATTAATAATTGAAGACACAGCGATTTTTACAAAAAAAAAATTATCTCGGCTCCCAGAGCACTTAGAGAGTTCGTAGACCCCCTAAAATTTGTGAAAAAATGCCAGCTTTCCAACGAACCTACTGTCGATTATCTACGACCAATAGTCGAGCCGCAATTGCTTTTATTTATAACAAAAAAATGACTTCTTTTTATTTTGCGATTTTAAACAATTAAATTTGAAAAAATCGCTTAGCTATTCATTGTTTGTGAAAGTAGAGATGTTAAACTTTCAAAATCCGTTTACTGCATCCTCGTACGACGTCCCACGGCTTGGGAAAAATCACGCAAAAATGACCAAAATCTAATAAATAAATGGAATTATGCAAAAACTATTAAATATTTTTAGCTAAAATTTTAACTGCTTATTAAGTGCTATAAGAGCTATACTTAAACGAGTTATCAAGCACCTAGCGACATTTTTAACAGAGTAATAAACAATCGTAAAAATGGCCTTTTTAAGCGGTTTTTTGCGATTTGCAGATAAACAAATTAACTAAATTTAAATCTGTAAATTGCGTTTGATAGATCTTTTTACTATCTACAAAGTTTACTTTGAACTTTTTTCTGTAAAGTCAGTAGTTTTTTTGTAGCAGTCGAAAAACTGTTTACCGAGCATTCAATTGTTAATTAAAAACATTTCCCATGTAAATTTTTATACTCATTCACCGGGTTATTGTTCCTGATGACCTCCCCAATCATAACCCACTTGATAAGGTCGGCTTACAATTAGGTTTCATGAAAAAACTAATTTGACTGGCCTAATATTAGCACACAGAAAAGCTAAACAAATTGTGCAACGATCGTAAGTGTGCTCTCCTCTTTCTATATATATAAATAAATGAATGTTTATTATAAAGTCACTAATCAAGTCAATGCTGTTTCTATAAATGAATGTTTATTATAAAGTCACTAATCAAGTCAATCACTCAAGAGACTTTCCAAAAAGGTTACAACAAAAATACTGGCATATTCTGCAAGTAAAATGCAAACTTTTTCCCAATCAATGTTCTATACAAAAAATTTCGATATTTTGAGTGAAAAATAAAGATAATCTTTTGAAATTTCAACCAAATATATTCTTCAATGAGTATAATAAGTGGTTAAAACTTGATCGCGCTGTAAATTACCCTCAATAAAAAACAAAAGCAAGTGAACAACACGCACGCATAGCACGTGTTATTTCCATTTTCTAGTATAGATATATGAGGCGTTTCACGTCAGCTCTCCAGGCGCGGCGCGGGAGCGCGAAATCATGCTCTTTTCAGCTTGTGTTTGAAGGGCTAAGATGTATCTAAAAAAAATAATCCCCAAGTGATTTCGATGTATTTTTTCCTCAGCTTTCCGATGGTGCTATTAGTTTCTCAAAATTTTTCAATTCTAACCTCAAAAAAACATAAAACGTGTTATATTATAAAAACTATATTTTTAATATTTTTTTTGACCTGCTAGATCGAAAGAGGAGGAAATTTTACATGGATATAGCCTTTTTCTACATAGGGTTTTTTTGATTTTTTCGAGATATTATTCAAGAAATACTTAGAATTGAAAAATTTTGAGAAACTAGTAGCACCATCGGAAAGCTGAGGAAAAATTACATCGAAATCACTTGGGATTATTTTTTTTAGATACATCTTAGCCCTTCAAACGCAAGCTGAAAACAGCATGATTTCTTGCTCGCGCGCCGCGCCTGGAGAGCTGAGAAAATATAGGTATTTTAATTCTCTTTTAAATGCTACCTATCCCATTCTGATACATACAGCCGTTCTCGAGAAATTACGATCCGAAAAAGAGGTTACAAAAATTTTAACCTCAAAAATATCTGAAATTTATGAACCAATCATCTATCCCAAAGAAAGGTGCAAGTGGCAATCAAAAACCTACGTCTACAAGGAACTTTGAAGCGATTAACACAATTTTACTCCCGTAAATTGTCGCCACCTAAAACACGTTTTTTTCATTTTTTAATTTTTTTCTCACAAATTAACCAACAGAATGGATTCAATTTTATACAGATTATAGCTATTCACAATCTCCATTATCATGATTTTTCTCAAAAAAATTGACCATTTAGCTTGGGAGTTATAAGCTTTTAAAAAAAAACACGTTTTTGTTAATAACAAAATAACCATGATAGCTAGAGAAATTTTTTTTTAAATATAGGTTTTTTATGCTCTTTTGAACGCTACCCATCCGATTATAAAATTTAAATCCAATCATTAGAACAAATCAAAAATAAATTTTTCGAAAATGAAAAATTCGACATAAAACAAAAAGGAAACAGTTAGTCGTACAAAATTATTTTTTTCCGGAATTTGGAATCAAAAAACAAAAAAATGAGACCCGTCCGGTTAAAATCGACCGCGGAGATCCGAAAATAAAGCGGCACACACACACACACACACACACACACACACACACACACACACACACACACACACACACACACACACACACACACACACACACACACACACACACACACACACACACACACACACACACACACACACACACACACACACACACACACACACACACACACACACACACACACACACACACACACACACACACACACACACACACACACACACACACACACACACACACACACACACACACACACACAGACACACACACACACACGCACACACACACACACACACACACACACACACACCCACACACACACACACATCCATACAGACATTTTCTAAAATCATGTGACACAAACTTCTAACACCTTTATTCATGTTTCTAGAGCAATTCAAAGAAAATTTAAATTTTACTATTACAAAGCTTCCTCTATAGGAAGCAATTCTATTTTCGTTGCTTTTGGTTTTTTCCCGATTTTATTGTTGCTTATGGATTCTGGTGATAAAGCTGTACCAGAAAAAAATTGGCGACCTAATTGAATCCCCGGAACACCCCCAAATAGTCGATTATATAGGGGTGCAAGTGGAAAAAAATTCTATTTTCGTTGCTTTTGGTTTTTTCCCCGATTTTATTGTTGCTTATGGATTCTGGCGATAATTGGCAACCGAATTGAATCCCTGGAACACCCCCAAATAGTCGATTATATAGTGGTGGAAGTTGAAAAATAGTAGATTTTCTTACAAGGGGGGAAAATGAAACTTTGGCAGGCACGACCGAGGCGAAGCCGAGGCCGTCATATCACGTGCATGCAGGAGTTCCATTTAACCCTTGTGTAAGAAATAGTATTTTTCTCTATTCCCGTGCGAAAGTGCGTTAATTAATCAGTCTAGAAAAGTCGAAAATCATCGTGGTGCCATCAACTCTGCGCAGCCATGTTTTTACTTTCGCCCTATGCTTTGATAGCGTTAGCAACTTCACGCCGTTCTTGTAGTTTGCAGTTTATATTTTTCAATTTTATTTTACCTGTCGCAATTGGTTTTCCCGATGCTCGCGTTTATGTGTGTTCGATGCCCGCCTAACATTTGCAGCACGAGCGTAGCGAGTTGGGGCGGGCATCGAAAATACATGAACAAGCAGATTGTTACATACTCATGTGAGTCAAGAGGAAGAGGGATAGAGAGATAGATAGATAAATAAATAAATCTTTATTCTGCCATGTCGGCAAAAATTAGAAAATACATTAAAAAGTATAAAATTATAAATTTCAGTCAATTACAATAGAATACAATAACAATTTAGTTCATTATGTCGTAAAATACATAAGAGATATAAAAGATTTATCAAAAACATAACAATGCAAAAGAAAACTAAAAAGATAATCTTTGAAGTAATAAATAAGAGAACATGTGGTAAATAAAATACTTATAAAAATACTTATACGAATATCATAATGTTCCGCTAATAGGCTAAAATAGAGAGAGATAAAGAGAGATAGGGAGAGAGAGAGAGAGAGAGAGAGGATATTTCCAAATAAATATACATGAATTCATAGTAGAGCATCCTTTTTGAGTGCACTACGCTCCCGATGCGAGACAGTTCCGCGCCGAAGTCGCACACTTTTGTGACTTCCGCGCGCAAAGTCACAATCCGCTGTATAGTCTATGGGGTTAGGCTATTCAAAACATTGTTCATAGAGCTTTCGGTCGCGCGTGAAACAAGTGACGCACGCAGTGGGCAAAAGTGCTTCTTCTTCTAGTGTAAACAAACGGTAAAAAAGCGCACTTTCGCCCGAGGAATAGAGAAAAAATTCTATTTCGTTTATTGTTGCTTATGGATTCTGGCGATAAAACTGTACCAGAAAAAAGTTGGCGAGGAAATTGAATCCCCGGAACGCCTCCAAATAGTCGATTATATGGGGGTGCAACTGGACAAAAGATTCTATGTTCGTTGCTTTTAGTTTTTTGCGCCGATTTTATTCTTGCTTATGGATTCTGACGATAAGACTCAACCACAAAAAAATTGGCGACGAAATTTAATCCCCGGAATACTTCCAACCAGTGGATTATATGGGGGTGTGATTAGAAAGAAAATTCTATTTTCGTTTATTTTAGTATTTTCCTCTATTTTATAGTTGTTTATTTATTCTGGCAATAAAAATGTACCAGAAATAAATTTGTGACCAAATTGAATCATCGGAATACTTCGAAACAGTCGATTATGTAGGGGTGCAAGTGGAAAATAAATTCTATTTTCGCTGTTTTTGGTTTTTCCCTGATTTTATAGTTGTTTATTCTTTCTGGCGATAAAACTGTACCCGAAATAAATTGGCGACCAAATTAAATCCCCGGAATACTACCAAACATATTTTCCAAAAAAAAAATTACATTAGCTATTGCGGTTCTTTTGTTATTAACAAAAACGTGTTTTTTTTTAAAGTTTATAACTTGAAAAATTAACGGTCAATTAAAAAAAAAAACACGATAATGCAGAACATAAGTAGCTATAATCTATACAAATTTGAATCCATTCTGTCGATTAGTTTTCGAGAAAAAAATTGATATATGAAAAAACGAGTTTTGTATGTCCAACGATTACGGGAGTAAAATTGACTTAATCGCTTCGAAATTCCTTGTAGAAGTAGATTTTGGATAGCTCTGGGTCGAGTTCCTTGGGCAAAATGATTGTTCCAGAAATTTCGGAAATATTTGAGGTTAAAATTTAAAAAATTTATTTTCAAATCATAATTTCTCGAAAACGGCTCGACGTATCAGCTCCAGATTTATAGAGAATTTTGTATGTGATATAGATAATATGTGTACGAATTTCATCCAGATCATTTGATTACTTTTTGAGATATTTGATATTTAAAATTTTCGTATTTTGCAGTCATTTTCTTTGTCGCATGATAACTAGAGAAGAAAAAATTGGTTTAATCATGTTCAAATTTTGTGGAGATGTAAAGTTTATATGTATATCGTATAAGTCCTTTAGGTAAAAGAATTGTCTCATAATTTTTAGATATATTTGATGTTAAAATTTTTTTACGTATTTTTCAAAATTGTAATTTCTCAATGACGAATTAATGTATCAGTTTGAATTTTATAGACTATTTTGTATGCAATATAGGCAATACCTGTGTAAAATTGTAAAATTTCATCCAGATTATATGGTTAGTTTTTGAGACATTGGATATTTAAAATTTTGGTATTTCTGGAAAGGACTTTGTATGTCGCACAAGAACTAGAGTAAAATTTATTTACTTTGAATTTTGATGGAGATGTAGATTTGATGTAGGTGTAAAGTTTGTATATTATTTATTACATGAATTGTTAGTGTAAAAGAATTAGTTTATAAATTTCAGATATATTTGAGTTTAAAACTGTTAAAACTGTTTCAGCCCTCTTTTTAAATCGTAATTTTTCGGCAACGGTTTTATGTATATGTTACTAGAAAATGGAAATGACGCATGATGCGCGAGCGTGTTGTTTATTTGCTTTTGTTTTTTATTGAGGTTAATTTACAGCGTGCTCTGCAGAAACATGAAATTAGTCATTTTGAGTTTGAATTAAATGTTCGAATAATCGCGATTTGAAGTGAATATAGTAAGAATTACCCTCTCTCAATTTTGAGATAAAAATTTTAAAGTTGAAACTGTTATGGTTCATGAGCATATAATTTTATATAGACTCATTTTGCCTTTAGAAGTTTGTGTAAATGTTTTTATTAGCTGCTACTGATATTTGTGTTTACATAATATTTTATTTGATTTTGTGTTTTATGAAGATGGTGTAATACTCATACTTTATCATTAATCCTATTTTATCAGCTGAACACGTCAAAATCATTAATATGAAAAATAATTATTTGTGTCTTAAACAAATTGAATAAAATAAGTGTGAAATAACAAAAAATTTAAATAACAAGAAAAAATCGTCCAATGAGATTACAGGATTTTAAAATTGACTATGCACGTTCGGAAAGAATCAACTTCCCTCGGGTGTAAATAACTGGAGTAAAATTGTTGTAATTTTTCATTTTTTGATAATGTGAGTAAATTTAAAATTTTACTCGGGTAAAACTGACCGCAAGGGATAATTAAATTTAAGGTAGTTCACCGGATAATGCCGTCATAAAAATCACAATATCGGAAAAATTGTGCTATAAACATATGGTGGAAACTCCTCATTTATCGTTGTATACTACTGTGTAAACATTAACCCTAAATTGGAATCGTCCAATGAGATTGCAGGATTTTAAAATTGATTAGGCACGTTTGAAAAAAATCAACTTTGTCGGGTGTACACTAATTTTTTGAATAATCACGATTTAAGAAGTGAATATAGTAAGAATTACCCTCACTTAATTTTGAGATAAATATTTTAATGTTTAAACATTTATGGTTCACGGTTATATAGTTATATATACGCTCATTTTGCCTTTACAAAGTTATGTAAATGTTTTTATTAGCTGCCACTGATATTTGTGTTTACATAATATTTTACTTGCTTTTTTTTTATTTAGATGTTGTAAGAAATGACAAAATCAACAATCAACTATATTTTATTGAAAATAAATAAAGAAAAGGATGACGAAAACTATAACGGATCATTCAAAAAATCAAAATTAGAAGTATAATTTCAATTTTTGTAATATTTACACAATTATTTATAACAAAGATGCACAATTATTGAATAATAATATATTTATAATGTCAAAAATGAAGTTATTATATATGATTTTGAAAATGTGAGTAAGTTGATCTCAGGGTAGATAGCAATTTTTTAATTTTATATTTTAAAATATTACTTTTTTTTAATAAAATAAGTGTCAAATAACAAATAATTTCAATAATAAGAAAAATTATGCAATTATTTAAATATTAATGAATTATTAAATCATTGAAAAAAAAGTATAATGATTAAACATATCTTATATTTAAAATATATACTATACATATAGGAAGATACATTAATTTGGAGGAAGCTACGTGCCAATGAATTGGCAGCGGTTTTTTTGATGGCACACTCATCAGTTTAAGTTTTTCTTGTTCTTTCATCTTTTGTGAAATTGAAATAAAATATTCCTATTCATTGAGCCTTTATGAATATGAACAAAATTATTTACAAGCATTTTTGAATGCTATACTTTTTTGGCGCTACTTTTAAATCTAAAAATTAAGGAAAATTTTGTCTTGCATTTAAACTACAACCCTTATAAATATTGGCATCTGTCTATTTGATCTTTGCGCAAATAATTATCTACACTGAAAATCATAAGTTTTAAAGTAATAATTTCAGTGTAGATAATTATTCATGTAAAGATCAAATAGGAAGATGTCAGTATTTATAAGTGTCGTCGTTTAGAAAAAAGACGAAATTTTCCTCAATTTTTAGATTTAAAAGTAGCGCCAAAAAATATACTATTCAATAGGGTTTGTAAATAATTTTTTTCATATTCAGAATGGCTGAACGAACAAGAAAAACTTTGTCCTGTCGATGTTTCTTCAAAATTAAATCCCTGTTTTATGTTTTGTCGTTTAAAAAAAAAGGTGAAATTTCCGTCAATTCTTAAGCTACAAAATTACAACCTGAAGTTTTATCCATATCCATGATCCAGACGTGAGAAACTTCCCTCGTGAGTTTCGGACTGATTTGTCATTATTTATTATTGTTTCTTTTATTTTTTTTATTGAATGACAATCATTTTGAGCTTTGGCTCATTTGTCTACTATTTTCGAGTTCCCAAAAAGTTAAAGAGTTCCTAAGATTTACTCGTATATTAATGTGAATTATATATAATACAGAGTATATTTAACTATGCACATCCTTTTTTGGATGGTAAACGATAAATAACGGTAATAATTTTTACTTGACGTTTAATTTTGTGGCTGTTATTAAAAATCTCTCAAATACTGAAAATTAATATTTTAAAAATTTATAACTCTTTGAATATTTTTGTAGATGTTGAAATAAATAACTCTTTGAATGTTTTTGTAGATGTTGAAAGGATCATTTTAATCTTAAAGTTGCCTTAATTTTTAAGAAAGAATTATTCTGATCGCAAAAGACTGTTTTTATTTGTTTAAACAAATGCATTTAAATGAAGGTTATTGCAATTTTGTTAAATTGTAACCTTTAAATTTAGATTCTACGAATCAAAAACTATAAAAACGGTGATTAGTTTTTCCAATTGCATCAGCAGGTTGCTCTATATGGAGAGACAGAAGCGACAAATTTTCCGGCGCCTGGGACATAGCTAGAATCGCTAGAAACTGAAAAACGGCTGGTGAACGGCGCAGACACTCAATCCACGCGCGCTCATATAACAACATTGCAGCCAACGGCAATTCGGCGAATCCTTCCGAGCGCCTCCGAGCCCTGCCGAGGCGCGTCGCCGATGCAGCATCCGCGCGGCCACATTATGTTCAAGCGCTTGAGTCGACCAAGCCGAGCTGTTGGTTCCCCCCACTCTTCGCCGTCCGTAGAGGCAGTGTCAAGCCTCTAATAGTTCGAGCACATCGTAGATTTACGCGAGCCAGCGGGCCGAGCCGCACCTTCGATTTCCCCCGCTCCGCAACTATTCGTAAAACTGATCGCGCGTTGTATACAGTTTAGTGCGAGCACCGCCGCCTTTCGTGAGTTGCGCCGGCCGAATCTTCTTCTACCGATTCCCCCACTCCGTCTCGACGCAACGCACTGATCGCTCGTATATCTATATATATTTCTTCGAGCGTAGCAGAGTCGCGCGAGCGGCGCGGGCCTTCTTTTGCCGATTCTCACACTGCTCCAACTATGGGCGCTTTTATAGCTCGTATAAGGTAAAAGTACCAGTTATGGAACGAATTTGGAGGGGTTTTCAGTTTTTCATAATCTTCCCCATAAACCATGTTTCGATCAAAAATCTTTTTGCTATACCTTAAACAGGTCTTTCCGTATATAAAATCAATTTACTGAATGTGTTTTAATGTTTAAATTTAATTTAATTATATTAATAAAAACTCGAGACGTTTAAATTACCTTATTATGAAACACGATCTACGTCGTATGTCCCAATTTTTCCATTTTAATGTTCCTTTTGTAAAACACTAAATAAAAGCTGAGATTTTATTAGTAAATCGATATAAATATTATTTTGTTTTTTTAAAGCAATTCATTCTGTATATAAGCATTTTGAAATAATTAGAACGGTTCAATTTTTTTTACAATTTTTTTAAAATATAGAATTATTAAAACGTATATTCCTCCAGTAGACACTTATTGAGAGATATATATATATACTTATTGAGTAACGAATATTATCAAAAAATTAATCAAGACTTTTATTTTAACGTTAAAATGGTTTTTCTAAGTTTCCTTATGAAAATATCCAATCAAAATTTATTACAGCTAAATTATATAATAATTATGATTTTTTCTTCAAATTAGAGTACTTTTTCAACATCGGTTACTACTGTTCTAGAGTTTACGATGATTATAACAGCCTTTTGATATTTGTAAATGATAAAAATATAAATATTAATCATAATAAAATTACTATTAAACGTTCTGATACGAAAATACTTTAATTTATCATAAATATATGCCAAACGTTTACATTTTAAAATTTCTTATTTTACAATATATTATCTATCAAGTCACGAATATTGATTGAGCAATATTATTTACACATTTAACGTTATTTTCAATAATTTTTATGTACGTTTAAAAGATGCACAAATTTGCAATAGAAATTTAAATAATAAAACATTAACTTTCGTACTACCATACTCACAGTTTGTTGGTTATGTTTTCTCTTTCTTCAATCTTTGAAAAACTTTTAATTACGAAGTATATGCATTTTGTGTATTATGAATTAGGCAAAACTAATTACCTATTACATAAATTGGGCAAGAGAAATTAAAAAATCTTTGTGTAAATGTATTAAATATCAGTGTTTCACAATCGGGACATACTCAAAACTGCTACTAACTTTAGCAGAATGCTTTCTCAGTGATCTTTGTAATGTCATTCCATTCTATGTTATCATTAAAAACGAAACTTTTTATTACTTTTTTTCTTCATCTATATATTATTTTTAATAAAATGTGTTTCCATATAGTCAAAATATTTTAAATTAATTTGAGTACTACTAACTGGAATCCTATTAACTGTAAATAATTACACAGGCCCACAAAAAAAAAATCTGTCGGTTCTGGGATGGAGACTATACTTTTCTTTTGTATTTTTTCCCGTTGAATCCGAATCGGGCGTTAACAGTAGGAGGTTGGCCGCATTTTTTGAACATAACCTCAAAAAACTGTCGAAAAGCCGTTTCTGTGGAAAAACTTGAGAATAAAAAAAAAACATTGTTACCATCACATCAAAAATACTTTATTTTTATGTATTTTGGCTTGCTGAATCTAAATTTGTTATGGAAAAAGAGGTTTGACAGCCGAGTTTCGGAGATAACCTCAAAAAACTGTCGCAAAGCCGTGTTTCTGTGGAAAAACTTGAGAAGAAAAAAAAAAACATTGTTTCCATCACATCAAAAACACTTTATTTTTATGTATTTTGGCTTGCTGAATCCAAATTCGTGATAGAAAAAGAGGTTTGACCGCCGAGTTTCGGAGGTAACCTCAAAAAACTGTCGAGAAGCCGTGTTTCTGTGGAAAAACTTGAGAAGAAAAAAATAAGATTATTTCCATCACATCAAAAACACTTTCTTTTTATGTATTTTGGCTTGCTGAATCCGAATTTTGTTATGGAAAAAGAGATTTGCCCGCCTAATTTCGGAGATAACCTCAAAAAACTACTCAGTCAATTTGCACAAGAACTAAATTGGCTTACGCTTGCGTGTACGCTTGTCATCGAACGACCTATGCAAAGGATTTCTACGCCGCTTTTTGTTATTGGATTTTACATCTCTTTTTAACATCCAGCAATAGTCCCCCATCATGTTCACGCCATATTTTCCTTGCCACCTACGTTCAAATTCCTTCATATCCTGATGAAATCTTTCACCATGCTCTTCACTGTAGTCACCCAGGACTGGTGGAAATTCATCAATGTGCGAATCGAGAAAGTGGAGTTTTAAATTCATTAAGCAACCCAATTTTTTGAAGTTTTGTACCATAGTTTCTACGATGCTCTTATAGTTCCCATCTTTATTGTTACCAAGAAATTTTGTTGCAACATCTTTGAAGCTCAACCAGGCTGCCTTCTCGGTATCATTCATACTTTTGACGAATTCTTCGTTTCTGAACATTTTGCGAATTTAAGGTCCGTCAAAGATACTTTCCTTCAATTTAACCAGAGTTATATTCGTTAAGATGGTTTCTAAGTATTTGAAGCATCGCCCTTCTTTATCGAGAGCTTTAATAAATTGTTTCATCAGCCCTAATTTGTTATGTAAAGGAGGTAAAAGGATTTTGCTAGGATCGACAAGAGGACAATTGATGACATTGCTGGAATCTGGAGTAAGTGATGGGCTCGCTGGCCATACTTTTGTATTATAGTGTTTTGCTCTATCTCGACTGTCAAACATGTATAAATGGCATGGGTACTTGGTAAAACCTGATTGTTGACCTAGTATTATGGACAATATTTTCAGGTCTCCGCAAATGAACCATTCGTGCTCACTATACTTTATTTTATTTAAAACCTTTTCGATGTTACAGTATTCTTCTTTGAGTACAGTTGAATGAGCCAATGGTAACGGAGCATACACGTTCATATTGTGAAGAAGAACTGCCTTCAGGCTTCGCTTGGATGAATCGATGAATAACCTCCATTCTTCTGGCTTGTATAAATTTGGTTTGAACTCATTAATACGTCCTCGTTCATCCGTGCAGTACACTAGATCAGATTCGCCAGTGAAGAATGGTCGAAACGCTTCTTCTCGGTTTCGATAAAATGTGACGTTTACGTCCTTTTCTAATACATTGTAAGACTTTAATTGTGAAGCCATTTATTCAGCTGCGTCTTTTGCTAATCCAGCATTCCTAAATATGTCATTAAGTTGAGCTTGAGAGATTTTTTTGGCTTTTCTCTTTATCAATGGGAACATACTCCTCATCACTGTCCGAAGACAGTTCTTCTTCACTTTCGACGGATTCACTTTCTGCTTCTGTCAATGATTCATTTTCGTCAGTATCGTCGTCTGAATGGTGGTTAAGATTTTCTACGTCTTCTTCTGTACCACAAGCAACTTGCATACCATCTATTCCTTGTATAAAGCTGTCTCGTAAAACCTCATCTATCAAACTTTCGACTATTTGCTTCTGTGGACGAACGACACTAGAAACTGTCGCATACAATATTTTATCTGGTCGCACCTTATTTACCCCAGTTACATTTGTCATGCAAAAGTAACAGTCACTTTTATCTAATGGTTTTTTCCAAATAGCTGGTTTCAGAAACTTTATTTTACTTTTACCTCCAGTTTTGTCGAATTTATCTAACATTTTGTAACATTTAGCACATATAATATGCGAAACCCACGTCGAGTTTTGCTGGGAAATTTCTACTTCAAAGCATGCTTTGAATAAATCTTTTATTCTTTCAGTTATATGCTTTTTATGTTTTTTCCACACATATTCCGCACAAATATAGCAATAACTGTCGAAATCACCTTCACAGTCGTGATCAACTTGTTCGTTAGATCCCGACGCAATCTCAATGTTATTAAAGTTAGTTTTAGTACCCATACATTTATTGAAAAACCCGCACGCTAGAATTCCTGTTCCGATCGCAGGTGAGTCAGCCGCCCTAGGGGTGATAACCCTCGTACCTCCCCAGGCCTAAGTACGAGGGCTTTCCGACTTTGACGAGAATAATGTCAACTCGTCGTCGGACACACTTCCGCATCATCCTCACGTTCTAGCGTCCCCCTGTAGGACAGCGCGCCTCGCTAGCTATACGTGAAATTCGAATACTCCCAGTTTTCTTCGTTTCAAGATATAGCAATCTTCAGATTTGTTTTCAGCCTACTGTTGTTTCAAGTTATTTTTATATTCTGTATTCCCAAGAATATATTTTTTGCAAAATGTCAGATAAATTCGAAGAAAACTGAAGATTCAGTTTCATAAATAAAATATAAATCATTGACAAAATTAAAAATAAATCATAGATGGAAGGAGAAAGTGAATTCGTCAAAAGTAAAGAAGATCTGTCTTCGAACAGTGATGCAAAACTGGGGGTAAAAGTAAAAAAAAGTTTCTGAAACCAGCTATTTGGAAAAAACCATTAGATAAAAGTGACTGTTACTTTTGCATGACAAATGTAACTGGGGTAAATAAGGTGCGACCAGATAAAATATTATATGCGACAGTTTCTAGTGTCGTTCGTCCACAGAAGCAAATAGTCGAAAGTTTGATAGATCATGTTTCACGAGACAGCTTTATACAAGGAATGGATGGTATGCAAGCTGCTTGTGGTACAGAAGAAGACGCAGAAAATCTTACCACCATACAGACGACGATACTGACGAAAATGAATCATTGACGGAAGCAGAAAGTGAATCCGTCGAATGTGAAGAAGAACTGTCTTCGGACAGTGATGAGGAGTATGTTCCCATTGGTAAAGAGAAAAGCCAAAAAAAGATCTCTCAACCTCAACTTAATGACATGTTTAGGAATGCTGGATTAGCAAATGACGCAGCTGAATTAATGACTTCACAATTAAAGTCTTACAATGTATTAGAAAAGGACGTAAAAGTCACATTTTATAGAAACCGAGAAGAAGCGTTTCGAACATACTTCACTGGCGAATCTGCTCTAGTGTACTGCACGGATGTACGAGGACGTATTAATGAGTTCAAACCAAATTTATACAAGCCAGAAGGATGGAGGTTATTCATCGATTCACCGAAGCGAAGACTGAAGGCAGTTCTTCTTCACAATACGAACGTGTATGCTCCGTTACCATTGGCTCATTCAACTGTACTCAAAGAAGAATACTGAAACATCGAAAAGGTTTTAAATAAAATAAAGTATAGTGAGCACGATTGGTTAATTTGCGGGGATCTGAAAATATTGTCCATGATACTAGGTCAACGATCAGGTTTTACCAAGTACCCATGCTATTTATGCATGTTTGACAGTCGAGATAGAGCAAAACACTATAATACAAAAGTATGGCCAGCGAGGCCATCACTTACTCCAGGTTCCAGCAATGTCATCAATCGTCCTCTTGTTGATCCTAGCAAAATCCTTTTACTTCCTTTACATATCAAATTAGGGCTGATGAAACAATTTGTTAAAGCTCTCGATAAAGAAGGGCGATGCTTCAAATACTTAGAAACCATCTTTAAGAATATAACTCTGGTTAAATTGATGGAAGGAATCTTTGACGGACCTCAAATTCGCAAAATGTTCAGGAATGAAGAATTCGTCAAAAGTATGAACGATACCGAGAAGGCAGCCTGGTTGAGCTTCAAAGATGTTGTAACAAAATTTCTTGGTAACAATAAAGATGAGAACTATAAGAGTATCGTAGAAACTATGGTACAAAACTTCAAAAAATTAGGTTGCTTAATGAATTTAAAACTCCACTTTCTCGATTCGCACACTGATGAATTTCCGCCAGACCTAGGTGACTACAGTGAAGAGCATGGTGAAAGATTTCATCAGGACATGAAGGAATTTGCACGTAGGTGGCAAGGAAAATATGGCGTGAACATGATGGAGGACTATTGCTGGATTCTAAAAAGAGATGTACAATCTAATAACACAAAACCGCGTAGAAATCCTTTGCATAGGTCGTTCGATGACAAGCGTATACGCAAGCGTAAGCCAATTTAATTCTTGTGTAAATTGACTGAATAGTTTTTTGATGTTATCTCCGAAATTAGGAGATCAAATCTCTTTTTCCATAACAAATTCGGATTCAGCAAGCCAAAATACATAAGAAGAAAGTGTTTTTGATGTGATGGAAACAATGTTTTTTTATTCCCAAGTTTTTCCACAGAAACGCGGCTTTTCGACAGTTTTTTGAGGTTATGTTCAAAATATGCGGCCAACCCCCTACTTTTAATGCCGGATTCAGATTCAGCGGGAAAAAATACAAAAGAAAAGTATAGTCTCCATGCCAGAACCGACAGATTCTTTTTTTTGTGGGCCTGTGTTATCAAATCTACAGATAAAATAGACCTAGAAAAAAATCACGAACAAAATCGATTACCCGGAATACCCCCAAATGGACGATTATAGGGGTGTTGAATGCGAAAAAAAAATCTCACTTCGTTGCTTTAGGTATTGCTATTAATTTTCTGACGTATTATCAAATCTAACGATAAAAGAAGCCCAGAAAAAAATTAAGGACGAAATCGATTACTCGGATCACCCCCGAATAGTTGATTATAGGGGGTTGAAGGCGAAAAAAAAATCTCACTTCGTTGGTTTAGGCATTGCTATTAATTTTATGACGGATTATCAAATCTAGCAATAAAATAGACCTAGAAAAAATTGGGAGCAAAATCAATTCCCCGGAATACCCCCAAATGGACGATTACAGGGGGGTTGAAGGCGAAAAATAAATCTCATTTCGTTGCTTTAGGTATGGCTATTAATTGTGTGGCGGATTATCAAATCTAAGGGTAAAATAGACCTAGAAAAAAATTACGAACTAAATCGATTCCACGGAATACCGCCAAATGTACGATTATAGGGGTTGAAGACGAAAAAAAATCTCACTTCGTTGCTTTAGATATTGCTATTAATTTTATGGCGGATTGTCAAATCTAGCAATAAAATAGACCTAAAAAAAATTAGGAACAAAATCAATTCCCCGGAATAACCCCAAATGGACGATTATAGTGGGGTTGAAGGCGAAAAAAAATCTCAATTCGTTGCTTTAGGTATTGCTATTAATTTTATGGCGGATTATCAAATTTAGCGATAAAATAGACCTAGAAAAGAATTAGGAACAAAATCGATTCCCCGGAGCACCCGCAAATGGACGATTATAGGGGGGTTGAAGACGAAAAAAAATCTCACTTCGTTGCTTTAGGTATTCCCTGTTGAAAATATCCACGTGGATTTTACATTGATTTCCACATGGAATCCATATGGAATCCATATGGAATCTATACGGATTCCATATGGATTCCACGTCGATTCCATGTGGAAATCAGTCCCAAATCGTCCTGTGGATTTCCACATGGAATTCCATATAGATTTCTATATGAATTTCTCTACAAACATTTGTAAAACAAAATCCGTATGGATTTCCATGTAGATTTCCATGGAGAAATCCAGGTAAAAACGATATGATTCATATAGATTTCCATATGGATTTCCATGTGGTAATTTAAATGTTTATAAAAATGTTTATTTATAAAATTTTTAAATTTTTCTACTAGGGATACGTTTTTTACCATATCAGTAAAGCATAAAAAATTATAAACTATAATTTCCTCTTATGTAATTCTTCGAAAAGATTCTACAGTACTTGTTGTCAAAAATATGTATCCTAGTAAAAAAAAATATAACAATTTTATAAATAAACATTTTTATAAACATTAAAATTACCATATGGAAATCCATGTGGAAATCTATATGGATCATGTCGTTTTTACCTGGATTTCCCCATGGAAATCTACATGGAAATCCATACGGATTTTGTTTCACAAATGTTTGTAGAAAAATTCATATAGAAATCTATATGGAATTCCATGTGGAAGTCCACAGGACGATTTGGGACTGATTTCCACATGGAATCGACATGGAATTCATATGGAATCCGTATAGATTCCATATGGATTCCATATCCATTCCATGTGGAAATCAGTGTAAAATCCACATGGATATTTTCAACAGGGTTACTATTAATTTTATGACGTATTATCAAATCTAACGATAAAAGATACCCAGAAAAAAATTAGGAACGATATCGATTCCCCGGATCACCCCCGAATAGTCGATTATAGGAGGGTTGAAGGCGAAAAAAAAATCTCACTTCGTTGGTTTAGGTATTGCTGTTAATTTTATGGTGGATTATCCAATCCAACAATAAAATAGACCTAGAAAAAAATTATGAACAAAATCGATTCCCCGGAACACCCCCAAATGGACGATTATAGGAGGGTCGAAGGCGAAAAAAAAATCTCACTTCGTTGCTTTAGGTATTGCTATTAATTTTATGGCAGATTATCAAATCCAACAATAAAATAGACCTAGAAAAAAATTACGAACAAAATTGATTCCCCGGAACACCCCCAAATGGACGATTATAGGAGGGTTGAAGGCGAAAAAAAAATCTCACTTCGTTGTTTTAGGTATGGCTATTAATTTTGTGACAGATTATCAAATCTAATGATAAAATAGACCTAGGAAAAAATTACCTACGAATTCGATTCCCTGGATCACCTCCGAATAGTCGATTATAGTGGGGTAAAAGGCGAAAAAGATTTCTCACTTCGCTGCTTTGGGTATTCATATTAACCCGCTCGTACCGAGACCCCTTTCCCGGAGGAAAAGTGACTTTTTTGTATAATATAATTGTGGAGGCTTTAGCTAATATCAATCGATTGTTTTTTTTCTCAAAAAGTGTCGATAAGTACTATTTTCCAAGTGGGTCCTGGAGGACCCATACAACCCATACCAGCCAATAGAATTATTTTATTTAACTCGGATAGTGATAAATTCTTAGTTCGTTGCCTCATTAACAAGATCCACCACTCAGAATAAAAAAAAATAACCATTAACCATTTTTTCATTCTAAAATAAACCATTCAAGATCCGAATTTTCGTCAAATCCCAATTTTCATCGCCGTGCCCTTTTTTAATGTACTAAACGAAATGGAAAAAAACAAAAAAATTTAATTTTAATGGCCAAAGAGGCTTCTCCTTGAATAAGAGATCACGACTAAATGAGTCGATTTAAAAAATTATTTAATATCAGATTTCTACAGCATGTTGAATAAAATGGGTCCTACAGGACCCATACGGTACGAAAGAGTTAATTTAAATAATTTTATAGTGCATGAGCTTGAGTTTGCAGCGCTTGCCTCGAGCACTTTCATAATTTTTTTTTTTTTTGGATTTCAGTGTTCTATTCCATAAAAAACCGCAGAATAACACGAGAAATGTCGAAAATAACAATTCCCGAACGTACCCATACAAAAAACAACCCTTAACCTTCTAACAGCCGGCATTTTTACTACTGCGAAACTAACTTTCTCGAAATTTTCCATATAAATATTTCTTAAGTAATAGTATATGTGGGCAGAAGGTTAAATAAGAGATTGAGGCGAAACGTGAGCATACAGCGTATGGTGAACCTACAGGATGATCTATCGAAAACTCTATCTCCAAAACGAAGTCTTATACCCCTCCCAATTTTTAATATGTTTTTTAGTATAGCAATACAAGCTTAAAAAAAATTAAAAAGAAAATCATATGTCCGGAAAACCCTACTTGGAAGGGGAGATTGGTGCGATACGAGCGCATAGCGAGTATACGTGAACACATAAAGGATGGTTTATCGAAAATTCTATCTCGAAAATGAGATCTTATACCCCGCCAAATTTTTAATATGTTATTTAGTGTAGTAATATGAGCTAAAAAAAAATTAACAAGAAAATCGTATGTCCGGAAAGCCCTGCTTGGAAGGGGAGATTGGGGCGATACGAGCGCATACCGAGTATACGTGAACACCTAATGGATGATCTATCGAAAATTCTATCACGAAAACGAGATGTTATACCGCGCCAAATTTTCAATATGTTTTTTAGTATAATAATACAAGCTTAAATAAAAATTAACAAGAAAATCGTATCTCTGGAAAACTCTGCTTTGAAGGGGAGATTGGGGTCATACGAGCGCATAGCGAGTATACGTGAACACCTAAAGGATGATCTAACGAAAATTCTATCTCGCAAACGAGATTTAATACCCCGCTTAATTTTTAATATCTTTGTTAGTGTAATAAATAATACAAGCTTAAAAAAAAAATTGGTAGCAAAATTGTATGTCCAGAAAACCCTGCTTTGAAGGGGAGATTGGGGTGATACGAGCGCACAGTGAGTATACGTGACTACCTAAATGATGATCTATCGAAAATTCTATCTCGAAAACCGAGATCTTATACCGCGCCAAATTTTTAATATGTTATTTAGTATAAGAATACAAGATTAAAAAAAATTAACAAGAAAATCGTATGTCCGGAAAAGCCTGCTTGGAAGGGAAGATCGGGGCGATATGAGCGCATACAGCGTATACATGAACACATACACCATGACCTATCGACAATTCTATCTCGAAAACGAAGTCTTATGCCCCGACAAATTTTTAATATGTTTTTAGTATAATAATACAAGTTTAAAAAAAATTAACAAGAAAATCGTATGTCCGGAAGAGCCTACTTTGAAGGGAGATCGGGGCGATATGAGTGCATACAGCGTACACATGAACACATACACCATGACCTATCGACAATTCTATCTCGAAAACGAAGTCTTATGCCCCGACAAATTTTTAATATGTATTTAGTATAATAATACAAGCTTAAAAAAAATTAACAAGAAAATCGTATGTCTGTAAAAGCCTGCTTTGAAGGGGAGATCGGGGCGATATGAGCGCATACAGCGTACACATGAACACATACACCATGACCTATCGACAATTCTATCTCGAAAACGAAGTCTTATACCCCGACAAATTTTGAATATGTTTTTTAGTATAATAATACAAGCCTAAAAAAAATTAACAAGAAAATTGTATTTCCGGAAAAGCCTGCTTGGAGGGGGAGATCGGGGCGATACGAGCGCATACCGAGTATACGTGAGCACCTAAAGGATGATCTATCGAGAATTCTATCTCGAAAACGAGATCTTATACCGCGCCAAATTTTTAATATGTTATTTAGTATAAGAATACAAGATTAAAAAAAATTAACAAGAAAATCGTATGTCCGGAAAAGCCTGCTTGGAAGGGAAGATCGGGGCGATATGAGCGCATACAGCGTATACATGAACACATACACCATGACCTATCGACAATTCTATCTCGAAAACGAAGTCTTATGCCCCGACAAATTTTCAATATGTTTTTAGTATAATAATACAAGCTTAAAAAAAATTAACAAGAAAATCGTATGTCCGTAAAAGCCTACTTCGAAGGGGAGATCGGGGCGATATGAGCGCATACAGCGTACACATGAACACATACACCATGACCTATCGACATTTCTATCTCGAAAACGAAGTCTTATGCCCCGACAAATTTTTAATATGTATTTAGTATAATAATACAAGCTTAAAAAAAATTAACAAGAAAATCGTATGTCTGTAAAAGCCTACTTTGAAGGGGAGATCGGGGCGATATGAGCGCATACAGCGTACACATGAACACATACACCATCACCTATCGACAATTCTATCTCGAAAATGAAGTCTTATACCCCGACAAATTTTGAATATATTTTTTAGTATAATAATACAAGCTTAAAAAAAATTAACAAGAAAATCGCATTTCGGGAAAACCCTGATTGGAAGGTGAGATTGGGGCGATACGAGCGCATACCGAGTATACGTAAACACCTACAGGATGATCTATCGAAAATTCTATCTCGAAAACTAGATCTTATACCCCGCCTAATTTTTAATATTTTTTTTAGTGTAATAATACAAGCTGAATAAAAATTGAGTGTAAAATTGCGTGTCCGGAAAACTCTGCTGTGGAGAGGAGATTGAGGCGATATGAATATGTGTGATGTTCTTAACGTTCATCGTGAACGAAATATCGAGAATTTACCAATTCGGTTTTTTTTATGTTATTTGTAAGAGATATGCATGGACAAACTGCAAAATAAGTTATTTCCAAAGTGATTATCCCCTCCAAATCATCCCTAAGATCAACCCGACTAGACAATACATGATAAAAAAAAATTTATACCAGCACTATTTCGTCGCGCGGTACGAAGAGAAGCCAACTCGGAAGTTACATTCGAAAAAAAACCAAAAACAAGTCTATGGTGACAAAAAAGTCAGTTTGGGTCCTTCCAGACGAGGAAAATCCAGTTTGACTTATTTCAGACGAAAAAAAAGCCAGTTTGGACAAAAAATCCCAACTGCCGACATTTCGCGCGAGAAAAGAAGCTCAATTCTGTTACCGAAAATACATTTACGTACACGTATTGATAAATAATGTTGTATTATGCTTGCACATTTTAATTGTCATAATAAATTTACTCTTAATACTTTTAGTAAGTGGTACTAGGAATATTGAATCAATGTACTGACAGTCGGTACATTGATTCAAGATTCATTCTGTTCCGGGTTTGCCATTGGCTTTGAACCTATGTTAAAAGCACTGCAACACCGTTCATGAATTATAGTGTACTCGCAATCACAGGTTTACTGCGCTGTCAGATATATCCGAAAAAAGAGCAACGGCTCCAAGCTGCAGACGCGCACGCGCGCAGCCTTCCAAGCGTTTCACGCAGTAGTGCCGCCGGATGGGGCTATTGCGTTCGGCGTTCCTAATAATTTTTCTGTGTAAGTATAGTATACTAAATGTACAGTTACGCTTACACAATCATTTTTTAACGACTTATTTCAGTGCTTTGGACAAATGTTCAGAGACAATGATAACAAAAACTGGAAGTATCAGCACACTGATTTGGGATTCCTAGAACCGCTTATTAATAGTATTAATAGTAATTGTATTGTAATAATTAAGATTTACAAGCCAAATATACGAGGGGGGGGGGGGGTCCAAAGTTTAGACGACTCACTTGAAAATTGAAGTCAACTATAGACGTGCTCGGTTTCAATATAAGTTACTGCAGATTGTTGAAAATTTCGAAATTCTAAAGTAAGAAAATCATATTTTCGAATGTAACAATTCACCTACTGTCCAAAACATCGAATTCCATTAATAGAATTTTAATAGGGATACAATAAACATATTTCAAAATAAATCATTAGGAACAAGTTATATTTGTTTTGAAATCGTATTGATGAAATTCGATGATTTGGACAGTAGGTGAATTGTTAGATTCGAAAATATGATTTTCGTAATTTAGACTTTCGAAATTTTGCACAATCTGCAGTAGCTTATGTCGAAACCGAGCACGTCTATATTTGACTTCAATTTTCAAGTGAGTCGTCTAAACTTTGGACCCCCTCCAAATATACAACATTATTTATCAATAGGCGTACGTAAAAGTATTTTGCTAACATAATTTATTGTATTTTTTTTCTGGCGCGAAATGTCGTTAGGTGCGATTTTTCATCCTGGGACGGCGCAAACTGGCTTTATTTCGTCTGAGATAAGTCAAACTGTCTTTTCTTCGTCTGGGAAGACCCAAACTGGCTTTTCTTCGCCTTAGACGCGTTTTTGGCTTTTCTTTGCCTGTAACTTTCAAGTTGGCTTTTCTTCGTACCGCGCGACGTTTGATACTGTTAAAATTCACCATTTTTAAAAAATTCCTTTCAAGTGTTGGATTTTAAATCAAATTTTTTACTTTTAAAATAATAATTGGAAAAATTAAGGGATGCAAATAGCTTCGGTCAAAGGAGATATAAAAATCAAAGATTTTGGCCCGTATCCAGTTAAAAAATATCAAATGGTTCAGCCTGTAGGTTACGGCAGGATACAGATTTTAAAATCTCAAGATCTTTGGATCAAATCGGTTTACAGACCCCTGGTAGGGTCTATTTCCTCAAAAATAAACTATATTTGTAATATATATATATATATATATATATATATATATACTAGGGGGTACCCCCCTACTCGCTCCGCTCGTCAACCCCCATATAAAATAAATTTAAAAATTTTATATTTTGGAATAAGAGAACAAATCACCCTGATGTTCATTATTTTAAATTATTACACTTATTTTATTACTTATAAATTATTACTTATTTTATTACTTACTTTATAAATATTGAACAATGTTTTAAATTTAACCAATAACTGTGTTGCGTTAATTCGTTTTATATAAACTTTATTTACTATAAAGATTGGTTGAGGAGACGAACAGTTTTCCACGTCACCCTGGGGGTAATGTTCATGGACCGTTGGATTGTTATTTTAAGTGGCATCCTTCGTCAATAGCCCTACATTACGACTATACCTAAAATTTTATGAAATTTTATTAAATATATTTTTATATCATTTATATTACATTGTGAAATTTGTGAAAATAATAAATTTAAAATAAATTGTATGATTTATATTATCTTTAATATACCCTTGAATGTTTTTATAAGCTTTTTATTATTTAGAACCATATATATTTATTTGTTCCTTTTATATATATTTTTGCTTTTAAACATTATATTGGATACATGAAAGAATTTAATATAATTTATTGTAAATGATTTTAAAATTAATATAATTTTATTTTCCTTAAATTTCAAATATCCCATTTTCATACTTAATAATAATTTAATTAATAATAATTTTCTTTTATTTCATTGAATTTTTATATTTATTACTTCTATTTAAAATTTACAAAAATATTTATAAAAAAATAATTTTCAAATTTTTAATTAAATTTTCTTTAACATATCCTGTGACGTTTTTGTAAGCTATGTATAATATGGAAATATATATATTTTTATTTTTTCTGTTATATATATTTTTGCTTATAAACATTATATTGAATACGTGAATGAAGTTAATGTAAAATATTAGAATTAAAAATTAATATAACTTAATACTATTTTTGTGAAATTTCAAATATTTTATACTAAAAAATTGAGTTTAAATTGTATATTGAAAATATTATGTTTGCTTTTGATTTATTTTATTTTTCATATTTTTTAATTAAATGTTGTAAATAATTTAAATCATATTCTATAAGTAAATTATTACAATAGTTATTATACTTGTTTTCTTCTTTTTCATGGGTTTCTATTATTTCATTCAATTTGTCTAACTTTGTAGCATCTTTTAAATTATATACTTCTATGTATTTATTTTGTGTTGGATCCCAAATTAACGGTGTTTGTATCGTAGTAATATTGTTATATTTATTGATATAATTATTTAAATGTATTTCATATTCGTTTTTTTCATTTATATGATTCTGTAACTGTTCGTTTAATTCATCTAATTCTCTTGCGTGTTGTATACTACTCACAATTCAATATACACATTTTGCACAGGATCCCATCTTAATGGACTAGGTTTTGAATCACCTTGTTCAGCCATCTTATATTTTACTAAATAATAGTTAATTACATTAAGAAAAGTAATTTACATCAAATGTATAATTAAAGTAAATTTTAATTATATTATGTAATTAATTATTGTTTTATATTTTTTCTTAAATTATTTTGATCAATTATATTATGTTATTATTCTAATATCGTTAAGCAGATCATAATATTAAAATATCATATGAATATTTTATTGTATATTTATTAAATTTTAAAATGTTATTATTTTATTTATACCATTATTAGTTTATTATATTATAATCTTATTATTTAAATTAATTATCTAATATTTCTTTCCAAACAATATTTGTTACTTCCATTTTATTTTCAGATTCATTTTGTGTGTATATATATATATATATAATTATCACTTAACCCCTTTATGGAGCCCATCTCTGTATATTAGTACCTACGCCCAAAGTTCCCGTATACAAGTGACTAAAGAAATAATCCCTCTCTGGGTATAGAAACTTTAGATCGGGCTTCATAAATGCCGTATAAGAATATTTTATGGGACCCGGGCTCTATAGATATATAAATATATATACACACACGGTGACCCATTTTAATCGCCGCACCCGGATTTCTCGGAACCTAAGCCATATAGAGAAAAATGGTTCAGACAAAAGTTATAGGGGACAAAGGGGGCCACATAATGGCGCTAACGTCTTTGACCTTGAACTTGATTTTTGAGGTTATTTCAAGGTCAAAGTGGGTTTTTTATATGGAGACATCTAGTTTTGACCCCGGATTCGGAAAGATCGGGAAATTTTACGTTCAAAATCATATTGAGAAATTTTTTCCAAGGTCATTTCAAGGTCAAATCTAGGTTAAACTCAGAAAAGACCATTTAGAATCTTTTTTTCCATGAACCACAGGCTAAGCTGGTTCAAATTGATCGTAGGCTTAATAGAGGAACCCAAAACTTACACATCCTAGTAAACAAAACTCAAACTCGCACATCCTAACCCCATACACTTCATGCCCTCACATGCTGAACTGTTACACCTCGGTCCCACAACCATACCCCACATCCCCCAGTCCCACACATCCCTACCCCACGCATGCTAATTCCATACACCCCAAACCCACACATCCTGAACCCTGAAAAATTTTTCTCAAGGGCAAAATGATTTTTTAACGGAAACTTTAAGATCGTTGAAGCTTCTGTTATAAATGTATTAACCTTACTTTTTGTGCTACCCAGAAACAACGACGTGGACGTAGTAAGGATTGTTTCCTTTGGGGTGCTTAATTAAAGTGAGTGCCGTTGCCTCTCACTGTTCGGGGTGCTTGATTATAGTGAGTCCCCTCGCCTCTCACTAATGTAAATACATTTTTATTTAACCTCGAAGCAAGTGTTCGAAATGACGACCATTTGCTTCAAGGCACATAGTCAAATGCCTTTGAAAATGGCGAACTGTGTTCTGCAAAGTTTGTCTCGGAATGGCAGCGCATGCTCGACGAATCCTATTCTGCATATCTGCTCTTGTAGTGGGTTGTTGCTCAAAAACAGCATTTTTTAAATACCCCCATAAATAGAAATCTGGTGATGTAAGATCGGGTGAGCAAGCAGGCCAGTTAACCGGACCTTAATTAAGCACCCCAAAGCAAACAATCCTTACTATGTCCACGTCGTTGTTTCTGGGTAGCGCAAAATGTAAGGTTAATACATTTATAACAGAAGCTTCAACGATCTTAAAGTATCCGTTAAAAAATCATGTTGCCCATGAGAAACATTTTTCAGGGTTCAGGATGTGTGGGTTTGGGGTGTATGGGATTAGCATGCGTGGGGTAGGGATGTGTGGGACTGGGGGGTGTGGGGTATGGTTGTGAGACCGGGGTGTAACAGTTCAGCATGTGAGGACATGAAGTGTATGGGGTTAGGATGTGCGAGTTTGAGTTTTGTTTACTAGGATGTGTAAGTTTTGGGTGTGTGGGTTTAGGGTGTGTGGGTTTTGGGTGTGTGGGTTCCTCTATTAAGCCTACGATCAATTTGAACCAGCTTAGCCTGTGGTTCATGGAAAAAAACGATTTTAAACGGACTTTTCTGAGTTTGCTTAGATTTGACCTTGAAATGACCTTGGAAAAAATTTCTCAATATGATTTTGAACGTAAAATTTCCGGCTCTTTCCGAATCCGGGGTCAAAACTAGGTGTTTCCATATGAAAAAACCACTTTGACCTTGAAATAACCTCAACGGTCAAGTTCGAGGTCAAAGATGTTAGCGCCATTATGTGGCCCCCTTTGTCCCCTATAACTTTTGTCTGAACCATTTTTCTCTATCTGGTTTAGGTTCCGAGAAATCCGGGTGCGGCGATTAAAATGGGTCACCGTGTATATATATATATATATATTGTTTGGATTTTTACATCGTGAAAGTGCTACGTACAATTATCCATGGGAAAATAATTGTTTTTTTTTTTAAATATTCCTACACTATTAAAACTTTGTCCTTGTGATTTATTAATAGTTGTAGCAAATGCTAATACAATTGGAAATTGTTTTCTATATAAAATGAATGGTAACGATGATGATTCACAGGTATTTAGTGTAATGCGTGGTATAAATACTATATTTCCTTTATTTTCTCCAGTAATGATTTCAGCTTCAATATTATATTTATATAAATTTGTTACTTTTAATCGTGTTCCATTACATAGTCCATCAACGATGCTAAGATTACGAATTAACATAACAATTGCATTTTTTTTTAATTTTATTTCATATGGAGGTAAACCTTCTCGTATATTATTTAACATTTCTATCGGAAAATTTAAATGTATATTTTCATCCGTTTGATCTACTCCTTTATGTGTTGCGGTAATCTATACTCTAATATGTTACAGTTTATGTTCAATTAAGTTCAATATTTTATTATTTAATATATTTACTTGTTCATTATGTGAACTTAATATTACATTTTTTGAAAAATGATAATTTTTATTAATATTTTTATATATTTCATGACAAACATCATTTGTTTTCCATTTATCTGGAATTTTGAAGTGATCAATTTTTCCTTCTCCAATATCTAATAAAAATGATGCAAAAGCATTATCTTGAGTACGAATGTTTAATTTTAAATGGAAAATTTTAAACAAAGGCCAAAGATAAGAATTATTTAAAAATCTCGAAAATGTTTACGACTCAGCGCCCTCTCACCCCTCGCGTCCCCTCGTCCCCTCGCCCCCCCCCCCCTCAAAATAACGTATAAATGTGACTGGTTATACGTTTTTTTGAAAGAAATTGTTAGAGGCTTTAAATATTCCTTATTACATGTCCGATATATCTTCCATTTCTTTTAAAATGTCCCCGCTAACAAAAACTTTTTGTCCTTTGATAATGTCCATTTCTTCAGAACAATGATAAAATTTCTAATAATATAAATATTCAGTGCTACTGACTATAGATTTATATCCTTCTTAAAGTTTATCCAAAGGAGTTATAGAAGTATCCACAACTTTGATATTATTATAATTTTGCACGTGTAAATATAATACATTATTTCGTTATTCTAAAATGTCCCCGATAACAAAAACTTTTTTTCCTTTGATAGTGTCCATTTCTTCAGAACAATGAGATACTATTATGAGAGTGGTTATATATGACTATTGGCGAAGGATACCACTTAAAATAACAATCCAACGCGTCAATGAACAGTACCTTCAGGGTGACGTCGAAAACTGTTCGTCTCTTCAACCAATCTTTATAGTTAAATCAATTTAAAAAAAAAATAAATAAATATACAAATATATAAATATCAATATTATTACATAGAACTTGCTATACTCGACAATTCTTCTAATTAATTATATCATGATTTATAACTGAAACAATTGAGTGGTGGGGTGGGGGGGGGGGCGAGCCTCTAACAATTTCTTTCAAAAAACATATAACCAGTCACATTTTTACGTTATTTTGAGGGGGGGTGAGGGGGGCGCTGAGGAGGTGACGGGGAGCCGCGCGGGGGGTGGGGGGAGGGGCGCAAGGGGAGTGAGGGGGCGCTGGGTCGTAAACATTTTGTTACAACTATATAATATAGGAAGCTATATATACAATACATCTCGTTAATTATGTTTATGGAGCCCTTTTTCAAAGATAGATAGCTTTATGGAGCCCGAATCCTTTCATGGAGCCTGGGCTCCATAAACATTCAATACATCCCGGTTTATGGAGCCCGACTTAGAGTTTCTATACCCAGAGAGGGATTATTTCTTTAGTCACTTGTATACGGGAACTCTGGGCGTAGGCACTAATATCAGGGATGGGCTCCATAAAGGGGTTAGGTGAAACATATATATATATATATATATATATATATATATATATATATATATATATATATATATATATATATATATATATATATATATATATATATATATATATATATATATATATATATATATATATATATATATATATATATATATATAAAAAATATCATTACTGATCAAAACTTTTATTTTTTAGGTGAATCAAAAAAAAAAAAAAAATTTTAACTGTAGTACCCCCTTAATATAATATAATTAAATTAAATTTAAACATTAAAACACATTCAGTAAATTGATTTTATATACGGAAAGTCATGTTTAAGGTATAGCAAAAATATTTTTTGGTCGAAACATGGTTTAAGGCGATGATTATGGAAAAACTGAAAACCCCTCCAAATTCGTTCCATAACTGGTACTTTTACCTTATACGAGCTATGAAAGCGCCCATACTTGGAGCAAGTTTGAGAATCGGCAAAAGAGGGACCGCGCCGCTCGCCCGACTGCAACGCTCGAAGAAATATATATAGATGTACCGCGCTATCAGTGCATTGCGTCGAGGCGGAGTGGGGGAATCCGTAGAAGACGGTTCGGCCGGTGCAACTCACGAAAGTCGGCGGTGCTCGCTCCAAACTGTGTACAACGCGCGATCAGTTCCACGAATCGTTGCGGAACGAGGGAATTCGGAGGTGCGGCTTGGCCGCCGCGGCTCGCGAAAATCCACGATGTGCTCGAACTATTAGATGTTTGACACTGCCTCTGTGGACATCGAAGAGTGGGGAGGGGGACCAACAGCTCGGTTTGGATGAATCCCCAAGCGCTTGAACATAATGCGGCCTCGGCGGTGCACGGAGGGGCTCGGAAGTATTCGCCGAATTGCCGCTGGCTGCAAAGTTATAATATGAGCGCGCGGGGACTGATTGTCTGCGCCGTTCACGAGCCTTTTTTCAGAGTCTACAGCGATTCTCTATGTCCCAGGCGCCGGAAAATTTGTCGCTTCCGTCTTTCCATGTAGCAACCTGCTGATGCAATTGGAAAAACTAATCATCGCTTTTTATAGTTATTGATTCGTGGAATCTAAATTTAGCTGTTACAATTTAACAAAATTGCAAGAACCTTCATTTAAATGCATTTGTTTATACAAATAAAGACAGTCTTTTGCGAACAGAATAATTCTTTCTTGGAAATTAAGGCAACTTTAAGATTAAAATGATCCTTTCATTATCTACAAAAAACCAAAGAGTTATAAAGAGTTATAAATTTTTAAACTATTAATTTTCAGTATTTGAGAGATTTTAATAAAAGCCATAAAATTAAACATCAATTAAAAATTATTACCGTTACTTATCGTTTTTCATCAAAAAAGGATGTGCATAGTTAAATATACTCTATATTATAAATAATTCACATTAATATACGAGTAAACCTCAGCAACTCTTAACTTTTTGGGAACTCGAAGAAAGCAGGCAAATGAGCCAAAGCTCGAAATGATTGCCATTCAATAAAGAAAAATAAAAGTAACAATAATAAATAATGACAAATCAGTCCGAAACTCAAGAGGGAAGTTTCACACGTCTGGATCACAGATCTGGATAAAACTTCAGGTTGTAATTTTGTGGCTTAAGAATTCACGGAAATTACACCTTTTCTTAAACGACAAAACATAAAAAAGGAATTTAGCTTTGAAGAATCATCTACAAGACAATACTCGGTATGCTCTCGTATCACCCCAATTTCCCCTTCAAAGCCGGGTTTTCCGGACATACGATTTTGCTGCCAATTTTTTTTAAGCTTGTATTATTACACTAAAAAATATACTAAAAATTAGGCGGGGTATAAGATCTCGTTTTTGAGATAGAATTTTCTGTAGATCATCCTTTAGGTGTTCACGTATACTCGCTATGCGCTCGTATCGCACCAATCTCCCCTTCCAAGCAGGGTTTTCCGGACATACGATTTTCTTGTTAATTTTTTTTAAAGCTTGTATTATTATTCTAAAAAATATATTAAAAATTTGGTGGGGTATAAGTCTTCGTTTTCGAGATAGAATTTTTGATATCCTGGTGTATGTGTTCACGTATACTCGGTATGGGCTTGTATCACCCCAATCTGCCGTTCAAAGCAGGGTTTTCCGGACATACAATTTTGCTGCCAATTTTGTTAAGCTTGTATTTTTACACTAAAAAGATACTAATAATTAGGCGGGGTATAAGATCTCTTTTTCGAGATAGAATTTTCGATAGATCATCCTTCAGTTGTTCACGTATACTCGGCATGCGCTCGTGTCGCCCCAAATCTCGCCTTCCAAGGAAGGTTTTCCGGACATACAATTTTACTGCCAATTTTTTTTTAAGCATGTATTATTACACTAAATTGGATACTAAAAATTAGGCGGGGTATAAGATAAGATCTCTTTTTCGAGATAGAATTTTCGATAGGTCATCCTTCAGTTGTTCACGTATACTCGGTATGCGCTCGTATCGCCCCAAATCTCCCCTTCGAAGCAGGGTTTTCTCGACCTACGATTATCTTGTTAATTTTTTTTTTAAGCTTGTATATTATACTATAAAACATATTAAAAATTTGGTGGGGTATAAGGCTTCGTTTTTGAGATAGAATTTTTTATATCCTGGTGTATGTGTTCATGTATAGGCTGTATGCGGTTATATCGCCCCGATCTCCCTTTCAATGCAGACTTTTTCGGAAATACGATTTTCTTGTTAATTTTTTTTAAGCTTTTATTATTGTTGAGGTGTGGTATTATTATATGATGGAGAGACACATTTAAGGTATAGAAGAATGACTTATTTATTTAGGCTTAAGTATAAAATAAGACGGGCGCTTCATTGCGCCTAGCGCAATGTGCTTTCCGTTCGGCGTACGGTAGTAGAGAGAGAGAGCAGCATATCGTTCGCTGCCTCTCGACTTCGATGCTTGCTCACGCACACACTAGGAAGGGGAGAGGTACATGTTTACTCTCAGACTCATACGACATTGCGCGCTCTCGATACAGTCGCGCGCTCACACATACCTACTCTCTATATTCATGCGTACAATATAGATGTATACTATTTTCAGCACGCCTCCTTACATATATATTGTACACTTTTAATTTATTACATGATATTCAATAATTCTCTGAACTTTTCAAATTTATCTTTACAGAACGCTTTTGTAAAGATATCCGCAACATTATCATTCGAATCAATTTTAATTTTTACAATTTCGTTTTCTTTCACGCTTTCATGAACATAGTGATAATTTATTTCTATATGCTTCGAGTTTTTAGTAAAGTTTCCATAATTCGCTATATTTATTGCTCCTGTATTATCTTCAAATACTTTTACAGGATCAATAAATTCCACATTAAAGTTTTTCATTAACTCTAGTATAAACTTTATTTCACTAACTGCCTGAGATAAGGCTACATATTCTGCATAAGGCTACATATTCCAATCTATTACATTTCCAAATACTTTAATAACATATCCAGATGTGGATTTTCTGTCCACATTAACACCAGCCCAATCTGCGTCTACATGACAATCTATAATTTCGCATTTTACGTTTCTTTTATAGTTCATCTTTAAATCTTTCGTTAAATACAAGTATTTCAAGATTCGTAATGCATATTTCCAATGAGTCTCATTATAACTATTCTGATACCTACTCAAATAATTCACACTATAACTTATATCAGGCCTTGTACTTCAATTTAAATATAATAATGCACCTATCAAATTTCTATATTTAATATCTGACTCGCATATTTCAGCCTTTTCAATTTTTAGATTCGTTTCCATAGGAGTGCTATATAATTTACTAGTCTGCAATTGATATTTATTCGCTAATGACTCTATATACTTAGTTTGACGTAGTTTCATATCACAATTTCGATGATCATACTCTATATTAATACCAAGGTATTCTTTAACTTCTCCTAGATCTTTCATCTTAAATTTTTCTGACAAGACTCTTTTTAATTTCTTAATTTTCTTTTTACTCTTACTACAAATTAACAAATCACCGACATATATTAATAAGTAAATTTGATCTATACCCTCACTTTGAGTATATAAACAATAATCTATGTTACTCCTTTTAAATTTTATCTTTGTCAAATATTCATCCAAACATTTATACCATGCCCTTGGACTTTCTCGTAGTCCGTACAATGCTTTACGTAATTTACAAACTCTGTTCCATCGCTATAACCTTTCGGTTGACAGACATATACCTCCGAGCTTACTTCACCATTTAAAAAAAGCAGTAACTACATCCATTTGTTCTATAATTAGACCAAACTGACAACAAAAGGAAAACAAAATTTTTAAAGTTTGCATTTTAGCAACTGGAGCGTATATGTCGTCAATCACATTTGTCTGTGGAAATCCTCTTACAACTAATCTCGCTTTATATATATCATCAGATTTCCTACTATAAACCAATTTTACATTTATTACCTTTTCATTTGGTATCCTTTCAACTAATTCCCATGTTTTATTATCTTTTAAACTTTCTATTTCTTTATCCATAGCTTTTATCCAGCTCTCACTATCATTACTACTCATCGCCTCGTCAAATTTATATGAAGTATCTACCCTGCAGTAATTTACATAAATATTATTCGAAATATTTTCTGGATATCTTATTGGACTTTTTCTATCACGTATAGATCTACGTGGGACTTTTAATAGTTCTACATTTTTCTTATTTCCTACCTTCGATTCCTGTTCATTATTCTCATCCGCGCTTTGAAAAACATTATCATCGCTTAAATCATCATCACGATCATTTTATTCTCCTTTAAATGACTCGAGAGTCGAAGTAGATGGAAATGTATATTTACATCATCAAGTCCTATACATTTTACATTTTCCTCTACGATATCTACATGTCTAGCAACTACCATTTTATTATTGACTAGGCCTCTATATCCTACATCACTATATTCTAATAGGATTCCCATATCTGCCTTTTTATCCCATTTAGAATTTCTTTTTTGTTCCGGTTTTCTAAGAAAAACTACTCCCGTACAGACGTAAATGTTTGACATCCGGCCGTCTCCTAAAAATTATTTGGTACGGGGGTTTTCTCTCTATCGTATTAGTCAACGTTCGATTTTTCAAATACGTCGCTGCACAAATAATCTCGGGCCAAAACCGTTCATGAACGTTTGCCTCTGTTAGTAAACATCGCGCCATATCCATTATCGTTCTATTAAACCTTTCCGCGGTTCCGTTTAACTCATGTACGTATACTGGACAATTATTCAAAATAATACCTTTTTCTTTGGCAAATTTATAGAAGCGGTTATTTAAATATTCTTTCCCGTTATCATATCTCAAAACTTTTACTTTCTTTTCAGATAAATTTTCACATTCATTAATAAATCTAACTAAGCAATCAAAAACTTCGTCTTCAGTTTTTATATAATAAACCTTCGCGATTTTGCTATAATCAGCAATGAAAGAAACAAAATAATTTTCTCCATTAAAACCTGCAGTTTTAAATGGACCGCATACATCTGTATGAACTATCTCTAAAATATCTTTAGCTTTTATTCTATCGTTGTTAAATGGCAAGTTATGCATTTTATTCTCTATGCACGTTTTGCACTTCATAAATTCCGTTTCAAGTTTATTCGGAATACCCGTTAATAACTCTTCTCTACACAGTGTATTTAGATACCCGAAATTTACGTGTCCTAACATTCTATGCCATTTCTCTTTCAAACTCATGTTATTATTGCTACAGTCGGCTGTGTTTACAAAATTCTCTCTATGTTTCAAGGTACTATTTATCTTATAAGTTCGATTTTCTTTGTATGCTACAGCTATCAATTTATTAGCTTTACCTATTATCCTTGCTGTATTTCCCTTTGAAATGATCGTATTGTTATCTGTTAATTTCCCAAAACTTATTAAGTTTGTATTCATTTTTTCGGCATAAAAAACATTACTCATAATAACTTCATTCTTTTTACCAAACGCGTCAAAATAGCTAACTATATTTCCAATTTTCGTTGCTTTTATATATCTATTATCCCTTAAGTAGATATTTACCGGATCTTTAATATCAATAAATTTATCAAAATAGTCTTCGCTATTTATAATGTGGTCTGTACATCCGCTGTCCAGCAACCACTGTATTTCATTACCTAGCCTACCTTGACTATAGTTACTCTGCGCCGCATGGGCCGTAGCTATCCATGCGCTCGTACCTTCGCCGCTCTGCTCGCTTGTGCTGGCTCCTTGCTGACGGAAAAATTTGGCGGGGTATAAGACTTCGTTTTCGAGATAGAATTTTTGATGTCCTGGTGTATGTGTTCACGTATACGCGGTATGCGCTCGTACCACTCCAATCTCCCCTTCAAAGCAGGGTTTTCCGGACATACAATTTTACTGCCATTTTTTTTAAGCTTGTTAAATTATTACACTAATAAAGATATTAAAAATTAGTCGAGGTATAAGATCTCGTTTTGGAGATAGAATTTTCGATAGATCATCCTTTAGGTGTTCACGTATACTCGCTATGCGCTCGTATCGCACCAATCTCCCCTTCCAAGCAGGGTTTTCCGGACATACGATTTTGTTTGTAATTTTTTTTCAAGCTTGTATTGTTATACTAAAAAACATACTAAAAATTTGGCGGGTATAAGACTTCGTTTTGGAGATAGAGTTTTCGATAGATCATCCTGTAGGTTCACTCATATGCTGTATGCTCACGGTTCGTCTCAATCTCTTATTTAAGGGTTCTTTTGTGTACGGCTATGTTCGGGAATTGTTATTTTCGGCATTTCTTGTGTTATTCTTCGGTTTTTTATCGAATAGAACACTGAAATAAAAAAAAAAAAAAAATTATGAACGTGCTCGAGTCGAACGCTGCAAACTTCAAGCTCATGTACTATAAAATTATTTAAAATAATATGAATACCCAAAGCAACGAAGTGACAATTCTTTTTCGTTTTTTACCCCCCTATAATCGACTATTCGGGGGAGATCCGGGGAATGGATTTCGTTGGTAATTTTTTTCTAGGTCCATTTTGTCGTTAAATTTGATAATTCGCCATGCAAATTAATAGAAATACATAGAACAACGAAGTGAAAAATTTTTTTCGCCTTCAACCCCCCTATAATCGACTGTTCCGTGGTGATCCGGGGAATCGAATTTGTAGGTAATATTTTCCTAGGTCTATTTTATCGTTATATTTGATAATCCGCCGTAAAATTAATAGCAATACTTACACCAACGAAGTGACATTTTTTTTCGCCTTCAACCCCCATATTATCGTCCATTTTGGGGGTATTCCGACGAATCGATTTTGTTCGTAATTTTTTTCTAGGTCTATTTTATCTGTAGATTTGATAATCCGCCATGAAACTAATAGCAATTCCTAAAGCAACGAAGCGAGATTTTTTTTCGCCTTCGACGCTCCTATAATCGTCCATTTGGGGGTGTTCCGGTGAATCGATTTTGTCCGTAATTTTTCTCTAGGTCTAGTTTATCGTTAAATTTGATAATCCGCCATAAAAGCACTCTTTGATACAGGAGCTTCCTTGACTGTGATGAATTCCATCGTCCTACAGTTCGCTACTGCCTGTGGATAAGAGTTAATCCCAGCCAGCAGCCTAACGGCACCGATGGCGAACGGGCAGAGCATAGCAGTGGTTGGCTATGTGTATCTACCCATGGTCGTGGCTGGTGTGTGCAAAGACGTGCGCGTCGCAGTAATGCCAGACCTAGACACGGAGTGCTACTAGGGGGTAAATTTCATCAAAAAGTTTAGTACCGTCTTCGATCCCACAGACGACACGCTGCATCTCATGCATGACGATGCAAGCATAAAGTTAGAAGTAGCCGCCATAACCGCAGACAACACCGTGTCCATATCAGCTATAGAAACAGAGGAACAGCGCAAAGAGGCAGAAGCTTTAGTAGCATGCTATAGACGTCGGATCTACAAGAACCATTAAACAGAAGTACTATCCTGTATGTCAGAAACTCGAGGAAGATATGCACAAACAGGTGGAGGAAATGCTAGTCGCGGGAATAATAAATCCCTCGACAAGTGGCTGGTCAAACCCAGTTGTAATGGTACGCAAGTCCAACGGGAAGTTTAGTTTCTGTGTGTACTTCAGAAATGTGAACGCAGCGTTAAGGCCAGACGCGTACCCGTTGCCATACATGGAAAGTATCTTGCCCAAACTGCAGAAAGCATGATACATCTCCACGTTGGATTTAAGCAGTGCATACCACCAGATACCACTTAGCCCGCAGTCCAAAGAGACTACGGCCTTCACTGCCTGGCAAAGGGCTATTGCAATTTACGAGAATGCCCTACGGTCTTTCGTATGCCGGAGCGTCCTTCCAGAGGCTGATTGACAAAGTCATCGGTCCCGAACTCGAACCTTTTGCTTACTCATATCTAGACGATATTATGATAGTCACAGAGACATTCGAGGATCATAAAGAGGAAATAAAGCCAATCTTTGAGTATCCGGTACCGAAAAACCTCCGTCAGCTGAGACGCTTCCTAGGAATGGCCTCGTGGTATAGAAAGTTTTTATCGAACTTCGCCACAATTGCTGAACCACTGACTGAACTAACGAAAAAGGACCGGCAATACGAGTGGTCAACAGCACAAGAAGAGGCCTTCGAAAAACTAAAAGCACTAGTAGCTTCTGCACCGATTCTACACAGACCGGTATCTAACGCGCAGTTCGTGGTTCAAACTGACGCGAGCGATACAGGTCTGGGAGCGGTGCTATACCAAATAATCGACGGCGATGAAAGAGTTCTTGAGTTCGCGAGTCGAACTCTGAGCGCAGCCGCGAGGAATTATAGCATGACGGAACGAGAATGTCTAGCAATTCTCTGGGCAATTAAAAAGTTCCGTCCGTATATGGGGCCTACGGCTTCAAGGTTATCACGGACCATAGCAGCTTGAAGTGGCTCCGTGACCTCCAAACCCGACCGGCAGGTTACCTAAGTGGGGCTGCAGAACCACAGTTTCACGGTCGAATATCGAAAGGGATCGTTGAACAATGTCCCAGATGCCCTTTCACGGATTGTTACGTTGTGCCGGGTAACGATCACTGTGCTCGGTTTCGCGCCGAGGCTGGCCGGCCCCTTGCGGACTCATCCTGCCATGTTGGCTGCACTCCCGCGCTTTTCACACGTAGCCGCTGAGGTCCTGCGTGGCGTGGCGCGCGCCTCCGGCGCTCTCTAATCGCCCGCGCGTTGCGCACGCGCCCCACTCCGCTCTGTCTCCCACCGTTCGCGGCGCGTATAAGAGGGAACGCGCCGCGAGCAGGGCTCTCTCGTGCTCCACAGCTGGCCCAGGCCACTTCGACGACACCACCCACGGGACAACGTGCTGCGCTGCGTCATCAGAGCTCGACCGACATTCAAGGCGGGCGATTCGTCATCGCTGACTTTCTCCCTCAAGAGTGTACATAACCCGGAACCGACGCTTCCGTTTAATTTGCATTATTTTCTCACATTCCACCATTCTTGTGGTTTTTTCTAGACTGTAAGTACAAATATTATTTAATAAATGTTTTGATTTCTATTGAAAGTCTCACGATTCCTTTCATTTCTTACCGGCGTCTACATTGACAAAAACGCGGATGTTCGAGAAAGAAGAGCCAGCGGTCGCCGCGTTAGAGCTCGAACCCGATACAATCGATCACTGGTACTTCAAGATTATGAAACAAGTTCAGCAGCTGCCGCGAGACTTCTCCACGTTCAAGCTGGCTGGGGGGGGGGGGGACTGTACAACTACGAACCAAATGAAGTCATAGACGAATCTCTCAGCGACAACGATGCATGGAAGCTAGCAGTCCCTCACGAAAAGCGACGCGAAGTACTGAGAGAATGCCATGACCTTCCAACTGCTGGGTATTTGGGTCGGGAGCAAAATCTAGAGAGAGTAAGGCGGAAGTATTATTGGCCACACATGTCTCGAGATGTCGCCAGATACGTGAATCAGTGCCAAATTTTCCATCAGTGCAAAGTCGAACAGCGCGCTCCAGCAGGATTCATGGGACGTCGCATTACAGAGCTTCCATGTCAAATCGTGGCCAGCGACATTATGGATCCCCTCCCTAAAACCAAGCACGGCCACGAATACCTTCTCATCGTCCAGGACCTGTTCACACGCTGGATCGAAATAATTCCGATCAAAAGGGCAGATGGTAAATTTGTAATAAAATGACTTAACGAACGAGTATGTCTGCGATTCGGAGTCCCAGAGGTGTTCCTCTCCGATAACGGGACTGAATTTAAGAATGCACCCTTGGAGGCATTCTTAAAGGAGAGAAACTTACATCACACGTTTATACCACCGTATAAACCCAATTCGTCGAGCCTGTGAACCGAATGGTGAAGACAATGATTATGTCTTTATTATTATTATTATTGCTATCTGAGGGGGGGAACTCGGCCCCGGGTACTTAGGTCTAAGACCCATTGTATCGCCCTCTGAACCGGCAGCCCTTATTCCGGAAGTCTTGCCCTTCTCCAAAAGGAGAGGATAGTCCCGAATCGGGTTACCCTGATTTCGCAGACCACCGGGAAGTGGTTCCCCAGTAGCTGGTGTCTTAGGCTGGCGAACATGGGGCAGGTCGTTAGAAGATGGATAGGGGTCTCGTCCGCTTCATCGCACCATCTGCACCGACCGCATGTCGTCAGCCCTAATTTGGTCGAGTGGTATCTGAGGCGCCCGTGCCCCGTAACAATATGTACTAGCAGCCGGGCGTCCCTTCTGCTACCTCCGCATATACATCGGGTCCAGTCCGGGTTGATGTCCTGGCCCAGCATAGCTTTAGTCTGCCTGATACCACCACCGTTTTGCCAATCCCTGGCGTGCAGTATCCGCGTCCACTTGGCGACCGCCTGCTTCACCTCCGATTTGGAGACCCCTATTAGGGGCGCTGATGACTCGTCTGTAGAGGAGTGAGCTCCCAGTCCGGCGAGCCTATCTGCAATCTCGTTTCCTCTTATCCCGGTATGCCCCGGTACCCAGAGTAGACGAGTGGTGTTGCTCTCCGCTAGTCTGTTTAGCGCCACTTTGCAATCCCAGACCAGCTGTGAGCTCGTTTTGGGGGCGTTCAGCGCCTTCAGAGCTGCCTGGCTGTCCGAGCAGATGCTGATGCGTTTGCCCTGAATGCCAAGTTCTTCAATCCTTTGAACGCATCCGAAGATGGCGTATATTTCTGATTGAAAAACGGTGACGTGCCTCCCCAGGGGGATAAATGTGCCTTTCCCGTCCCTGCGGCAGTAATATCCGGAGCCGGTACCGGTCTTGGAGCCATCCGTGTACCAGATGTCTCCACTGCCCGGCAGCTTGTCCCTCTCCGTTGCCCATGATTATGTCTTACGCTGAGGAGAATCGCCAGTCCTGGGATGACCAACTGAACGAGCTGGCATTCGCGTACAATACAGCAGAACACAGTTCCTCTAAAAAGAGCCCTGCTTTGCTCTGCTATGGTCGACAGCCCGACTCGCCGAAGACACTAAGGCGAGGGGAGACAGGCTAGTCGAAGAGCGAGCGCAGCAAGTGGCGATAAATAATTGGGTGGCGCGCATAGACAAGCTCCGCGAGTTACACGTTCGGGCGGCGGCCGACGCGCAAGCGGAGCAGCTGAGGCAAGCCAAATACTATGACGCTCATCGTCGACCTCCAAAATTCGGCCTAGGTGATCGTGTATGGAGAGAGAATAAGGTATTATCCTCTGCAGCTGAGGGGATTTCTGCCAAATTAGCCCCGAAGTACGCGGGGCCATATACGATTGTGAATATTCTAGGCGAAAACACCTACGAGATCCAAGGTGATGATGGTCAAACGATACGTCCCGTCCATGCGCAGTCACTCGAGCGATACGTCTCCGCAGAAGAGCCCAAGGACTGCTTGGACAAAAGTAGTCAAGAAATAGTGCGGTCGCTACCACCGAGGGAATCTTCAGCCGAACGTAGTGCGCCAGTGGGCCACAGGTAGCCAGGGGAATGTACAGCCTCGGGCGATGGCTAAGCGGCGCGGTCTACCTCGTAAGACCGCGCTATTAGTTAGGTCAGGAAAGCGTGCGAGCGATGGCCGGCCTACGCGTGTGGACAGTCCAACAGAACCCAAGCGGGGCCCAGGGCCGCCAGAGGGTTCGAAGAAGAAGCCCGCATCTGCTGACATCGGACAAATTAGTCCCCGTCGAACCCGAGCGCCCAAAAAGTGCTAGTTGCTCCGTCCAAAAATTGTGTCGTCCGTACTAACCTGTGTTCCTCCTTATTTTCCAGTCCTCAGTCTCACCCCTTCTCGGGATCGATTTACCTGTTTCAGGATATGCAAGGCCTGATTCCGGAGATAGCGGAAACGGCGAAGAAGGTGATCGCTGGGTTAATCCAGTGTCAACCTGACCCCGCCATCATCAACTTCTTGGAGCAGGTGGTGGAGGGCATTGATGCGGTGACTCTTGCGCTTCAGCCTGCAGAAGAGCCCTCCACCGTCATAATCGAGGAGATAGAGTCGTCGAAGCCAAGGAGGGGATTTCCGGCGCCGGTCTATGCAGAGGCCGTTCCCAGTCCGCTTCGGCGACCTCATCTCCAGAAGAAGCAGCAAGGAAGGCTGTGGGGAACGGCTCCATGGAGAGGAGTTGGTTCGAGCCCCTCAATTGGCGCCGGAAGGAAACGGCGGCGCGGCTCAGGCCGACACGAAAAAAGAAGATGACGCTCCGATCCAGGCCCCAGAAAGGGCACCTACCGATGGCGTTGGTGTGGCCTAGGCTCCAGTGGAGCAGGCATTAAAGAAAGCGCGTCGCCTAAGCCAGTCCTCGCGCGTAGCGGAGGACGCAGCCCTGGCCGCACTGGAGGCTTTTCTCCAATGCCACGGTGAGGCCGGTAAGCGGCAAGCTGGCCAATGGGTCGGAATGGCCCAAGACTGGCGCGAAGAGCTTGCGGCCGCCGCAGAGGCCAGGGCCGCTAGGAAGCGCCGCGCCGCCCTCCAGAAGGGGAAAGGGTCTCGCCTGGAAGTGGTCAGGCGAGCCAAGGAGAAAGCGGATGAGACGGCACGCCGGGCCAAGTAAGAGGCCCACCGCCGTCTCCAGCGAGAAGAGGTGCGCCTAAGAAGGGCGCTCGAAGAAGGGCAAGCGGCCCGGGAGGACCTCAACGCTAACGCGCTCCCCCGGTGCTTTATGTGTGGCGAGCTTGGGGTGAGGAAATCTAAACACTGCCCCAACCAAGCTCGTTGCAAGCGGCGCCGAACTTACTTCCGGACCAGCTGAAGAGGGCGATGCCCCGAAGTTTTTTTTTTGTTTTTTTTTATAAAAATTAAAAAAAAGGTAACTCCAATTCTTCCTGATTCTCTTTTCGAACTTCCTTCTCCTAAACCTTACCGCCATATGTATAGGTACGACGACGGCCATGGTTGACAGAGCTGCTCGTAAGTCCCCTAAGCAGCGTCTGGCGGGGGGGTGTAACGCGTATACCAGTGGCGATTCGAATCTGCCGCCCGAAGGCAGTAAGCGTGCGCGCGCAACTCCAGCGCAGCCGAAACGAGGCCCGCGCGCCAGCGTGCTTGCGCTCCGCGCATATCAAATCCGTCTCGGAACGCGTAATATGACCGTCATCCGTCGCAAAGCTTCTTGTTACTTTTCGCGAGTCACGGCAGCCATCTTCGTGTTTGCCACCGCGCGAGACACATCGCATATTTTACCTCTCTCAAGTTTTACCGCGTCCGCGCCGTCCTCTTTTTATATATAACGTGAGTGAAGTGGAGGCGCCGAGCCAGGTGCATGCGTGTGAGAGAGAGACAGAGACAGAAAGAGAGAGATCCCGCGCCGCGTGAGCCACACGAATGAGAGACAGCGAGTGCGGAGCTGGCAGCGGCCCGCCTGCCGATCCAAACCAGCGAGTGAGAGAGAGAGGGCGCGCAACTACTATGCGAGCTACAGAGAACCAGAGAGAGTCGAGTGCACCGGCTGCTCCTTCTAAACGTAAGTTTTCTGCTCTCATTTCTCGCGCTTATTGTAAAGACTTGCACGGAAATCGCCCCGTGCAAGTTTTCTGTGCCTTGTACGTGCGGGTGTGTGTCAGCCCGCCGTACTTTAACACCGCGCGCGAGAACCGCAGCTTCGCCGCGCGCCGTAACGTTCGCGCGTGTAAACGATCACCGTCGTGAGCGAACTAAGTGTTTTAATCAGCACGTGCGTCATGCATGTAAAGCCTAAGTGTTTTTAATATACTGTGCTATCTAGTTACTCGTCGCGTTGTTCATTACAACCTGTCCTTCGTCCGGATACCGCCGCCTTCGCGGGAAAACGACTCCGCCGATCGTTTTCATATCTGAGCCTAGCGACCGCGCGCTTTACTCTTCGAGCGCGCGCTTTTCACTCAGCGATCCAATTTGTTGGAAAGCGAAGTTCGCGTACGATCCTCGCGTTGTTTTCGGGATTTCATGAGCAGATCCCCGGGCAAGTCATTTTAGTCTGGCACCCTGTTCTAGGGCATCGCTGGCCTGTGGTTTGTTAGGATTTTCCTCCACTAGTCATGCCGTTTCACTATATTATATTAATTGAGTTAATAAAATTAGACTGATGCTATTTGTACGACAAAAGGAGTACACTAGAAAATTTTGAAAATTAGACACAGTTTGATAGATGACTAAAGAAATAATATCCCTTATTGGGTGGTAACTATTTTCTTACCTGCTCTATCAAAATTTCCGCACTCAAACGATACGCGTTTCTGTCGTACCTGTACATATAGATATACCACGAATACAATCTGTCGTACAAATAGCCGCGCCGATAAAATTATGTGATTTTGATATTCAATTAAAATTAAACTAATAAAATTAAATTTTTTCTGAGTGTAGTATCCTTGAAAATTAAACTCTTTATATGGGACTCGAGCAAGTGAAACTGAAAAGCAGAAGAAACAGATGCTGTTGAATATATTTAAGGCGAATATTAATTTTCGTATCAGCACCATCGGAATTTAAATCAACCTGGCGGTTGATGGGCGGAATGTTTGGGAATTATCATGATTTTGAATCTCCCGCGGCTTGCGTACCTCAGGTATAACTCAGCAAGCGGTCGCGCGACGGCAGCACTCATCAGCTGCTCTCCGGAACAGCTGATCTGCTACACTGATTATCCTAGTATAGCAAAAATCATGCTGTCTCTCTCACTTTTACACATGTAAATGGGAGAGACGCTGATTTGACTCACTGCTCGGTGACAACGAGGCGAGGAAGAAGATTGATGTTCGTTCTCACTCAAATCTCTCTCAGTCATATAGTCTTAATGGAACGATTGACCACGAGAAAAAACTCAGTGCGCACGTTTGGCATTTCTTATGTGAGAAACTCAAGTGTTGTCACTCTCACTCTTTTTACATGGGCTTGTGCACGGCATCTCATCTTACGGCAGTGTCGCACTGTGCAGTCTCGGACGGCATACTCGCGTGCGGCAGTGCTTCTCAAGCGGCGTCTCGTCGCATGGCGTATCTCACCCGCTTGCTCCTTCTATCTAGCCACGAGGCAATATCTCTCAGCAACTGCTACGCCAAACTAAACTGGATTTCTCAACTGTAGTTTTCATCTGGCTTCTCTCATCGGCTCGTTGGCACCAGCAGCTTCGCTGCTGGAGCAACTCAGCATTTCATCATAACTGCAGTGCACGTGCAATGGTAACCTCAAACTTACACGGCTACATTCAGCGCACTTATGCTGTCTCAGTAACTCGTCATGCTCTGGCCAGGCGGCAATTCTCACGCACGATTAGATCAATAATATCTAATCGTCCTCACTCATTTTACCTCCACCATTAAATTAATTATATTTAATTGTGAAAAATCACATCAGCAGCATCATCATATACTGTCACCAGTGACTCGCAACGTAACTCAGCAAAACTCATCCACACTCACACAGAAAATACACTCTCAAATTGTAATACTCAAACACTCAACCAATTTATTGTAACATTTCCACACATCCAATCTTTTATAACAACTTTTATATCGATATTCATGGAAATATGTAATAATTATTTATAATTAATAGACAGTTATAATATTTATAGTTTAATTTATTCAAAGGTTGTTCAAATTTATTTCTAACAACCACAGCATGTAACTCACTTATAAATTATGGCAATTCTCTAACAGAAATATTTAATTGTGTATGGGGTGCAATTATGAGAGGGTAAGAATCCCTCTCAGGGGTTTGCGGGGTAATATACAGTCGTACTATACGCCCGAGCGATCGCCGTTGTAGAATCCCCTGTTGGCCGGCAAGAAGCGCAGTGGCACAGGTAACTGACATTCGCACCCGGCTTCGATTGTAGAAAGCCTAAACTGCTATCTACCAGAGCTGGCGCTGCGCACTGTCGCTGCTGCCAACTGCTGTCCGCGAACTACCGGCTGCTAGCTATGAGCTAGCCTTACCTGCGCAGCCGGCGGCTCCCGTACAACGCCGCTACGTTAAACCTAGGCGGCTTCTGTGATACTTGCCCCCGCTACCGATGTGCCTCCAGGAAGCGATGCCTGCGGCTAGCTGCAGCTGAAATAGGTAGAGGGCGGCATTCGGTATCATGCATACGTTAAGGTAGCTAAATGAAGACGCGAGACTCGAGAATTAAAGGTAAGATAAAAGAGGTTTATTGATAGAAAGTTAGCCGTGCTAAGCGGCGCGACTCCCGGACAAAACTAGCTACAAGTCCGTGCAGGCCGAGACTTAGCGACGCCAGCGACCGGTGCCGCCGACTTATCATCCGCACGAGGTTAGGGTTAGGGTAACAGGGAAAAAACATGGGTATATGAAGTGGGCTGGTAAAGTGTGAGCCATATAGATGGAGTTGTCGTGGTCGACGTGACACGCCCCCCCCCCCCTAAAGACTTGCGCTGTGGTCAGCGCCAGTACCTTCCCCGCCCCAGTAGCATGCCTGGGCGTAGACTGAGTCTATTATTTTTTTACTCTGATCTCCCCGCAACACTAAGCCTTGATATAAAATCGTTACTATTCCTTAAAATACTTTGCTTTTGTTTGTTTGCAATTGTTATTGTTTGCTCCGTTGACACTAATCACCCATGCACTCACTTGCATTCCCATACTTGCATACTCACTGTCACTAGCACTAGTCATAAAATTTCACTGTACTACCAGAGCTCTTCTGCCAAGTACTCCTCCGGGTCTTTAGTTGGAGACCCGCCGCAGTCCTGGCACACGTCTTCAGGAGTATCATAATATGCTCTAGCTCCTCGCAATCCAAGCAGTTAGCCAGCGTCATGCTGATTATGCTGAGACGGACGCACTGGTCGCAATTCCTCCATGCAGGAATTCCTTGGTTGCATTTTACACACATACACATCGTAATCCGCCGCCATGCCGAATCCTGACCCTTGATCCTGATGCCTCGACGGCAGCTCGATCCTGTCGGCGAAAGTTTTGCCGCGCTCCGCCACATCGCGGTCGAAGAAGTGATCCCTTTCCTTTCGGTTCGCGCTCGGCTGGAAGTGGTCGTGTTGGTTGTACGTGTTCAATCGGCGCCGGTTAGACTTCTGCCAATGGCGCTGGAACAAGTAATCGTTGTTCCCCAGCAGGTCCCATTTGTTTTTAATACTAAACAACCTGAACACTACGGCTGCAATTTGCTGGTGTGGCTGTAGCGGCCTCAGCACCCTCTTGATTATTTCCGCAGGCTGCGACACACGTTCGTCGACCCGCTCTATGCATAGCGAAAACAGCTGTAAGTAAATTAACCTCTGCAACTTATTCCCCCTGGACTAGTGCTCGTCCAGGTTGGTACACGCGGCTATAACCAGGTCCTATAAGGACTTGACTTCCCGTGTGGGTGCTATCATTCTCGAAGAGTTATTCGAGTGTGCCGAGTGGCTACAAAAATTTCTCCGTGATGGTTCTGGGTACTCGATTAAGCTGCTGTGTGTACATGTGGGCGCTGTGATGTTGTAGATGGCTAAGTATGCATACGCTGGTCAACTGAAGGCGAGCTGTTAGCTCAGACATTTGTTGTCGACTGACTGGCCCTTACAGCTCCGTTCCTCATTGACCGCCCTCGAATTCTCGGATCTGGAAGTAGTGGGGTAGGAGGGACAAAGGACGGTGAAGGCACCCTATCCCGCCGGTCGCCTAAATGAAAGCTTTTACATAGCCTTCCTGACTAATTATGGCCCTGCCTACTCGTGCCGAATAACTGCTAACACTTATTACACTGTCGTAGTTGAAGTGCTACTTTTGCTATTTTTTAATGGCAACGGTTCTCGGTTCCTCATCATGTGAGACCCCCAAGAAATTACACCTTATAGTGGGGTCTAAAGGATACATTAGTACATAGGTATTCTCCCCCGCGGTCTGCTTAAAATCTTTGCCTTCCAGTAAGCGAAAAGGCAAATATGTAAAAATCCCCAATAATGCGATAATTATTACACTTAAAAACACGTAAAATATTATATATAATAAATCTTTAGTGGAAATTTAGTGGAAATTCTGTCTTCGGTGGTACTGTTATTAAACTGCTTCTCGCTTGCCTGTTCAAATGAGAATTCTTTATGCAAATTTAATTTAACATTAGGCACAACTATATCTCCTTCGGCATAGCTGCCGTCGAACCCATAAACTTCGCGCTCCCCAATGCGCATTTTACAATTTTTCGGTAACTCAATTATTTGACTTCCTGAGATAGGTATCTTATAAAATTTCACGGAACAAGCTACCTCTAACCTATATTTGTTCATGGTAGACGCCAACCAAAGCCGTTTGTTAGACATTCTTTGGAAATAATATTCTTTTCTTGTGAAAATTGTATGTTACATAAATCCACGTAGTTCGACCTACTAAACAACATTTTTTCGCAAGTTATGAAATTTTCGAAATAGAACTCATTTTCATAAAGAAAGAAGGCATTTCTCTCGTTACATTTCCCTAAATCGGACTGGTTTAGGAACAAATACCGGTCGCTTGAGTCAGCCACGGCCAGGTAATCTGCCCGTGGTTTAATGAAGCCGCTAGTGTTTTATCCTCTAAATTAGCCTGAAAAGCTGGAAAAGGTTGCATTTCATACAGCAGAAAAACATCTTTATTAGTGAAAACTATATGTACCTTAACTCCCTGATCCAATAAAATGGAACCGAAGTTAGATATGGAAAAAGGCAAAGCTAATTTTTTCCCGTCCCTAATGTTAAGCAAATATTTATTTAACTCGGCAGAAGTGAATAACACTTTTTGGTGTCCTAACAAATCACATAAATTTAATATAATTTGTTTGTTTTTCGTTACGCTTTCCACCAAAGTGTACAAACTTTCTAAAATGAGCTGAAATTTAGTATCTACTTCAAGTTTCCCCCCTTGTAAATCCGAGACCTTTTTAACAAATTTAGTAAATTCCTTCTCAATGTTCGAGCTCTTTTTTGCATAATCGTTTTCAATTATACATGTGCTATCCCTTTGGCCCGACATAATCTCTACTTTATCCTCCCGCAATTTCCTCATTGCTCCACTAGTTTCTTTATAATTTTCGAATGCATCACTCGTGGGTGGTACACATTATACTCCTCCCTCCTTGGAACTACCGCGAGGTAAATTACCAATTAAACTAACTAAACTGCGCAATTGAATGTCTACCAAATTTATTAAATGCACAATTGTGCTGTTCTCAAATTTGTTCCAACTCCGCCCTACCTAGCCTCGCTGTTAACTTAATAAACTCGGTGTTGACGGATGTCAGCACGCTCCTTTTCTCCTTGACTTCTTCTTTCGCCTTTACAAACACCATGCCGGGGTTGAGATCTAGGGCGTGATAATTAACGTCCATGTTCGCTGCTCCGTTTCCCCCTTTTTTGCTTTTTTTTATTGCAGAAAAAAATTTGAAAGAGCAAGGTTTTACACACTAATACAAAATAACACTACAAGATGTCATTCAAGAAGTTTATTATTGCCGACACGCAATTTTCACATTACTCAACATATATAGAAATCACGAGAAGGTACAATTTTTATTTTCTAACATTCATTTTTACCATTTACTCCGCGCCTAAGTTCCTGAATAGTACACTACTATACCCTCTTTATGACAAGATGGTATCGTAGTCCTCTTGGGTCATTGCCCACGCCGCATAATTTTTATTGGTAGGCCAAAAAACGCTGCCGGGACTCGGAACTACTTCCATGCTACTGCCCGCCGCCGGAACCGCTTGTTCGCAGCGGCGAAATACATTCTGCTGCGGTGGCTGCACGATTTCTGGATTTTTTTCTCTATTGTTTACTATCTGGATGAACAATGGTTGAATACAAATATTTCGTTGCGCTCTAATGTTTTCGCCGCCGGAACTTCGAAATCTTTAGCAAATACACTTACCGCCGGGTCATTATTTTTTTTTTTTTTTTTATATTCCTTTATTTAAAGTCGTATCAACTTAATTGTTATTAGCGACTACTAAAACTATTTACATTATATACATTGTTTTTTTTCCTTATATTAACATAGATTTATATATATATATATATATATATATATATATATATATATATATATATATATATATATATATATATATTTCAGTACATGCTTAAGTTATTTGAATACTATAATTTTTCGATTTCATAGTTGGTGTATGAGTTCTGTCTCTTGTAGATATGTTATTTGTTTGACGGATTTTATGGAGTTACATGTGGCGCAGGTTGCTGGTTCAGTTTTGTCTATGATGTGTGAATGTGTAAGCTTAGTGTGTCCTATTCTTAGCCTTGTAATCGCTATCTGCTCATGTCTTCTTAATTCCTTTGTTGGTATTTTTTCGTATATAGAATCTCTTACTATTTTTATGGCTGAGCTTGTTTTTTTGATCCATTCTTGGTTCCATGACTCGTTTATTTTTCTGAGTGCTATATTTTTAAAGTCTTCTTATTTGATTTCATCTCTATTTATGTCTAGCTTTTCGGTGAGTGTTCTTATTTGTACAGCGAGGGTTTCTAGTGTTTTGGGTAAGTTATTGATGTTTGATTGAGTTTTTTTTGGGAGGATGGTATCTCGTAGCGGGTTTTCTAAGGTTTTTTGTATTTTGTGTGCGTAGTTTAGAATTAGTTTTTGTCTTCTGTAGTTTAGAGGTATCATTTGGGTTTCAGCTAGAATGCTATTTGTTGGGCTGGTTATATATGCTCCGGTTATTATTTTTAGGCTTCTGTTTTGTATTGCATTTATAGTATATTTGCTGATGTTGAGGCGTTATATATAATTGATCCGTAGTCTAATTTGGGAAGAATGAAGGATTTGTATGCATTTAGTAGAATTTTCTCATCGGCACCCCCGTTTTTTGCAGCTAATGTCTTGAGTAATTTAATTTTTGTGTTGCATTTTGCTTTCAGTTCTTCAATATGGTTTTTCCACATTAGTTTGTTGTCAAAATTGAGACCTAAGATTTTCACATTATTTGCTTGTTTTATTTTAGTGTTGTTTAGGGTTAACGTGATGTTTTCCTTAGTTTTAGTTCGGGAGAATAATATGAATTGCGTTTTTTGAGGGGAGAATTTGTATCCAGTGTGTTCCGTCCATGTTTGTAGTTTATCTATGGCATTTTGCAGTAGACATTGTGTAATCTGAAGTGTTTTTCCTGAACAGTATATGGTGTAGTCATCTGCGAATAGACATCCTTTTACTGGAGTATTTAAGTTGGAAGTTATATCGTTTATTGCAATGAGGAAGAGTGTAACACTTAGTATGGATCCTTGTGGTACGCCATTTTTCATTTCTAATTTTTCTGACAGGGTGTTATTTGCTTTTACTCGTATAAATCTCTTTTTTAGGAAGTTTTTTACAAAGTAGATTAAATTTCCTTTAATTATTTTACTTTCAAGTATTTTTATGACTCTGTCTTTCCAGACCATGTCGTACGCTTTTTCTAGATCCATTGGGACAGCTATGAGGTGATGTTTTTTGGAAAAGCCGTCTAATATTGCTATTTGAAGTGTGACTAGATGGTCCTGTGTGGAGCGTCCTTTTCTGAATCCACTTTGTTCTGGTGTAAAAAATTTTATTTTTTCTAGAAAATTTTTGAGTCGGTTGTTTATGACTTTTTCGAAAATTTTGCATATATTGCACGTGAGAGATATAGGTCGATAATTTTCGGCTTTAGTTTTGTCTTTTCCAGGTTTCTGAATTGGTATTACTGTGGCCTCTTTCCATAATTCGGGAAACACATTTTCTATCCATATCAAATTATATATTTTTAACAAATATTTTATTCCCGCTTGTAATTTTTTGAGGAGAATGTTTCGAATACTTCTGCAAATTGAATATTTGTGTTTAGTATTGAGCTTTCTTGTGTTGGACTGTACTTACGCGAAATATTTTTGAATTCGGTTTCTTTATATTTTATAAATTTTTTGTTATAGTTCTCGTCACTTGAGTTTTGGGCGAATTTATGGACTAATTCGTTGGCTATTTCTGTTGGATTTGATAGAATTTCATTTTTATCATCTATTAGGGTTGTAATTTTCGTGTTTGATTTTTTACCTGCTATAGCTTGAATTTTTTTGTTTACAACATCGAAGGGAGTATTTGCATTAAGCGTTGATGTCGTTTGTATCCATTTTGTTTCGCCTCTTTAAACGTTCTACGACATATTGCTCGGTATTTGTTGTGTTGGATCTTGTTCTCGAAGGTTTTCTGCTTTTTATATCTGTAGAATACATGTTTAGCTTCTTTGAGAGCTGTTTCACAATCTTTTGTCCACTACGGGACTTGTTTTTTGTATGTGCTTGGCTTTTTGAGGGGACATGCGAGTGTCGCAGCATCTTTTATAATTTTTATGAATGTTGATAGTATTTCGTTTATTTTATCATTGTCGTTGTTACACACTTGTGCTTCTTGTGACTTGATTTTGTTTTCTATTTCTTCTTGGTAAATATTCCAGTCGGCTTTGTTGTAGTTGAATTGTGGTGCTCTCAGTGATGTACTTGTTTCTTCGCGTTCTAGGGTAATTGTAATTGGATAGTGATCGCTATCATACAGGTCATCTGCAACTTGCCAACTAATTTTTTCCGCTATATATGCCGAGCTTATTGATAGATCAATGGCACTTTCAGTGCCATTTGACGAGTTAAAGTGTGTACTTTCGCGAGCATTTAGAAGTATTATGTCAGTGTCGTCAAGGAATTTTTCTGTTATTTTTCCCCTCGAATCCAGCTTTTTTGAGCCCCAAAGAGGATTGTGGCTGTTAAAATCGCCTATGATGATGAATGGTTTAGGAAGTTGTTTTTTTAGATTATTTAAATCTTGTAATGTGAGTGTTTGGCTGTTTGGTAGGTAGTTGTTACATATGCATATTTTCTCTGGCAAGAAGGCTATTATTGCAGTCGCTTCTAGTGAGGTGTTGGAGTCAGTTCCTTGAAGTTGATATCGTTTTTTGTGTAGATTGCTACGCCTCCACTTGCGTGGTTTGTTTTACGATTTTTGAAGATGTGGGAATATCCTCGTATTTCAGCACAGAATTCGTTTTTAAAATTTGTTTCTTGGAGAGCTAATATACATGGTTGTCTTATTTTTATTAGTCTTTGTAAATTACTTAGTCTAGGAAAGTAGCTATTTATATTCCACTGGATAATTGTGCTTGCCATAATTTGAGATTTGTCTTTTTGATTGTTAGTTTTCCTTTTCTTCCGGTAGTTTACTTTCGATTTTTTTTATAATCTTAGTGAAACGAATTTTTGTATTTTTATTTGGGAGGTAGACGTACAGGTGTCTCAACATTTCTGCTATTTCTTCAGGATTTTTTACGTATTCGCACGCAACTTCATAAGAATAGGAGTTTGAAAGGGCTTTATCTAAGAAGCTTTTGAAATTTAGGTAGTTGAGAGGGTATATTGAGTTAGAATCTTCCAATCTGAATTTGAGTGGTTCTAGTATTTCTTCTAGTACAGCTGTATTTTTTTCTTCGGCATTTTTTTTTTATTTTCTTTTTTTGTTTGATTTTTTCTTGTGTTTTTTGTTTGCTTTGTTGGTGTATTTTTGCGATGATAGTGAATCTAAACTGGTGTTGGAGCTGGATAGTTCGTTGTTTATGGAACTTGGGGTAGTAGCAGATGATAATGTTCTTTTTATTCCAGTTATTGGAGTTTCTAGTGTTTCAGGTTTTTTTTGTTGGAGATGATTTTCCTGATATTCCATGAATATCTCCTTTCCTGATGGGAATGAGTCTACAATGGTTGGGGTTTCATTTGGACTTTGTTTACTATTTGCGCTACTGATTTGTAGTGTGTTTGTTGGTATTTCTGTTGAATTATTAATCCATTGTTGTGTTTGTATTTGTGTACTATCAGTGGTATCTGCCTTGGTCGTGATGGCCTTAATAATGGTATTTATATTTTCGTCGTTTTGAATATTTAATATGTTCTGTGGACATTGCTTTGCCGCATGGCCAGCGTCCTTGCATATAAAGCAGGTCATGGAGTCGGCTGAAGCAAAAATTCGGGAAGATGTATCTCCGTATGAAACTAGGAAGGATTCTGGAATTTTGTCTGTAGGCTCGGGATGTACGTATACTTGTCGGCGGAAGCTTACTATATGCGCGCATCCTGGTATTGTTACTCCTGCTCTTATAAAGGAGACTTTAGATTCAATTTTGATATGTAGATTTGTTAATGTAGTTTCTAATACTGAATGTGGAATAGATAGTTTGACGTTTGACAGATTGATACGTTTAGCGCGAGATATTAATGGTCTGAATGTTAGTTTCCTACCTGCTACGGTGATGGTTTTACCGCTGATTATAAGATCATCTGCTATTTTCTTGGTCGCAAGGTATATGCAGATTCTATTATTTGATATTCTGGAGATCGCCTTAATGCTTTCTTTATTTATCAGTATCATAATTTGGCTTACATAATCGTCCAGTGTGAAACCGTCAATTGAATCTACTATAATAGCTTGGTCATCTTTTGGGAAAATATCGGTTGTGGTGGCATTTGCATAACTTTTGGTTTGAGTTTGGTTATCTTGCGTTGTGGCGTCGTTTAAGTTAGATCGGTTCATTTGTTGTTGTTCCATATTGTCGAATGCACTTATTATGCATCGACGTAATATTTGGCACTTAGTTACCAGTACGGGACTGGCTTTCTTTGGGTTTCACTCACTATTCACTCGCGGCCTTGTTTTATATACAAACACGTCTTATTCCTACGAGCGTTCGATCGAGACTCCTGGGGGTCATTATTGCTACTCTCAGTATTCGCCAAATCTGCCGTCCCGGTGGCTCTAAATTCTTTGGGTTGCGTTCCCGCTGAGGGTATACCTGTCCGACTGCCTTCCTCGGCACGCCACATGGTCAACAAACTGTTAGTTATTTTTAATAACAATCATTATACCATAAGACTGCCTTTGCACTCATGTGCACGCGAGCATTTATAGCTTCAATTTGAGAAAAGGATGTGGGGGATTTTTCTAAGTGGATTTCTACCATTGGGTGTCTAGTCGTAACCTGCCTAACGTCCCATCGGATAAACGCTATAGCTGCGTTACAGATAGCGCAAAGGATAGGTTGAATCAATTCTAAATTCTGCCTGCATGTCCGAGAAATTTCTACTGTGTACAGATTTTGTAGCGACGTGTGCATTTTCAAAACGAAACACACTTGGCACACATGCTCGTTTCGGAACCCATACGCTACGGGCTCGTAATTGCGAATAATTGACATGTTTCCTCTTCTTTTTTTCATTACTAATACAAAACCTCCGCTATTGGATATTCAAACAATACCTCCCCCACTGCTATATAAACCCTAATGCACCGCTCGCACGCTGGGCCGCTACGCCGGAACAATAGTTGCCTTCGGCAAATTTTGCAACAAATTGGTGCTTCCACGCTGGCGTGCACCAATACGTGATATTTTATGCAAGGCGTGAGTAGCTGGAATGGATCTTTTACGCTAGTAGTATAACAATCTTTGCAAAAGAAGTTATATGATTCTTCGTCGACATAAACTGCCTTTTCTTCCTCTCGCAACTCCAGCAGGGGTGATCGCGCAGTCACTCTAAGGCACGCGCGAAGTCAAGCCGTTCGCTCGGATTTACTTGCTAGAAAACAGAAAAAACATTTTGTTAAAAATCTTAAAGCAGAAGTTGCCTTTTAATTATTATCATTAGACACTACTAAAGTCCTCATGTTTGCCAAATCTTTAAGATGGTAAGCGATCTGTTCGGTGTGACGTTGCGCTCGCGCGAAATCAATATAAAATTCTGGCTTGCATATGTATCTCTTAACGTCAGCCTGCAAATCCGACACGTAACAAAAGATAGCCAATCTCTCTCTTGCCTGATCGGTCTCGGTATCTTCTATGATCTCATCCCTAGCTATTTTGCCTGCCCGGGCGTACAATTCGTAAGTGCGCTGCATTCGGCTGTTATATTCCAAACGATGTCTATGCACAATTAAGTCATCCAATAAGGATTTCTTTTGATTTGGCCTCATTTTACCCTCTTATACTTGTATTCAAGATATTAAGTATTTTATTATTTAATTTGTATTTAACTAATTAAAATAGTCAGCTACAATTGATTAAGTAAAAGTACAAAATAGCTGAAAGAGATTACTTTTCCACCTTTTTAAACTTGATTACGTGGGGGTAACGATGTTATATTAGGTTCGTTTAGCACAAGGTACAGTTTAACTTCAATCAAACTTGGATTGTTTTTACTATTATTTTCTGACCATTGACATTCCAATTGGTATTTCGGTGTAATACAAGTAAACGGCGCTTCGGTGGCAGACGGAGCCGATGGCCCTGGAGACGGGGATCGCTCTTTCGGTTTTTGTTGATCGTAATCGTTGCCCAAATGCAAGAGCAGTTGCGTTCCGGAGTTCCAAATGGCTCCTAAAACGTGCACAGACCAACCATAAAGACTATGCAAAGCATATCCGTGAATAATGGTATCGAGAACAAACTTAATCAGTCTGAAAATCATAAGAATAGTAATGAAAGCTGTGCTCGCCGATCCAAAGGTAATAAAACGTGCCCACACGTGGTCCCAAGTCGAGCAGGCAATGCGTGCGAGCGCGCGTCATCGTCGAGTAAACCCGCGATAGCCACACCGCCGGTCATTCTACCTTTACCGGAAACCTTGTACGCTAAGGAATTTAAAATAGTGCCCCGTTCGTTCGGAAATATAATGAAAATTTTTAATTTCTCAATATCCCCGTATGAATAAATACCGCTATTCGGTAAATCGGTAGGGTTATTATAAACCCAAGACTGCTGGGCATGCGGCTTTAAAATTGAGGGTGCATCCTGAATGGTTATCTGTGGCAACATTTTGAACCAACGTTCTCCTAAAAGAAACATAACAGGAATCATTGAATCGCAAATCGCTTTGGTTCCAAACTCCCGTAAAATGTGAGTGCGCGGTTAGGCCAGTCAAATTAGCTTTTTTTCGCCTGTTTTGTGACTTAATTGTAACCCAGGGTTTTCAAACGGATTCTTGTAGGGGGGCTTATCAGGCACAATACCCCGGTGAATGAGCCAAAAAATTTTGTCAGGAACATTTTGTAAATAACAAATTAATGATTAAAAAACCAGTTTTTTGACCACAGCAAAAAAGCTATTGACTTTACAGAAAAAAGTTCTATATAAACTTTGTAGATATTAAAAAGCTCTACAGAACGCGACCTCAAGATTTAAATTTAGTTAATTTGTTTATCTGCAAATAGCAAAAAACCGCTGAAAATGGCCATTTTAACGATTGTTTATAACTCCGTGAAAAAAATTGCTAGACTCTTGATAACTTGTTAAAGTATGGTTCTTGTGGTACTTAATAAGCAGTTAAATTTTCAGCTAAAAATATTCAATAGTTTTTGCATAATTCCATTTATTTATTAGATTTTGGTCATGTTTGCGTCATTTTTGCCAAGCCGTGGGGCATTGTACGAGGATGCACAAAAACGATTACGAAAGAGTAACATATCTACTTTCACGAACAATGAATAACTAAGCGATTTTTTCAAATTTAATTGTTTAAAATCCCATAATAAAAAAAAGTCATTTTTTTCGTTATAAGTAAATGGAATTGCGACTCGAGTATTTGTCATAGATAATCGACAGTAGGTTCGTTGGGAAGCTGGTATTTTTCCCGAAATTTTAAGCTACCTCCGCACTCTCTAAGTGCTCTAGGAAACGAGATAATCTTCTTCTTCTTCTTCTTCTTCTTCTTCTTCTTCTTCTTCTTCTTCACAATTTTACATTTCTTCAATTTTACATTTCTTCAATTTTACATTTCATATTTCTTCTTGTACAATTTTCACCATGACATGATGTGCAGATTTGCGAGCATCGTAGCCCATGCTTTCTACAGCTACATGTTTTTCTTTTGCATCCTGTCTCACACCTACATCTGGAATAAGCGGTTCCAGCGTGTGAATTGGATAGATCACATTTTCTCGCTCTTTCCAACCCCACGCTGTTGGTTCCTTTTTGTAACCAAGCCACTGTTGCAGTTGTAGCTATGTTCTGTACGCGTGCTCGGTGGCAAATTTTCTAATTTTAAGGATCCTTTTAAGGCACACTTTTGAAAATTTAAAAACGGCTGCTCATGTAGACTCTTTTTGTCCTTCTTACTGCTGTACATACGACTAACAATATCATTTGCATTAGCAGCTAAAACATCAGGACTCACGTTTGGATTATAAAAAGCAAGTGCTTTTTGCTGTAGGACGACATCCTTGAGAAACGTTTTTATAATTTTGTTTTTTCCTTGTTTGAAAAAACAAGACGTCGTATTACATCCTGTGAAAGCATGCATAAAACCTACCAGCTTTTTCACTTCAGGTTATTTAAAACTTTGACTGTCATATATGCATTCATTTATATTTCCTTTACCGGATTTTAAGAAATAAATGGCATTAGAAGGTGTGTGGTACGTTAAAATTACAAGTAAGTCGATGTCCTCTCCAATGATCCAGGTTGTACCGCCTACGCTGCATTTTTCAGCAGTACTGACAATAAGAAAATCGGCATCTTCTTCCGCTACGATAGTGCTACATTTTTGTTCTTGAAAATCTTTGCATAATAATTCGATCAACCTTTTTTTATTTTTATTTCGGCTTAAAAATTTATCTTGCGAAATTGTTATTATAGAATTTCTATTAAATTCTATTTCTCGTCCTAAATTTTTATTTTCTCTCCGTGACCTCTCGGCTGCTTTGGTACTTTTAAAATTGATTCCCTCTGGATATCCATCGAAAACTATGGTGGAATTTTTGCTATAGTTTGCTGTGTAATCAATATACTGCTTAATAATGAAATCAATCGATTTATTAGCATCCCAGCACATTTTATGCAAAAGAAAACCCCCATCAACCACATAAAAATCGTTTGGACCACGAGATACACCGGTAATCTTAGAAAAATTATCATAGAATGATGATTTTCGTCCCTTCCGCATTCCGCCCTCGTCAAAAAGAGAAAGCGGATAAGGAGCAAGCTCATATTCTAAGAACTTTAACATGTCTGTTTTATTTTCAATATTTAATGATATTCTCTGAAATATAAGTGTTGGGTCAATTGTTACGACTTCATTGTTTACTTTCACTGAAGAATTTACTGCCTTCAATGATAGGACTTTGTCCTTTCTTTGAAATTTGACCGAACCAAAATTACCACCAATAATTTTTTTCATTGAAGACAAACCTACTTCTAGTGCTTCGTAACAATTGATTTTGTTATCACCTATTATGCCAGTGCTGATAGATATTATATTATCGGTCACGGGAAACGAGTTATGGTTTTGGAAAAATTCAATCAACTTTTTGGAGTCCTGTAAATCTCTCGTGATGCGTGAATTACTTTCGTCTATGTGTTGATCAGAAGTAGCGTACGTGGTATTACAAAATTGCTCCATAGCATCCGTCACTTCAATTAAAACAATATTTGATAGAATCCATTTACACAAAGTGCTATCTGTTATTCCACGTCCATGAGTCAATCCACCGCTCACTTTCATCGGTCTCATTAGCATTTGTTCAATTATCATGTCCGACCACGTACCAGATCGGTATTTCTCAATTCGCCTTATGGTAAAATAACCTGCACGACTAAATTTGTCATATTCCATGACATCCATTATATTTTCAAGATTACGCATATCTTGTAAATATAAATGGCTGCTTTTAGCATACAGATTATGGCCACTAGCATGAAAATAAGGCAGCATTTGTTGAACACAGTTCAAATGTATTAACCAATTTCCACTTCTTTCGGCCTGAATAAACTGCTTAGCCAGATCAACCATTTTAAAATAAAGAATCCACAATCGTGCAGTTGGGCCGTTTTCTTTTATAGATTCTAATTTGTTTAAAAACTTGTTTTTTATTTTTGTTAACTCATCACTTTGTAGTAACGTATGGAACTCCGATTGTCCTACGTGGTTAAACAAATTATTTAAAACACGTACTTCTTCGTCTGAGAGATCGATGGAAGAAAAAATAATATTGGCCAAAGCATTTTGAATTAAAATATTTCCTCAGATCGATCTCGAATAAGCATAGCCAGCTAATGCTTTCTCTGCTGAAACTTCAGCATAAATTTCACAAAATGCGTCCTTTAAACCACTACCTTCCATTATGAAACCTATTGCGCCAAGATACGACATAAGCAAATGGAACCCTCCAAGCCTGACAATAACTTTGTCGATCTTTGCTTCGTTTTGAGTTCCTTTACAACACTCAACGATTTCTCTAGCCTTTTGATATAAAGGTTGATCGAAAGTCACGAAAACATTTTTTTGACATTGGCTTTCGCATTTTTCATTAGCTTCCATTAAAACAGTAAAAATGGTATCGTAATTACTTGGTGGTGCATTCACAAATGGGACGGGAATTATTTTTGAAACACGAAACGGTTTGACTTGTGTACACTGTTCCATAAAGCTTTTCCAGCCACTTATGTTTTCTCGCCGTATATAATTTCCGTAAAACCACAAAAAATCCGAGTTCTCTACTTGATTGTTTGGTATAGAATTTGTTTCATTGACATCTTCAATTTTTATATTTTTAAGCCCTGCATGGATACCTCTTTGAAAAATTTTCAAAGGAACAAATCCAAAAGTGCCTATATTACTTGCCGATAGAATACGACGCAGGCACTCGATTTTCGTAGTACTGGATATTTCGGAGGCAGGAGTTGCACACATCGCATGGAAGGTATTTCTGCCGTCGATTGTACATGTGTTATGATCAGCATTATCATAAATAAATTGAAAATACGATTTGCCTGAATCATAACTTTCAGGTTGATAAACTACAAAGGACTCGAAAAGTTGTATTTTGTAATAGGAAACACATAAGCCAATATACGCAAGAGAATCAATTAGATTTTTCGAAGCATGTTTCTTATACATCATTTATGATAGCCTAGCAATATTGGAGATTAAAATGACCGAGGTCTTACTGAATATATTATAATGTGACAAAGTGTTGTGATTCTTTTATCCCACATTTCATAAGAAGTTTCTGAACTTTTGTGGCTTTTAATTAAAACATCTAAAAATAATCGTAACGTCGGTGGTATGTCATTATCAACGTTATCTAAAAAACAATTGGGTGCAGGATAATTAGCTGTGTCGTAATATTTTGATCTAATATTATCCAAAATAAATTTCGCAGATGTTTCGACAATCCTTTCACGCTCCTTATCTACATCAGAATTTCTATTTTTATACCACTCCTCAGAGAGAATCTTATTTCTTACCGATGCAAAACAAACCACCAAATCATTTTTTACTCTATAAATCGTAATTGTGTTACCAAAATATTCTAGTAATCTATTTTCTATTGTATCTAGTTTAGTAGGAACTTTTCCTTGGTATTGACTTAAAATATCTTGAATTGAAAATTGACATTCGTCGTCGCTACATTCGCACAAATAAGATATTATATACTCTACGGTATCGGCCGTATCTTTTCTCATCGGTCGACCAAGCTGATCAGTAAGTCTAAAAATTGAAAATTTCCTGAGACAATAATCATGGTAACGAGCGGCGCGCTCAACTAAATCTACGTTTTCTATGCGTTTTTTAATATTTCTATATTCTTTCTGGCGATTATCTTGTAAATTATGATTTTCTAATCGCGAATTGATTTTTTCCATGATAGTATTTTTGAGAGTATTGCTTGTAACATATTTAACTTTGAATCATCGGACGCATTTTCTCCGCAAAAAATACAGTACTTACTGAAATCAAATTTTTGTAAGCTAATACTACCTCTCCTGGCAGTTTCTTTTGAAGTTGTAGCTTTTTGTTGTGCAGTCTTTATGCTTGACTCTCTAACGTAATGGCTGTGACAATTCTTATGAATATTTATTGACTCACACTTTTGAAGCTTTTTATGCTTGTTATCTTTCCTCTTTAAGCTTGCTTCAATCAATGTTGCTATAGCCCTTTCTTTGATATTTCGTAGCTGGTCAGGGAATATAATTTTGTCACAGAACAAACAGATATTCTCGTCGCAAGTATCCATCTTTTTAAAAAGCTTTATCACACACCTGCCGCAGAATGATAGCGGCCAATGCTTTATAGACTGAGTAACGTTTTTCACTAGTGGAAAATTGGGCTCCATCCATCGGTGTATTTTTAACACAAATACCTTCACTGAATTTATATGTATCAATTATTTTTTGTAATTAATGAAACTACTATATGTTATTTGAAAATTAAAAAAAAATAGTAATATATTGTAACGATCTTAATTAATCAATAATTATATCATTTAGTTATCAGCAATAATTCCTTTATACACCTATAAAAATACTTTGTTATAGTAACTATTTTTATTTATAAGTAATTAAATATTAAATATTTACGTACAATTATTATTGGCAGATATTAAGAATTATCTCTTATGAAATTTTCTTGATCTATTTCTTAAGAATGAATTGTGCATGAGTAATTAAAGATACGTGAGTGTAAAAATGTTCTTAAAATGAAGTTAGAAAAGCTAGTGTGAAGGCACAAGAGCAGGGATTTATAAATAAATAATTATAATACTTGTGTTGTATGTTAGTACAACAACCAAAGGTTTGGTATATCCAGTGCGTAAATCTCAGTTAACATCCGTAAAATGTATCTCTTGCAGTTGTAATTTGATATTGAAACCGATCCGAATTGTCGTTGAAAAAACTACCTACATAACTTTAATACAGAAATTATTGTGATTTTGCGTAATTACACTATAAGTCAGAAGAACATGTATGCACTTACAAGTGTTCAATAATTGAAATTTGCAACTAAATCTTTGTGCCAGTTGCAGTATTTGAAACAAAATACTTGTACTGTTGTAGATGATGCATGGCGTTATTCTGAACACATCAAAGCGCGGCAGATTTCGAATCTATTCACACACACATACACTCACATACACAGAATTATATAAAAATATGTTTAATTTATTAATAATATGTACCATTGCATCAAATTAAATATAATTAATTATTTATTTATGAAAAAAGAAGAAAAAAGTTAATAAAAATAATTATTGTTAATTAATAATGTTAAATAAAAGTTTTCGGGGAAACGAGTAGGCCACATATTAATATTTTCGTGAGCTACCCCAAATTAAAAAAAATGAAGTGTTTACGTCAATTAGTTACCGAAATATCAAAAAATTTTCGAGCGCGTCGGATTTGAAGTTCCTATGTTCAGTTTTTTTGCGTGACACTGTAACTTTCTCTATTTTTCACACGCATCTTTGCGATTATTTATAACAATGAAATTTTGCAATAAATGTAACGCAATATTTTTTTATGTTAGTACAACTACTAATTCGATTTTTCAGCCCTGTCACGTTTCTTAATATTAATAATTAAAGACATGTCGATTTTTACAAAAAAAAAATTATCTCGTTTCCTAGAGCACTTAGAGAGTGCGGAGGTAGCTTAAAATTTCGGGAAAAATACCAGCTTTCCAACGAACCTACTGTCGATTATCTATGACAAATACTCGAGTCGCAATTCCATTTATTTATAACGAAAAAAATGGCTTTTTTTTATTATGCGATTTTAAACAATTAAATTTGAAAAAATCGCTTAGTTATTCATTGTTCGTGAAAGTAGATATGTTACTCTTTCATAATCGTTTTTGCGCATCTTCGTACAATGCCCCACGGCTTGGGAAAAATGACGCAAACATGACCAAAATCTAATAAATAAATGGAATTATGCAAAAACTATTGAATATTTTTAGCTGAAAATTTAACTGCTTATTAAGTACCACAAGAACCATACTTTAACAAGTTATCAAGAGTCTAGCAATTTTTTTCACGGAGTTATAAACAATCGTTAAAATGGCCATTTTCAGCGGTTTTTTGCTATTTGCAGATAAACAAATTAACTAAATTTAAATCTTGAGGTCGCGTTCTGTAGAGCTTTTTAATATCTACAAAGTTTATATAGAACTTTTTTCTGTAAAGTCAATAGCTTTTTTGCTGTGGTCAAAAAACTGGGTTTTCAATCATTAATTTGTTATTTAAAAAATATTCCTGACAAAATTTTTTAGCTCATTCACCGGGGTATTGTGCCTGATGAACCCCCCTACAAGAATCCGTTTGAAAACCCTGGGTTACAATTAAGTTGCAGAAAAAACTAATTTGAATGGCCTAGGTGATAAAAATCGTGGTTTCTCCTCCCAAAACACAGGTACTTCCTAATAACAGTCCTCCGTTTGTCTCACCTTAATCTCGACTTGTACACATTTTAACACGTACACCACCTCGACCACCCATTATTTGATATGCCAATAAATCCGGCGAAATGGTGGCAATGCTTAGCGCGTTTGCGATTACCTTGCATTCTAATTCGCACTGTTTTTCAATAACATCTCTATATAATCTAGTCGTTTTACATATGCAAAAATATCTGTATTGCTTACGCTTGGACCATTTTGCACTACTAATCTCTCGTGGTCGGGGTTGAGCAAAATAAATAATTTCGGATGCTCAGTTCGGATCAGCTGGTACGAGTAAATGTTAATTACCCCTTCATCTTTAAACATGAATGATAGACCCTCGGGTTCTAGAACATAAAGCGGCCGACGCTCTGTCTCTCTTTCTACGAGTTTCATCATCGGGTCCTTGTAAAGGGAGGTATACCTGTGCTCCTCGCACGCCCCCGCAGGGATGGCCTCCCAGTACCCGTATTGCATGTCGACGCAGACATCTTCAGTAAAAGCACAAAGCGTTCCTGATTCCAGCGTAATTTTACTGTTATTCAAATTAACTGAGTTATATCGCTCTTCTAATCTGATGGTAACGTAACCGTGTACTACGACATCGTAAAATTCGCCGTAAGGGTCGGCGTAATGAGCAGTATCCGCGCACGAGCTATCGGCTTTCAAAGACCCTGCGAAAGTGAGTGGATATGTTATCGAGTCGTTAATTCTCAAATTTTTGACAATATTATCCGCGATGAAAACTGACTTAAGAACGTGCATTCTCAGGCGCTCGTCCCTAGTCACTTCGCGTAAATAATTCACTTCTCCGTTTTTGATGAAAGAGATATGCGACTACATGCCACAGTGCGCGACTGTTCTTTTTATCTCGACTTTACAATATCTGACCCGCGTTTTCGCGTTCTCATTTATTTGTAAGAGGCTTATTTCCGTTTTGATCACATTTACGAGCGGCTCGGCAAGTCGCATTCTCCCACGTTAACCAGCGAGAACGTAGTGAAATTAGTGAATTTTTGTCCCCATTCGAATCCAATTAACCCGAAAGCTAATTCTATTTTTAATGGTGTTGTAAAGATAAGCATCATAGTTCTCGTCTATAAAATATGAACGGACTGCGTTTGCAGTTTCACATGCGACAAGCGTAAGCGATTACTGTGGACAACTTTGGTTTTTTTTCATTAATTTGTATCTTAACATTGCCGTTTTCCCAGACTTCTATTACTTATTACGGAACCGCATATTGATTTTTAAATTTATGTGGTTTCGACCCGCTCTATAACCACACAAAATCGCCTATTCTAAAATTTTTAGTGTTTGACGTTTTATCGTAATATTGCTTGGGTTTTTGTTTAGCTAAGAATAACTTCTCTTACGTGGTTCTCTGAAGGAAACTCAATCGACTCGAAGGAACTCAACCGAAAAAAATTTAGCATCTCCGAACTGATTCAAAATATCAGCTATATTTGGATGATTATAATCAGGTATAATGGCGTTTAACTTTCTAAAATCCACTACTACCCTAAATTTTTTCTTGCCGTCGGGTCCCGGTTTTTTATCAATGCAGAAAACCGGCGCCGATTAAGGCGCTTGTCGAAGGTTCGACGATGCCTTTCTCTAACATTTCTTTGACCTGCCTATTGATTTCTTCTTTCAAAATAGTTGGATGTCTAAGTTGTCTAATTGGAATATTCGTTGTTATCGGTATCCCATCTTCAATTACATTAGTCGCGGGCATAATATCTCCCGTTAAATAAAACCGATCTGAATATTTCACAAAAAGTGACTCAATTTCGGAAAATTGATTAGGTGACAAATGCTTAAGTCATAAAAGCTCCATCAATTTAGTCACCCTATCATTTCCTGACAAGGTAACTGCGTCCGACACGTACATAATTGGATGGGCTTGTGGTCTTTCTATTTTATGGCTCCGCCTATCTACCCCAGTTTGGCTTTTTAAGTGCGGAAGGTGCGCCCTATGCTTCCATACAGACCCCACTACTCCATTTATATTCCTTTTAATTTGATGCAGCAACTGGCGTATAAAATGTCAGTGGTCGCCTCGCCGTCTGTCACGCGATCATCTCTTATTTTCTTAAGAATAGGGATGGCGGTGAAACAAATAACAGATAAAGCTTTGGCGTATAAGCGTAATAACAAGGCGCGTTTCCAAGCTTGCAAATAGGCTAGTTTTCCTAGCTTGACACATAGCCCCTCAATAACGTGCGTCAGCTGAATATTCTCTCGGACTAGAGCATACGACAACGCGCTGGTCAATTTATTACTTCCACCTTTCTCGATATTGTCGCGCAACGACAACTTCTGGTTACTTAGTATATTACCAATTTTCCTAAAACTATTCTTTTTTATCTCCGCCCTTCTATAAGTTACATTCTTGTAATTAATACACGTAGAAGCCCTTATTTTATTACTCACAAAATTTATTTTTCTTTTATTCTTATTCAGTGATGTGTTTGCTTTACAATACGTTATATTTAAGATAATACATCTCCCTTGAGCACTGTCGCTCTTTCTACTTTCACAATTTGTTAATTCAAAATTTTTCTTATTTTCTACCAAAACACATTTATTAACTTTACTTCCTAACTTAGTCAAATTTTTTACAAGATCTTCACTAACTCTATTTTCCAAATTTTTATTTAACAAATTCAAATCCTGCCGAGGTACGCTATCTTTTAACGTTTTCTCTATGAACAAATTACTTTCAAATACAATTTTATCCATTTTTTCTTTCAAACTTCTGTTTTTACATAATTTAATTTTCAAATTTTGCTTTTTAGCCGTTTTAGTTAACCGATTTTTATTTTTACAATTTTTGACTTTCAAAACTTTACTTTTACCAAGTTTCGAATTTTAATTTTTATTTTCACCAATTTCATTTTTCAAATTTCTAGTTTTTTCAAATTTTCAATTCAAATTTTTGTTTTCACAATTTTCATTTTTCAGATCTCTAAGTATTTCACATTTCAAATTCAAATTTTTGCTTTTACAATTTTCATTTTTCAGATCTACTTTGCTGGAATCGTGTTCAGTGCTAATACGGCGCGACAATTCATACGGCGCGACAATTTTACAAGAAGAAATACATTTATTTGAAGCAACATTCTCATGCGAAGCAGGCAATTCGCTATAAACATTCCGAGTGCTACACTCGCCTAAAGCAACGCTGGATTTTTCCGACCAAGTAGTTCTAGTGAGATTTTTCGCGTGTCCGGAATTACGATCCTCCACCCACATCGTATCCTGCGATTTCCTACGCTGCTCGGTTCGTGTCAAGGCTACACTTTCTTTGTTTATTGATCGTGCAATATTTACTCCACTCCCACACCGTGATTACGTGAGACGTTATTTCCAAAAAATTTTCTTCATAGTTGATTTTTGCCCTATATTTTCGTAACATTTCCCTGCCGATTAACCCGTCCTCTTCGATGGGAAAATCGTCGGGAACCAGATGAAAATACAAAGTCAGATCGCGGAAAATCAGAGGTATTTTTCCGCGCGAATTAATCGATTCCTTAGTAATGCCCTTAAGTTCAAGGATTTCATTTTTAAAAAAAATGGCTCTACTAGGTTTTTTATTAATTTTAAGCAAAGCTGGTCCCGCTTCCGTATCTAACATCAACATGAGTGATATATCATAGTATTCAAAAGGCATTTCAATTATCGGTGATCTACTATTTACACTTAAGGCGGTCTTACACCTAGTGGCTTTTGAGGCCAAAATCAGCTATAAAAAAAGGAAAAATATAGTTTAAACAATATAAAAAATATATATTATAAATATACACTATTTCTGATAAAATGGCCCAAGACTTAATCTGTAGACCAATTTTACTCAGAGATATAGCTTTTTCAATTTTTTTCAATTGGCGTCACTTTTAAAAAACCGCTGCCAATTCATTGGCCCGTAGCTTCCTCAACCGTAATTTGTTGATTCCTTTAATTAATTATTAATAACAAAATTTATAATTTTTTAAAAAATTTATTGCATAATTATAATTAAATTCATTTATGAATATTAAAAATTGTTAATTTTTAAATTTTTAAATTTATTTATTTATTTATTATTTATTTATATCAAATTTATATAAATTTTGAGCTGATAAATAAAGTTATCATTTGAAATAGAAGTAAAATATCTATATTTTATAATAAAACAAATAGCTATCACGGTTGTTTTGTTATTAACAAAAACGTGTTTTTTTTTTTATATTTCATAACATCATTGGAGTTATGAGTTTTTAAAAAAAAACACATTTTTGTTTTTGATGATAACTAAACAACCGTGATAGATAGAAAATTAATTTTTTTTTTTAAATATAGGTATTTTAATTCTCTTTCGAATGCCACCCACCCCATTCAGATACATAGAGCCGTTCTCGAGAAATTACGATTTTAAAAAAATGTCAAAAAATTTTTAACCTCAAATATCTCTGAAATTTATGGACCAATTCATTTTGCTCAGAGAACTCGACCGAGAACTATAAAAAATCTACCTCTAAAAGGAATTTGGAAGCCATTAAGTCAATTTTACTCTTGTAACCGTTGGACATACAAAACTGATTTTTTTCATTTTTCAATTTTTTACTCAAAATCTAGCTTACAGAAAGTATTCAAACTTTAACAGATTATAGCTATTTATATTCTGTATTATCATGATTTTTCTCAAAAAAATTGACCGTTAAGTTTAGGAGTTATAAACTTCTAAAAAAAAACACGTTTTTGTTAATAACAAAAGAACCGTGATAGCTAGAAACTTTTTTTTTTTTTTTTAGAAAATATAGGTATTTTAATTCTCTTTTGAACGCTACCCATCAGATTCGAATAACTCGATCCTAGTATTAAAAAAATCAAAAAACCGTTTTGAGAAACTCGAAAATTTGAAAAAAAACAAAAACGCATCGCCCCAATCAAAAAACGGATTTTTGACCCGCCATCACGCAAAAAAAAAACAAAAAAAATGAGACCTGTCCGGTCAAAATCGACCGAGTAGAAGCTAAGATCCAGGCGTATACCCACACACACACACACACACACACACACGCACACACGCACACACACAGACACACACACACACACAGACACACACACACACAGACACACAGACACACACACACACACACACACACACACACACACACACACACACACACACACACACACACACACACACACACACACACACACACACACATCCATACAGACATTTTTCAAAAACCATGTATTTTGATTCCTAACACCTGGGAACACAATTCTAACATGTTTTTACAACTCAAAAATTTACTATCACAAAGCTTCCTCTAGGAGGAAGCAAAAACTATTCCATGGATTTACATGGGAGAGGGTCTGAATTACTTGACATTTATTGAACTTTGGCAGAAAGAGTTGGAAATATTAAAAATATTTTTTTAAATAATATTAAATTGCTAAAAATCACAAAAATTCTTAAAATTAAGTAATTAAAAGTGGTTTTTAACATGTTAAAATTATTTTAAAAAATACTTTTAATATTTGCAACTCTCCCTGCCATAGTTCAATAAATTTCAAGTAATTCAAGCCCTCTCCTATGAAAATCCATTGAATAGTTTTTTTTAAAAGTAATACCGAACTTAAAAAAATGACATTTTGAGAAATAAGCCTGCAAAGAAAAATACCATAAAATTCCAAAAATAATCAGCCATTTGATCCCCATTCTTTGCCTTCTTGAAACTCACTTTCTTGTACATCTGTTATCTGTTCTCCCATATAAAATGGTTAAAAAAGCTCTGGTACCTTGCATGCATCCGTTCCCTTAAAAGTTATTGCTAAGCTAGCAGCATTCGTTCCATTAAAAGTTACTGCTCAATCTGTCCTTCTTTTATACTTTTGATTCATCCACTGTTGAATCACTTTTTAACACATTGTACTGATTTAGATTATTATCTATACTGCTAAGATAAATGTAGAATATGCACCAGGTTTTATGAAACATGAAATCCCAATCATCCAAATCGAAACTTAAGAAGCCATCACTGTCGTAGACAAAACTACATAAGCACATAAAAGCCGATAAGCCCATTTTTTCAATGATCACTGGATTACACATATTAAATATTAATTATATCTGAATTTAAGCCTGTATTCTTGTGGGCAGGCTTATTGCTTTTATATGTATAGATACATCTTGACACTTATTGCAATTCACAAATCTTCTGAATTGAATTATATATCCTATAGCGAGTTAGACTTAATATGTCACTTTCATCTTTCTTAGAAAAAAGATGTATTTATTTTTATGCGATAAAAATTTTTACTGACTTTTCTTTAAAATACTTAATTCAATCTTGCCAATGCACATGTTTTTCAGTATTAATTTTTATAGAGCATTCCTATCTTGAATTGAAACTACTTTCCAAATTTAAACAAAACTGTCACTGCACGCCTGTATTATAATTACACTTACCCTTTTCAGACATATATCTTCACATACACAATACATTCAATTTTTAGTCCTAAATTGACTTATGAATACAAATAATCAAGCACTAAGAAAAAATCTTTCTCTATCAGAAAGCAAAAACTCTGCAAAACAAACTGTTGGAATCACATGGATATGTATCTTGGTTTATTTGAGATTTTGAGCTGTCAGCTGTGCACTGTGTTGACACTATGGTATTATAATTTTATAAGTATATAGATATACTACGGGCCGCGTCCAGGTAGTTGGCTGCGTCGGCGGTTGCTGTGCACACGGAGATAATAATGCTTTTAGCGTTCAACAATTTTTGCAATATGATTTCCTTTGTCACAGTCTTGACAAATTTCTGACGGTTTATTTTGAACAATTTTAACTTCGGCCGATTCTGCTTTTAATTTGTTATTTTCCTGGTTTATTTTATTCTTACGCGCTGGTTCGTTTTTTTCTAACACAGTCACCTCACGCTCAATTTCTATCGCTTTTTCTATGGCTTCTCGCAAAGTTGATGCTACCCCTATGCGCCTCTTAGTTTCCCAATCTATACCACATATAGAAAATTTTAATTTATCCGCTTCCACGTGCTGTGGTAAACCTATATCATTTCTTTTTTCTCTTTTTGCGGGCTCTTTTAATTCTATTGTCATACGCCTAGCTCTGTTCACGTACATTATAATGCTTTCGCTTTCCCTTTGTCTGGCCGCGGCTTATTCTCCCATCAAAGTGTGATGCGTTTTATAAGATCCAAAATTTGCCTCGAAATACTTAATCAAATCGGTCATATTATGAAAAAGTAACTCTTCCATCGACTTTACTGCTTCACCAGTTAGTCGTCGCCTAATTGACTTAGCCAGGTCAGCTTCGTGTGCTGCTGGTATCATGCAAGTAGCTTCTTTTATGCCGAACAAAAATGAACTAAGCGGAATATTACTACCGTCAAATTTTGGTCTACAATCCAGTGCGTCTGTGATCGACAAATTTTTTAACGGAGTTAAAGATGGATTGGGGCGAAAGGAATTTACTGATGTCGGCAGTGTTGTTCTCATATTATTAACTATAGGCGTACTATGCTCCCTTCCCCCTGCTATGGGTGGGGTATAATTTGCCGTATTTAATAAATTTGTATTGAAAATCGCTTTATCTTGTGTATTATCCTCGTCTGCTGTGTTTAATACCGTTTTATACTGCGTATAGGCACCGTCTTCCGTTACCTCTTGATCGGACTTAATTAGGGGTGGAAGATTTTCGGTAATCATTTGTTTATCCATGCTCGAGATTGTCTCCATAATTTTAGTAACGCTAATATTGCGACGCATAAATTCCCCTAAAATGTCTACCATGATTTCATCTTGACAAGTTTTTTCAACTAACGCCTTATCCGCGGCCTCTGCGAGTGATAATTGCAACCTCTTATCATCCCGAATTCTTTCCGATTTTACCCCCGATGCTAATTGATATCCACCCTTGAGCACTACAACTAATTCGTTGAGCGTTGCCGTTACTAACGTAGGATCATCTAAACTAAGGTATTTCCTCAAAATCTCCGTTGCTTCTGGATTCCTAGCGACCGTATCGTTTCCAGCTGCCATTCTAGCAATTTATTATTATTATTTTTTTTGAACGCAACAGAAAAGGAATATTTTTATGACTGTGGTACAAGGAGAGAAAGAAATTCACTTTTTTCACTTTTAATCCCGGAGGTGGGCCCCCAATTGTAACGTCCGTGTCATAATGTCGCGAAAACGGTAAGGTAAGCGCGAGAAGTGTTCCTGTTTTGGTCTACGCCTACACGTAATAACCGCAGAAGTAGGAATTAGTGAAAAATAGCGGATTGGACTGACTAAAGAAACTAAGATTCGTGAACTCAATTAAGCAGCAAGTGGCAGCGTCAGCGCACAAGTAGAGAGGAAAAGACAGAGACAGCAATTCAGAAAGTTACTTTCTTTGTGGCTGTAGGTAGTCGGCTCGTTCCCTCGGTTAGCGGCTCAGCGGTACCAGGCTCCAAGCGCAGCGGGAGATACGAATGGCAGAAGGATAGGCTTATAGAAATAAGTACACTTCGCAATTAGGTGATATTTATTAATTGCATAAAGTTACTTTACAATGTTATATACTGATTGTAGTCGAGATGTAATAACAACAATTATTCGCGAGACTACAATCAGAGAAGCTTAATAGAATTTACTAAGTTAATTCTGTTTAGAAAATATTCTAAGTTAGAATTTACAAATGCACACGATTATTCGAAGTCCCGATTTCTATTCTAACTAAGCGACGATCAAGGGCTTCGCCTTGTACAATTAAAAATATGGAAAGCTTCTGTTCCGAGCAGGGGCGTTTGGTCCTTTATATACCCGCCCTCGAATTAGGCGGATATGTAAAAGGGAGGGATTTTAGGGTAAATCGATGTTATGGGAGGCGGAAAAGCTGGGGAGGGAAATGAGTTCATTAGAATGTTTAGGCAAAAGTAAGTCATAGGCTGGGGACGAGCGCACCCGCTCGAAGGTTGTTATTCTACTTCCGGGTTAGTTACCTGGCGGCCAACTGCAGACGGTAACTTACTACCTAGCAGCGGCGTGCCAACATAGGGTAACAGGAAAAAAATATAGGCATAGGAAGTAGGCTAGTAAGGTATAAGACATATAAGATGTAGCCGTCGTGCTCGACGTGGTACTATTACCAGATTTCTTTGAAATTCATTTAGCAACAAATTGTTTTTACGCGAATTTGTGCTATAGCAGGTCGCGGTTGGAATGAACTTGCGGCTTTTGAAGTACTCGGTGCGTTAAATAAATTTGCTTTCGGTTTATTTTCGCGTTGTCTCATATAAGAAAGGAAATTAGCCTGCTGTTCATGGTTATCGTGTCTTGTACATTATAATTTATTCTTTCGCGAAACGTTTTAAGGTCAATCGTATGAAAGGTTGAAAGGATAAAAGGAAATTCCAAAGACTTACAGATGAAATATCTTTGATGATTTCATTAGTATGCCTAATTTTTCTTTCAGAGTTGAATGCAGTCGCTTAATAGGCCCGTTAGAGGTATGTCTGTTGATGGTTGTCTGACGATATTCAATTTTGTGTAATCGGCAAAATTCCTTGAATACTGTAGAGCTAACTCGCTTCCACTGTCTGTAGTAATTTTATCTGGGAAGTTGTGATGTGAAACAAAATGTCTTAATTTACTTATTACCGTTATTGCATTGCCGTTGGGCAAATGGTAAGCTTGAGCGTATTTTGAGAATATGTCGATGATCGTGAGAAACTTTTCCTTGCCATAGTGGAATATATCTAGGTGTACGTGTTAGAGCGGCCTATTGGCTATTATAGATCCATACGTCTCTGTGATATAAGGCCTTCTCTCGTATTTGTGCTCTAAGCAGGTTTCGCATTGGTTCATATAGTTTTGAATCATCCTCTCCATATTGGACGTGAATAATTTCCTTTTGAATTGCGCTACTGTTTCTCTAATTCCATTGTAAGTCTTATTATGGTATCTTTCTAATTCCTTTAAGAAATTAGTTCGGTTGGTTACAGTAGTGTAGGTATTTGTTCTGAATAATTTTAATTTTTCGTTAAAATGTTCTTTCAATATTCTAGAAGCAATCATTTCTAGTTCTTCAGCTTCAAAATAAATTCCATACAGTTTATTTGGTTTTACATTTTCGTTCAGAAATTTAAGTAACTGCGCTTCCGCGTTATTTTTGTTTATTTTTATCATATATTGAATTTTTAATTTATCTTTCGTTGTTTTGACTTGGTAATCATTTCCCTTTTTGACTATTATGCTGTAGTTAAATGCGTGTATATTTTTATCTGACACAGGTAGTGAGAATACGGGTTTTGTTCGGCTGCATGAATCGTTACATCTTCTTCGTCCTCGTACATTTGACTCAGCTCTTGGTTGATGAGGGGGTGATATCGGACGCTTGTGGGAGCTTAGAAAGAGGATCCTCTTCTTCTTCTTGATTGTTTATCTCAATTTTGCTTAAAGCGTTTGCTACTTTATTCTCACATCCTTCCTTGTATTTAATTTCATAATTACACTCTTCTAATTACAGTCCCCAGCGAATTAATCTGGTGTTTGGTGTTTTCAAGGACCAGAGCCAAGTGAGAGGCTCTTGATCTGTTTCGATAATAAATTTTCGTCCATAAATATAAGGTCGAAAATATCGAAACGCTTCGACAATTCCTAACAGTTCTTTCTCTTTAGTAGAGTAGTTCTGTTCTGCAGAGTTTAGAGTCCTCGAAAAGTTGGATATTGGATGTTGTTCTTGGGATAAAACTGTCCAATAGCTGCATTTGAAGTATCAGAAGTCGCATGGAATATTTTAGCAAAATTTAGATATCATAATATAGGTGCGTTAGTAATGAGTTCCTTGAATTTATTGAAAGCTTCAATAAATTTATCAGAAATTGTGCGAAAATATCCAAACCTCTGTCCGATACACTAAAGAAAAGAACGAAGGTAGATTATAAAAATGAAAAATTTATTGAAGCTTTCAATAAATTCAAGGAACTCATTAATTTCCTGTAAAAACCAGTAAGTCCTAAATATGCTTTTACTTCCGTTTGCGTTTTCCGTATGGAGTACTTTACTATAGCATTGATTTTATGCGGATTAGGATTAATTCCTTCCGGGGTAATTATATGCCCTAAAAATGGCACTTCCTCAAGATCTTACTCTTATCTAGCTGTATTTTTAATCCATGTTCTCTGAGCTCGGCAAGAATAAGTTTATAATACGTCGTTACAGCTCTAGAACCCGACAGAGACTGAGAGTGATTAAATTATAATATGACTGCTACCATCTTCTTTCTTCTCCTTATCTCTTGATAACTTGAAACTGCAGGCTGGCACGAATAACAGGTTAGCGTAAGGGTGTCACATTACTCGCTGGCCTCGCAGAGGCAACAAAATTTGTAAAATAACATTTCGCGCGACAGTAGTTAGATTTTACTTACAGGATTTATTCCAAACTTAATTCTGTTGTATTCGCTAGTTTACCTTTACAAATTTGGATATATCCCGAGTCACATGTGCACATTAAAATGAAGTTAGATAAATCGCGTGACACTAGATGTTTCTGTGAGTTTAATTTCTAAAATAAATTTTCGGTTTGTGTATCTGGAATTCCAGATGGAATAATCGGGGTATAGTCTGGACCAGACTGCCAATACCGATAACGAGGAACCTTCCTTCCTGCATCTCAAAGGAGGCTACTGGATCTGTGCCTATTAAAAAAGTCGCCCCCTCCCCCCAAAGGAAAGCTCTGGACCCGCGCTTGGTCTCCAGTCTTGGTTTGCCTGATTTTGTTGACATTTTCGGCGACTTTCTGCTTGTCCACTCTGTTCTTCATCAACTAGAAAACGCTGGCGGAAATCGCATTTTGGTCCTTTCTCCTGACCAGTATTGCTTCTGGTTTCTCTCTCGTTCTCACAGTAGTCTTCTTCTCCTCCTTGCGTTGTTTCCTCCTGCTTCTCTTTTTGCTGACCTCCCAGTCGCTTTCCGCGTTGGAGCTAGCTTCTAGCGTCGCACAGTGTTCTATATGAAAAAAATGGACAAAATAAAATATCTCCCGGTTGCAAAGAGATAGAGAAATGAATCCAATGGCATTTTAAAGTTTAAGTAATGCTGAATAGAGGAGAATTATTTCAATGCATTAAAAATAAATTTTTGTTTAAATTTACAAACTTTAAACTTTTTGGAAAAAATGCTTTTCTCTCTTTTTGAACATAGTTAATAAATTTTTTTATTTAAGTGAGCACGTTATCTTGTGGGATGTATGTCATGTAGATTGTTTCCATAAATTTTCAGATCCTTATGTAAAAAATTGTATTATTTAGAAAGAATATGACATACATTACACAAGATAACGGGCTCACTTGAATAAAAAAAAAAAAAATTGATTATGTCCAAAAAGAGAGAAAACATTTTTTTTTCCAAAAAATTTAAACTTTCACGTCTAATTTCAAGATCAAAAATTTATTTTTGATGCATCCGGATAATTTTCCTATATTCAACATTACTTAAATTTTAAAATGCCATTGGGTTCATTTCTCTATCTCTTTACGATCGCAAGATATTTTATTTTGTCCATTTTTTTTTCAAATAGAAGACAATGCTTCGGCGGTGGGGGCAGAAGGGTGTTTGGATTCATCCCCCCCCCCCCCCGTTCTCTGGAACTGGGACTGCATGGTCGCTCCTTGATCCTTAATTACCAACTCGGAAGTTGGTCTGGGAAGTATATGTCAATCAACCTATAGCTTATGAGGATGGAACAAACAGAATGTATAAATTATCGAAAGCATTGTACGGATTAAGAGAAAGTCCTAGAGACTGGTATGAGTACGTTACAAAATTAGGCTTTAAGAAAAGTAATGTAGAATTATGCCTATATGTTTTTGGAAAAGGTGAAAATATTATTTATCTACTAATTTATGTAGTTGACTTATTGATTTGCGGAAAAGATGAAATGAAAATAAATAGTATAAAGAAATTGTTATCAGATAGATTTAAGATGAAAGATTTAGGCAAGATAAGTGAATATCTAGGAATTAAAGAAGATTATCATTATTGTAAGCACGAAATTAAGTTAAGTCAAACCAAGTATATTGAGTCATTAGCAAATAAATATAAAATACAAAATAGTAAAGTATATAGTACTCCTATGGAAACAAATTTGTAATTAGAAAAGCTGAAATATGTGCAACTGATATAAAATGTAGAAACTTAATTGGTGCTTTATTATATGGGTGATTCTTCGAATTCTGTGACAAGTTTGTGCCTCGGGTATCTCAAACCTTTTTTAACTTTGAGGGTCGATTGAAGACACTATCAGAAGAATAAATCCACTGGTCAGAGGCCGTAAAACGCAATTTGGGATTTTAGACGAACGCGTGAAGGTTTCAAATCAGGAAAAAGGTGATTTTCTATTTAAATTTCTATGATAAGAAAATAATTTGAAAAAAATACAGATTGTTTCGTACAAAATTCTCAGCTTTCAAAAAAAAAAAAAAAAAAAAAAAAAAACACTTTTAAAACGTTAATAATTAGATAAAGGGTGAAAAATCTTGTTTTTAGCGAAAAACTCTATTTTTCACCGCATATCCCAACTTTTTTCAAAAATAAACATGACAATTCGATTCCTGGCAGTTTTTTACGTTAAAATTCATTACAAATAAAGTGCGCTCCATTAATGTTCAGGCAAGCGCGCAGCAACAAAAGAAACGTGTGATCTGCTTCGTCAACGTTTATTGCGTTGCGTATATAATAATTGCTATTTCATGTGCAAAAAAATACTGAAAAATATATTTTTTTTTTGTAAAAAACTTTTTTTTTTTGTAAAAAACAACTTTTAAAAAAATATACTTCTGAACCTTGAAAATCTGATCAAGAATCGCAAGAAGCAAGAAAATCGCATTTTTTCTATAAAAATCGATTTTTTATCAATCTCAAAATTTTATCTAGAAATTAACATCAGCATTCGATTCCTTGTAGTCTTTTTCATGAAAATGGCATCAGTGCGGGGGCCAGAGCCAATCATTTACGGAGCTGCTCAAAAGGGGGGAACTCGAGGAAAGGATGAGCGTCGCGTGCCGGAGACGATCGCTCTCTTCATCGCCGACCAACAAACGGGTCAGTCGACTCTCTCATTAATCGCCAAGTCGAATCAAAGTAACGAGTCGTACGTAGTGAGTGTTAGTGTTTCCGGGGACATTTTGGATGAAGTTAGTAGCTGCGAATCACGAAGGAGTTGAAGTGTAAGTGTACTTTACTCCGGGGTGAGGTGTAGTAGTTGCGCGACTCGCATTGTGGTGTTGCGAGGATGGCGTTGCGAGTCGAGTGAATATTGGGGTCGAGGTTCTTTTCAAGGTTTAAGACACTGGATGGTAAGTCAGCAAGCCGAGTAGTCGACTTATGAAGCAAAATGATGTCCTTGTGTCGTCGAGATTGTCGTACTGCGGGTCCAGTGGTCAGTGGTGTGCGTGGTTTAGTCGGTCTTTGCAGGTATTAGGAGGTCATGCAGTGGTTGGATATCCTCTGCTATGGATCTAAAGTCCGTTAAGGTACAGGTTAGGTGGCCACCGAGCTGGAGTTCGTTGCTTTTTTTTCTAGGTTATAGCAGAACTAGAAGCGGGCGTCATCAACACCCGAGACGCGGCCGAAGCGGTCCAGATTCCGAGCGGTACAGCAGGTTGCCGAGAATTGCCATTTTGAATCTCAATAAACTCCATTTTTCTTCCCACTGGTTTGTTCTTACTAGCGAGTGTCGTTATCCCTTTGTGTGCGTGTCCTTGCGAATAGTTCGAGCTAAAGTCTATCACCGAGGGTAATCAGTTTATCCCCATTGTCACGTCATTGGTTGTTCCGGAATTATTGTTGTTGTTGCTGCTCTTCTTGACCTCCCTATTCGAGATTCAAGCCTCAAGCCGTAGCGTGGGTCCATTTGAAATGGAAGTAACGGAGAAATAGTGTCGTGGTGTTTGGTTCTGAGCTAACCCTTGGTAGGAGGGACTCAGTTGAGTGGTATAATCAAACACAATGTTACAAATGGCGCCCAACGTGGGACCACGCTAACGACAGCAACAATGAAGGGTTCGAGTTCGAAGCAAATCGAGGTTGTGATTGTCCGTATTGTTGTTCCTGGTGGAGTGCCGTGAAGTGTTCAGAATTTCGAGGTGGACAAAGTAGTATCGGGGACTAACACCGAAGTACTAGTTGTGTGAAAAGAAGCACTCGAGATCATTTCAACCCTCACCAAGAAGTTGAGGAAGAGTGTACGTGGGTTGAATCTCTTTTAGCGATCGGAAGAAATTCTCTTTGAATAATTATTCCAGCATTCCCTCGCGGATTTTTAACTGGAAATTATTCGAGCAACAGCGGGTCAAGGTGCTGTTCTTACACGAAGTAACCTCCAATACGCTCTCGAGTAAACAAGATACAAAATCTCCTGTTAGAGGGTCAAGTAAATGGGTCAAGTTTCTTTTTTTTGCAGGGAGATCGAAGAAGACTGACTGTTTCCCTTGTGAAGTTTTGAGACATGATAGTTTAGCGGAAAATAGTAGGTCGCATTGGGTTCAGAGCTTAGAGACAAGGAATTATATCGACAGTGACTCGAATTACAAGTGCTCTGGATGGAGGCCTTAACCTCATGAACTACGTCCCGATCACTTCAGGGGTACAATTATTATCAATTTCCCGGTCAGAGCGAATTATGACTATGGTTTCTGCGCACCAGTCAGCGACCTGGTGGCTTACAAGAGAGAGTTTTCGGGCAGTGTCCCCGCCCATCTACGGGTGTCAAGGACCCCTCGGCTCAACGAATGTCGGCACTATTTCTCGAGGAACAGATCGAGAAGACGTTCGTTCAGTACTGCGGAGATAGGCAGCCCAGATTTCTATATCTGGACCCTGCTTACGCTTCAAGGCCGTCGTTGTATCCAGGTTCGCCTCGATACAGAGAAGCGAGAGCCCTGACGTCAGGGAAACAGCGAAGAAGAGTGAGCGATGAGCGTGTTTTAGACGCAATTAGGCCCGAGCTCACTCGACAGGCATCTCGTCCGCAGAAGCGAAGGCGAATTTCTCCAACGACTAAGGCCAGTGAGTGGGATTTGGAGATGCCCTCTGAACCGCTATTCTTTTCCGTCGGTCGATTAAGAGTAGACTTCCGAGATCCCAGCCCAACTAGCTTAGATTCGTGGTGATGAAGACGTCGAGAGAAGCGAGAGTATCGTTTCGGCAGGAGCTCATGGCGGCAAGATTCGAGGCGACCAAGAAGAGACTTTAGAGATTTCAGTCTTAGTAGTTCAAGCTCTTCGAGTAGAGGTAGCTCAGCATCGCGTTGCCGAAGACGTCGAGGTAAGCGAGAGTCTCGCATCTGAAGGAAATCGAAACGAGAAGATTCGAGTCGACTTAGAAGAAATTTTAGAGATCTCAGTTCCACTAGTTCAAGCTCTTCGAGTAGAGTAACTCAACATCGTGAGTGTTGTGCCTAGTTGCGTCAGAAGAAGAAGAGAGTGATGTAGGGGGGCGGACGCGAATAAAGATGAAAACAAAGGAGGAACGACAATCGAAGTTTGAGGACGAAGTTGTAGCCGCGGCGATCCGCAGTGGAGCTATGGCCATTAAACCATGCTTCATCTGGAAGTTTGAAAACCATCGAGCGTCAGGATGCCCACGGCGTATCGGCTATTCCTGCCAACAGCCGGGCCACCTATTTCAAGTATGCCCAAACCGTCAGCATGTGTCCCTTAGCCATACGGCCTGCCACGGGTGCGGCAGGGAAGGAATATTATTAACAGAGTGCCCCAATTGTCGCCCCATTCTCGCGGCTTTGGGAACTGGGACCGCCAGGTCACAGTATGGACCCCTACGACCTGCGCAGTAGTAGTTGAGGTCCAAACCGAGGAAGTGGTGGTAGGAAGGGGGGTGCATGGGGTCGAGTCCAACCGTAGAGGTAGGGGAGATCAAGGCCAGGCACCGGAAGAGAGGGAAAGTTCGAAGGAAGGAGGGGGGCGATGCTGACGGAGATGAAGCTTTGTGTAATGGCTTCGAGAGTGATGACGTCTTGTGTGATGGCTCCGGAGAAGGGAGATGACGTCTTGTGTAACGGCTTCAAGAGTGAAGAAGTCTTGTGTGATGGCTCCGGAGAAGAGAGTATTGAATCCTTATGTGATGGCTGAGAGAGAGAGAGAGAGAGAGAGAGCGAGAGAGAGAGAGAGAGAGAGAGAGAGAGAGAGAGAGAGAGAGAGAGAGTAGTGAAACCTGGTGTAACGGTTTTGAGTTAGAGTGAGCCTTGTGTTACGGCTCGAGTAGAGAGTGAAATTAAATCTAGTGTATCAGTTTCGAGAGAGAACGAGCTTTGTATTACGGCTCGAGTAGAAGGTAAAATTAAGTCTTCTGTAACGGCTTCGAGAGAGAGAGAAAGAGAGAGAGAGTGTGTGTGTGTTGAAGTCTTATGTGATGGCTTCGGAAGAGATGATGTTGAAGTCTTGTGCAACGGCTCAGAGAGAAAGCGAGTTTTATGTGACGACTCCGGGAGAGAACAAACCTTGTGTGATGGCTCAGAAGAAGAGGAAATTGGAGTTTTGTGGAACCACTATGAAGAAAGGAGCAGTGCAGTCTGGTGGAGCGACTTCTCGGGAGAAAAAGATTACTCTGGTCAGTTGGTTACCTTCAAGCAGTGAGGATGAGAGTGACATTGAGAGTAGGACAGAAGAAGAACTAGGAGAGAGCAAAGTACCGCAGATGTATTTGGACGGAAGGAATTCTTGTGAATCGGAAGGAGAGAAGTGTTATTCCTTTCAACCAGAATCAACAACACCGTCAGCAGAGGAGGATTGAGGGTCGATAAAGAGTATCAAGTATTTAAGTGTGGGGAAGACGCTATTCAGGAGAATAGCGGGAAGTTAGAAGAGATCATGGGAATAGAAGAGGTCGGTGAAGAGGTCAACAGGAACCTTATTCGAATAGTGATAGGGGGCGAGTCCTACTTAGCTTTGTTAGATCTCGGTACCCCGATCTCGCTTGTAAGTCCCCTAAATAAAAATCGAGAAAGACTTCAGAAGGTCAAGTGTCATGTTACAATTTCTACCATGTTGTTGTCGTCGGCGTCGAGGACGATCAGCGTGATACACGCACAATCACTTCCGGGTCAAGAGAATGCGGAGAGAGCGAGTGTCGAGAAGGGGGTCCCGCGCACTGGAGGATCGCGCAACCTGGAGCGCGGTCACAAGACCGGGGCGGAGAGAGAGAGAGAGAGAGAGAGAGAGAGAGAGAGAGAGAGAGAGAGAGAGAGAGAGAGAGAGAGAGAGAGAGAGAGAGAGAGAGAGAGAGAGAGAGAGAGAGAGAGAGACAGAGAGAGAGAGAGAGAGAGACATAAGCCTTTATTCGCTTTCACAGCAAAAAGAAACATACAATGGAGAATAATATATAATAAAAACAAAAGTGTAGAAAAACAAGATTTAAATAACAATACATAAAATTCGCATATTATAATATTCAGTACATGTCTCATATCACAGATGACAAAAAAAAAAAAAAAAATACGATATTATAGAATACAAAATAGTGTTTTGTCAAAGACCTATCTACAGATTTTTCTTATCACATAAGTCGTAAGATGACGTCACAGTTTAGTGATGAATACACATGTCAGATGACGATTTTCTGAGCTATAAATATAAAAAAAGATTATAAAATTATAAAATTTACAGAGAAAAATAAATAAAAAGATATAAAATATCACAGTTTCGGTCATTAGGCTTGGTAAAAAATCTATCACAAAAAGACTAGATTACTAAAGACTAAATTAAAACTATGTTACGTTGCCAACTCCCACTATCCCCGCGTTGGAGGACTAACTGTCAAGATCGAGCAGATGTTGGCGTACCGCCCTCTTAAAGGAAGATATGGATGGTAGATGGCGCAGGGTTTCCAGAGTCACTCCAGGGATGTTAGGCTCTGGAGGTATACCTCTATTGGAGGCGCGGGACCTATGCTTATTAAATAAGGAAGCTAGATACTCAGGTTCGCATAGCCGAGGGATTTTGTAGAGTAAGATGGCTTCAAAGTAGAGCCGACGCGACTCTGCACGGAGCCAGCCCAGTCGCCTCCTATAGAGGGAAATGCGTTCATCCCTCCTAACCCCAAAAATATATCTCACACCAGAATTACTCAGTCGCTGTAGACGTATTCGTTGTTCACCCGACGCGTTTAGGTACACAACATTACAGTAGTCCAGGTGTGGTTGGACTAAAGATTGGACTAGCCTTCTGCGGAGAGTCTCGGTGGTACAATCCCTTATAAACCACAAGCTGTTAAGGGATTTGTTTACTTTCTTCGTTCAGAATCAACTTGCGGCCTCCATTTAAGTTTACTATCAAGTGTAACACCGAGACTCACGACTGTATCACTAAACGGTACATTCACTCCGTTCTGTATGTCAACTCTTGGCAAGTTCCATGAATTGATATCATTTACGTTCTTCTTTGAGCCAAAAAAATTGCTTTAGTCTTGCCAGCTGTTGGTATTTAGGCATTTTGCAGGCGGAGAAATAAGAACAAAAGGTGTAATTACTGATATGTTATTGTATTTATTACTGCTCTTCTATACAAACTATTTCTGTAATACAATCTTTCTTCTGTTATATGCGCGACTTCTCGCAAGGGTTAACATTACCCGACTGACTGACACGCTCGCTCGAGCTCGCATGGATACTAGTAGAGGGGAGGGGGAACTGCCGCAAAACAGAAGAACTTTCTGAGCTCGTATATGTATATACATATATCCGACACTCCCTCCCGAGGGAAGTTCCTTCTCTATTCTGCTATATTTGGATTTTCTAGTATCTGTAATCAAAGAATTTGTTAATAAAATAATATAACTATTGTTTATCTACTCTAAATTCAGTATTCTACTTATCAATCGTCTGAGTACCATTTAGCAGTGCTCAATCTCTTTTCTACGCAATCTTTTACATAGCGTCTCTAACTTCAGCACATGTCTATGTGACACTTGTATTTTTATGCTCGATTCTTCTGCTCTATTACCACAATATAAGTTTGCAGAAAATAATTCTTCTCTAATAACTATTTTAATGAATTGTGATTAAGCATATCGTTTTCTGACTGGCTTTACTTATCTTCGCATACTCTGCTCGACAGTTAAGGCGTAGGAGGGTGTTGCTTATTTGGTTTCCATACAATCATATTATTTCTGTATAATTTTGAATCCATTAGTTTCTTTTCTGAGATTTATGTCATGTGTTTTAAGTCTGTTTCAATAGTTTATCTATAGACTCCTTTTACTAATAATAATTCAGCATCTGTTATGTTCTTTAGTGTCCACTCAATATATTTCTAGCTTACGTTATATTACTCCCACAGTGTTTGAAAGGTACTATTTACAGCAGTATTTCAACTAACTCTCTGTATTTTGCAATTTCCGTAGTAGTTACTTTCTTCAACTTTTGTTTGCTTATTTCATTGTTTTTTGTTGTGTTGAATGCGGATGGATCGTGGACGGTAGAGGTTCAAAAAAAAGAGTATGCGTTTCGTGTGGAGAAAAGATTGGTTTATTGCCGTAGTCCGTTGTGCCGTTGCAGGCATACAAATGTTGCTGTCTCTCTGGCCGTCGCGCGTGAACTGCCGCCGGCCGGGGCTGCGAAGTGCGATCGGCGTGCCTGGTAGTAGGGGGGGGCGGTAGAGAGACGCGTGGAGAGCACTGACTGGTACGGCTCTCTTACGCATGTATGTGCTGCCGGAGTAGGGGAATGTTCTCGGCTGATCACGTTGAATCCCGAACATTCCGTCCACCTTCGCCAAACTGGCGAATGGTCCTTATTCAGCAGAGTGAAGACGGACGATCTTGGCGATGGGGCGACGAAGAGTTGTGGTGGCCATACGCAGATCGACCACGCGAGTGATTCCATCACTCCCTGGATGAATAGCCGTGATGCGTGCGATAGGCCACTTGGCTGGAGGCGTAAGCTCGTTGCGAACGAGTACGAGCTCGCCCATTGTGACTGGTGGTTGCGGCTGTCTCCACTTCATGCGGGATTGAAGAGACGTCAGATACTCGCTGGACCACCTGGCCCAGAAGTGTTGTGTCCGCTGGCTGATCAAGAGCCAACGCTTTCCTGGAGGAACATTGAAGTTGGTGACATCTTCTTCCGGAACTATAAATGAAGAACGTTGTATGAGAAAATGAGAAGGTGAAAGGAATTGAAGGTCAGAAGGATCATCGGTGAGAGCAGTTAATGGTCTGGAGTTAAGGCAAGCCTCAATTCTGCACATAAGAGTCGCAAGCTCCGACAATGTGAGAACTTGATCTCCAAGGACTCGGCGCATGTGATGTTTTGCCGATTTAACTGCAGCTTCCCAAATACCTCCAAAATGAGGCGCACTGGGAGGATTGAAGATCCACGAAGTTCCTTCTTGAGCGAGAGACTTGACAATTGTCGATGTAAGAGAAGAAGAAGCGACGATCATCTGCTTTAATTGAGCATCGGCACCTACAAAGTTGGTTCCTTGGTCCGAATATAATTTTTTACAATGACCTCTACGAGCAGTGAACCGATGAAAAGCAGCGATGAACGCTTTACTAGAATAATCCTCGACAACCTCGATATGAACAGCACTAGTGGCCATACAAATGAAGATGGCTATATAACCTTTCATCGTGCCCTTTCCTCTAGTTTTAGTGAGGCGAAGATGAACAGGGCCGGCATAATCGACACCTGAGCATTCAAAGGGTGAAGAGTGTCGGACGCGAGACTTGGGTAACTCGCCCATTAATTGGGAAGGCACTCGAGCAGCATGGCGATTGCATGTGAGGCAAGCTCTGATGACTTTCTTAACCGCGGATCGACCTTTCATTATCCAATACTGTCGTCTTAGCGTGGCAAGTGTTAATTGAACACCACCATGGAGAGTAAGTTGATGAGCATCCTCAATTAATAGAGTGGTAAAGTGACAATCAGCAGGTAAAATAAATGGATGCTTAGCATCTTCTTCGAGAAGAGAGTGAGAAAGTCGACCGCCCACCCTGAGCAACTGATTTTGTATCATGGGGTTTAAAGGTAAAAGAGAGCTTTTGGTCGAAAGTTTACCTTTTCTTTGTAACTGTTGGAGTTCAAGTTTAAAATAAGCCGTTTGAACTAGATATATCAGACAAAGTCTGGTGTTCTCAATCTCACTAACACTTATTCCCTTAGAATCCGGAGTGTGATGGCATAGTAGGGATTGAAGAACAGTACGAAAACTAACAACCAAACTTGAAGTCGCTTCGCGTTCAGTTTTCGAGCAGATTCTGAAGATGAATCTAAAGCAGTGCGATGCCATACGATATAACGTATTTAATGACGAATATTTGTTAATAAGACTCCAAATTTCTGGAGTATTCTCGACAGAATTTGGAGTGCCCTTGCTAGCGACTAGAGAGTGGCTAGGACGAAGATTCAGACTATTTACTGTAACATTGAGCTGATCATGAGCCTTTGACCATGACTCATGATTATCGGAGAGCCAGGTGGGACCTTTCCACCATAAACTATACGAAACTAGTTTTGAGGGCTCAATACCTCGTGAAATAACGTCTGTGGGGTTATCACTTGATCGTATGTGATGCCAGAACGCATCAGGTAGCAGGCTATGAATCTCGGAGCACCGGTTAGCGACAAAAACGCCCCATCTAGAGGGGTGGTCTTTTAACTAGAAGAGCACGTCAGCAGAATCAGACCAAAGATGAACACTCTCAACCTTTCTTGGGAAAGATTCGAGGAATGTGTGAACCAGTCGAGCAAGTGGCAACGCAGCGCGAAGTTCTAAGCGAGGTGTGTTTAGCGTCTTAAGTGGACCTACTCGCGTTTTAGCCACTTGAAGCGTGACAAGCGCTTTTTGAGTTTGCATCAAGCGCAGGTAGACTACTGCACCATACGCAAATTTAGAGTGGTCCGCGAATCCGTGAATCTCAAGTAATTCACATTGGGGAGTGTATCCGCTCCAGCGATGGATTTTAATCAGACAAGGGAATGAAGATCTTGCAACCAAGTCTGCCACCGATTTGAGATATCAAGAGGCAGTTCTTCATCCCAACTAACCTTCAGAATCCATAAAGGTTGCATAATAATCTTAGCGGTTATTACGGTAGGAGCCAACCACTTCATGGGGTCGAAGATGCGAGCAATTCTAGAGAGAACCGAACGATTGGTATATGCCGAATCAACGGGAGCATTTTCGATATGAAAACTAAAGTAATCTGTGTTAGGTTGCCAATCTATACCTAAAATTGGTACAGAGGTTTCAGAAGCAAATAAAGCAATGGAATCTGCAGCTAACATATTCGAGGGTAAGGAAGAGAGTACTTCAGTATTGTTTGAAGTCCACTTAGGAAGGTTGAGATGACCTTGTTTAAAGAGAAGAATTAATTAATCTTGTCTTTTCAATGCTTCATCAAGTGAATATACACCTGTAAGCACATTATCCGAATACATCTCTGTTCGAACAGCTTCAGCTGCGATTGGGAAAGTTTGGCCATAGTCTGCGGCTAATTTCAAAAGAGTTCATATAGCTAGAAAAGGCGAACAGGCCAAACCATACGTCACTGTTGTTAATCGATAAATTTGAATGGGTTCACTCTTGTCAAAACGCCATAAAATCGACTGAAAGGGTTGATCACATTGTTCGACACCAATCTGCCTGAACATTTTCTCCACGTCAGCTGAGAGGGCGATCTTGTACCTTCGCCAGGCGCAGATCAAAGCGACGGGATTTTGAAGAAGATTAGGTCCAATGTGAAGAAGATCATTGACAGAAATTCCTGTTTTGCTCTTGCTCGAGCCGTTAAACACAGTACGCAGTTTGGTCGTCGTACTGGTTTCCTTCCATACACCGTGATGTGGTAAGAAGGCTTGATTCTTAGGAAATGAATCTAAATCAGTGGTAAGAGTCATATGACCTAAGTCAATGTACTCTTTGATGAATTCAATATACGCTGTTTTCAGTTTTTCGTCCTTAGTGAAGTTAGCTTCAAGACGATTGAGAGCGCGTAAAGCGGCAGAATATGAGCCTTCGAGGTGAGCAGAGCTCAGAGTTTCTCGATCCTTCCAAGGCAGACTTACTATGTACCGACCCGACTCATCCTGTCGAGTGGTTTTTTGATAAAAATCCTCGCACGCCTGTTCGTCAGGTGATTAAGATTTTTTGTCGACAGGTATTTCCTCCGCCCTCCAAAAATCTTGTACGAGCTCCAATAGTTTGGCTTCATGCTCGCAGCTGATCGAACAATGAAGAGATATTCATTCTAGCCCTATTTCTGAAGTTGAAGAAGAGAGATTACCTGTCAAGAGCGATCCAAGTTTGGAACTAAGTGCTATCGGCTGAAGACTTTGGCCCTTAACTATTTGATTTTCAATGATTTGCGCATAAACGCTAGCACCGAGTAGAATATCGATACGCGAAGGTTCGAGATACTTGGGGTCTGCTAGTTGCAGCCCTCTTAAGTATTCGAAATTTGTATTACCCCCTACGACGGGAGGCTTATACGACGAGAGTTTTGGCAAAACTATAGAGTCAACCTTTAGAGAGAAGGTTGAATCAAAATGAGGTTGTATAGAAAGACAAGCTACCTTAGAAGATACGGCAGCTGTCTTTTCGCCTATACCTTGAATGTGCGTATGACTGGTTCTACAATCTAATGAGAGCAGGTTACACAAGGCTTGTGTAACAAGTGAGATTTGAGATCCGGGGTCGATGAGCGCACGAACTAGAATTTTGGTTCCGGTAGGACCAAGGGCGTTAACCCTAGCGGTAGCTAAAAGTACTCCAGCACTTTTAGTACTTACTCCACTATTAAGGGAGACTGACTGTGAGGCAAGTTGAAAGTCATGGGAAACGACAACATTGCTACAGTTTGGATTAGTGGTGCCGGGCACTGAGTCAATCTGATCAGTCTGCGGCGAACCGATTACTTGATTGCTGTCAGTGTGCACCAAAGTGTGATGCTTAGCTTTGCAAAGAAAGCATCGATATGTGGAAGTACAATTTTTAACGTAGTGCTTTCCTAAACAATTGTAACAAAGATTAGAAGATCTGATCAATTCCTTTCGCTCAGGAATCGTTTTATTGAGAAATCGTTCACATCTATTCGTAAAATGATGTTGATTACAAATCGAACATTTCTTTTTTGTTGGGTTCGAAGATGAGGTTTGATGCGAATAAACCGACTGAGCATTGTCATGTTCTGATTTACGAGGTTTTGAATTATTTGTTGAAGACGATCTAGTGCCAGCTTCTGTGGCCTCTAGAGTGAGGGTTTGACTTCGAAGAAAGGCTTGAAGTTGTTCCAATGTGGGTGGATCAACACTATCACCAAGATGTCTTTCTCATTCTTTACGAGTATTCAAATCAAGCTGCTTAAGCGAGAAATGTTCCATCAGATCACTACCTAAAGAATCCGCTCTATTAAGGGATATTAGACTAGCTACAGGGTTGTAAAGTTGACTGAGAAGATTTCTGAAATGTGAGAACCAACAATACGACGTTGATTTTCGTAATATTTGATTAAAGCTGTCCAGGCCCGTTCATAATTATCACCAGAAATAGGAAGAGATTTAATTTTCACCAGTGAGGTGAGTGCGAAGATAATGCAATTTCAAGACAGGCGTTAAGTCTTCGCGACGATGTATGACCGAACGAAAGACATCCCTAAAATTCTCCCAATCAGCGAATTTTCTTAAAAATTTAGGTAAATCTATTTTTGGCAAAGATTGAAGCGAAGTATTAGCATGAAGTGGGGACTTGGGTGGAGCCAGAGCTTCAGTTTGCTTAGAGGATCCTGGCGCAGAGCTCTGTTCTTCTAAACTTTCCAAGTAATTTAGAAACTCACCCTTTCGATCATAGAAAGTGTCTTCAACTAAGTCAAACATATTAGTTTTGAAGTAATCATGCTGCAAATGGACAGATTTGAGGTTTAAGATCTTCTCGTGATTTATTTTAAAGGCATTGTAATTCTCCTCAAGCCCGGTTAAACGAGCCTTGGCGTTACCCTTATTCATTTGATCTTTACCTTTAGATTTGAAGTTTTGAAAAGAACTATTAATTCTAGCTTGGAGTAACAACTGTCTAGTATGTAGTCCCTCCATTTTGAGATAAAGTTAATTAGACTAGTAGCAAATTTGACTATTTAACCTTTTTGGTATTGAGTTAACTATTCTTGCCCACTCGAGAGTAGAACAAGAAATAGTGAGAGTTATTACATCTAAGTCTTAATCTAGGTTATAATACTTATGCTAGTATGAACGTGACGATGCGCTTGACGATGCATCGTTGAATGCGTCTGCTAACGTTCCCACGGTGAGTCAGCTGATGATGGCACTGCGGTGGCTGTACGGCATCAAGACTCCTACTGTCGGTAAATGCGGCTATCCCTGCAGCGTAGTCAGCTGTTGAATCAGGAACGTGTCCAGGTGAAGGTCAGCAGTCGATGTTGAAATCACGATGAATTGTCATCAAGCCGCAATAAACTGCAAGGTCCAGAAACATAAGTATTTGCTAAGTCAGATATTGCATTCAACTTTCTCAAGACAAGTTAAATATTATAATTAATTTTATAATAACTCAAACTCAATTAAGTTGTATTAATCTCAAATTAATTTACGCAATTTGAATTAAAGTAACATTGACTAAATAAGATTAATAAATTTTCTTAGTATTGCATGAAGAGACTAGAAAAAGTCGCACAAATAAATTCAAATAAAATTGGAACGATACGTATGGCCAAGTATTAGGACGTAGCATCCTGGCGCAATCCTAGCGCGGTGCAGGTGGGCTCAACCGGCTGGTGTGAGCGAAGCAGATGGACTTGTCCATGTACAGCTCTGTTCCGCTGACGCGCCCCCTGGCTTATGAAAATGGACTCGTCCCCTCCAATTATGCTTGGTGACGACGTACGTGGCGTCCTGGACGTAGCGCGTCCTTATGGTCGTCCTCTTGAAGATGTCTCTTCCTCCTTCGTGGAAAGCTTCCTGTATGCCCGGTGAACGCCTCGCGTCTACGCGGGTACTCCGTGGCTTGACTCGTGTAAGCCCCGTAGCGTGTAGGCTCCACGCGGGTGCTCCTTGGCTTGACTGATGTGGATCCCGTAGCGTGTAGGCTCCACGCGGATGGTCCGTGAATTGAGAGGCGTGAACCCCTTTTCGAATCGTTGCAATAGCCGGCAACGATTAAATGATCATCGTACGATCGCGATGATTCTAGAGCTGGTTTAACCGTGGCTCTGATAAGAAAGTTGCCACTTGTTGCTTTGAGTACGACAAGATGGCTGCCGATCACCGTACGAACGCGGTGATTCTAGAACCGCCGATCATCGTACGAACGCAATGATTCTAGAGCTGGCTTTACAGTGCACGCTCTTGGCTACAAAGAGAAGGTTGCCGATCACCGTACGAGCGCGGTGATTCTAGAGCTGGCTTTACAGCGCACGATCTTGGCGACGTCTTGGAGTCGATAGACACGCACTCCAAGGCGCTTTCAGAAATGGGGAGAATAGCAATTGATGTGCTATTTTCCCCCTCGGAAGCCTTAGAAGGTGGCTTCCGAGTACACGCGACGGCGATATTCTAGCGAGAGGGAGAGAGACAGCAGCGTACGCGCGTAGTCGGCATGTGCGCACATGCAACTTTTACGGCACTCACGACCGCGAACACTTTGATGCGTACCTGTAGAAGAAGTTGGCTATCTCTACGCCACTCGAGAGTGGACGTAGAAGATAGAAAGAAATTTTTTCCTCTGCGTGGCCATCATGAAATCCTCCCACGATCCGGCTCGAAGGAGCAAATGTTTTTTGTTGTGTTGAATGTGGATGGATCGTGGACGGTAGAGGTTCAAAAAAAAGAGTATGCGTTTCGTGTGGAGAAAAGATTGGTTTATTGCCGTAGTCCGTTGTGCCGTTGCAGGCGTACAAATGTTGCTGTCTCTCTGGCCGTCGCGCGTGAACTACCGCCGGCCGGCGCTGCGAAGTGCGATCGGCGTGCCTGGTAGTAGGGTTGGGGGGTGGGGTGGCGGTAGAGAGACGCGTGGAGAGCACTGACTGGTACGGCTCTCTCACACATGTATGTGTTGCCGGAGTAGGGGAATGCTCTCGGCTGATCACGTTCAATCCCGAACATTCATCTTTTCTATCTCGTGACTTTCCATCGTTTAGTTGATTAGTTATCAAAGGCGTTTCCTGTGAATGCATTCGCAATGTCCAAATATAAGTATATACATTCTATATATTCATTCAGTGTAAGTTTCAACTCTATGCCTTTTCTATTTTTGTCTACTCTCATATTAAGGAAGCGGCTATCTTAAATTGGTCATTGTGAATTTTGTTTCAGCTTATTTTTATTCATCTCTAAATCATTCTTATTATTACTTGTTATAACTATATCATTTACATAAAATATTAAAATTAATATTTTTCCTTTTCTACTATTAATACACAAGCCCTGTTTTATGTTGCCACTCTAATTTCTAATGGGTTGTTTAAATCATTTAGTGCCCTTTATAATCTGCGGACTTTGGAATTTTTCATTTAGTCTCAACAGTCTATACCTCTCAATATTTCTACTTATTTCTCTTTTTCTATTATTGAGAAATGTTATATGTATATATATTATGTTCACATCTCATTTACATATCTCTAAGTCATGTTTGTCCGTACAGACAAGTACTAATCTAATCAAAGATAGTCTAAATATCGAACCATATGTTCCACTCAAATCATAATGATTTCTCTTCTCAAATATTCCAATTACCAACATAACATTTCATTTATCTTTAATATTTGCTTTTCTCATTCCTTAGATCCCATTCAGAATCTACCATGTCGCGCTTCATTCTATTTATCATTTTAAGTTTTATGTAAGTTTCCAGACTTTATTTTCTTACACAGATTTTCATCCTTTTCTATCAGGAATAGCCTATTCGTTTCTTTCAAATGTACTTCTCTATAAGAGGTTTGATCTTCATTTAATGAGACAAGCAGTGTCTACATCTCATCCTTCTCTAATTCTGTATTCTCTTTCTCTGACACGTCTAATTGTTGCTCTTCACTAATTTATTTTATTTTTCCTCGACCTCTTTCTTTGAGCTCTCCCTCCGTTTTCTATACTTCTTTATCTTCATCTAAGTTCTCGTGAAATTCTGATAGCCAGATCTTTTTGTTCATTTGTTTAGTCACTCTCATTTCTCAATTTTCGTGTTGCTCTATTTATCTTCAAACACATATTTTTCTTTTCAATTTTACATCTCTACGTTTTATTATACTTTCTTTCTTCAGGACAACAAACACGTCAATCCAATTTGTATTATATTAGCCCTACTCATTTTGTTATTTTGCTGTACTTGAAACACAGTTTTCTTCGAACTTTAAAATATACTAATGTACCAAATATAGTTGGTTAGTTGTAACAACCTTTTCTAACATCTCTAGAGTGAGGTTACCAATAAATAAAATCACTGCTCTGATCTGCCTAACTTTTCATCTCAACCCATCTAATCGCTTGCACTGATAGTAAGTATTTCTGCTTGGTTGATCGTTTATTTCATCTATTGACTTCATTGGATATTACACAGTTATTCATTATTAAGGTTTTGTTGTTTCTACTCTAGTCTTGTTAATTGGCACTTTATTTAATTTGAACATCAGACATACTTCACAGTCTAAGATCATCTTATCTAATTTAATTTTATCATGCTACTCTATGTTTTACATTTGACTGTATTTCTTTTACATATACCACCTCATGTCGAAGTCTTGTATGCTGAAGCTTTTCTTAATTACATGTTTATCTTTCATTTTAACTGTCACTTGAAACTATTTATCTGTATCGTCTCTAATTATAATTTTGCTATTAATGTTAGCTTATTTTCTATCAATTGCCATGTTAGTAAAACTTTTGTTGATTTGAGTTTTCATTCTCCTCAAAGTTTTTCTCCTTCCGATTGTACCACACTTTCTTTGGCTGCTTCTCTATGAGTCTACATATTCAAATATTTTATCTTTTCCCGTGTCCTTGCTTATATTATCCATCCCTTCTACTTTCACCTCTATTCTCCAATAAGGGCTTTAATATATTCCCATTATTGAAACTTCATTGGACTTCTTATTTTCATCATTAAATCTCACTACTTTACCTTCTCCCTCCGATTTGATGATTGAATAATTATTTTTGTTTGCACATCTAACTTCTACATTTGTTTTTAGTTCCAATGATTCAATATTAGTTTTGAATTTGACATATGTTCAGTGGCAGCAGAATCAGCTACGTGTGATTGTCTCCTCTATTTAAGCTTGTACCCATTCTATTTTCAAAACTAGTCTTTAAGCCGTTAATTTGTTATATTCATTTTCTTTTCATTTTCTATTTTTAGTCTTTTTATCGGCGTTTTTATTATTATTGTTTTGCGTTCCCCGTCCGCCTCTCATTATATGCCCTTTGTGTTTACAATTTCCATATCTTTCTCTAAATACTTTACTATTGGGCTGATTATCGTAATAAGGGTTTTGTCATTCGAGAATCCTACTACCATCTCTATTTTGTTGTCTACCACTTCTCTAAAGTCTTCTTTCTTTTACCAATTCTAAATTCATAAGAGTCCTTAAACCTACCATCTCTAGAATTATTTATTTTACTGTTCCTTGTATTTCCAGAGTCAAAAACTCTTTTCTCTTTTCGGAGGGCAGCTTTTAAGAACATGTTCTATATTGTTACATTTTCAATATTGGTCTCTAAGCCGCTCTATTTCTCTATTTCTACTGCTAATTTACATCCTTCGAATTTCGTAGCAAATATAAAAGGCTCTAGCTTTATGCATTATAAGCTTTATTCTTCTCTATATTTCCAAAATTTTAATCTGAAGAACTCTCTGAATTATCGAATTATAAAAAGCATCTCTAATTTCTTTCTCTAAGAATGTTTTTCTCCTAATATTGTGACTATTCAGTTCAATGAGTTTTTCATATTTGTCTATATATACTGAGGCTTTTTCTTTGCTAGGATTATAAACTAAACAATAACTATACAATTTCAGTTTCAATGAAACTGACGTTATATTAATTTTACAATTTTAATCTGCTCCGAGTTTTCTAAAATTTAGTTTGATTCTCTCTTATCTATAGTTTTGTGTTATAAATCTAACTTATTCTCATTCTATTTATTTATTATAATATCTTTGACTTCAAAATATCTTATTCCAATATATTCTCCTCTACATTGTTTGTTTCTATATTGTCTACTCCATTCAACACTTATACAACTTTTGCATAGACTTATACTTTATTTTATCTTTATCATTTATTTTATCTTTCTTCATTTTACTTATCTTATTATACATAATAAATTTAAGATCTCAATTCTTGTTTCCAATCAGTTAAGAAAACACATCTATTTTTATGCCGAAAATCACGGTTTTATCATGAATCTAAATTTGAGGCTATCTTTTACAGTTACTATCTCTAAAAGACAGTCAAATTGAGTAAACACCGTTTTTCTCCTTTTCAACTTTTCTAATTTGATATTACTACTCTATTTTAATTTATTATGATCTATGCTTCTAAATTCGAAAAGTGTCCTTTATAGTTACTATCTTTAAAAGTCTAATTTCATTCACCTTTTTCTTTCGTGTTTAATTTTAAATTTTCCTGATTTCGCTTCATCTCCTCTATTCGGATGCAACTCAGTCAACTTTGCTAAATGTGTTGTTATCTCAAATCTCATCAATCTTTGTCTACCTTTCTATCCACTATTTTATAGTAAAATGTGTATAGTCTACCTGACTATTCTCATATGACTTTTCAGCTCAGTCTGAAGTCTTGTGCTGCTTTACAGCAATCATGTTTTATAAAAATAACACCTCTATTTGCGCCTTGTTATCTGAAAAATAGATAAAAGGTTGTAATATTATTTTTCATTACTTTCTATTTTCTTTCGTAATTACTTAACACTTCTCTAGATTCAGTAATTTAACTCGTCTCTAACATGGACTCGCTGAGTTTCAATTTTTATGAATAAATGGTCTTGTTTCTGCTATTTGTAATGTACTTGTCATATTTCCAACAGTCTACTTCTCCAATTTTAAGTTCGCCCTTCTCTAGGCCTATCATCTCTAGCTATCTTTGTCTAATTTGCCTTCTCAATTTCCATCTTCTATTTTTCCTTCTCTAATTTCAGCCCTTGTACTTCAGGATCTAAGTAAAGCAGCGCTGCCCATCTCTACCATTTCTACCACATCTACGTTATTTGGCCCTTGTACAGGTCTATTAATGTAATATTATATTTCATTACTTTCTGTACAGTTCTATTCACTTAACATCTCCTTTATCGAACATCTCTATTTCTAATATTTCTATATCTAGTTTTAATATTTCTATATCAAATCGTTATGACCAAAATTGAAACTCTTATGGTTTACCGTACAGTACACTAAACATTAGCAATACTATACGACAATGAGCAGAGCAATGAACACTGAAACATTCAGGCACACTGCAAAGCTCTCACTACTGCAGATATATGACACGCGGTGCCCATCACCACAGCAGTGAACTCTGGAAGGCTATTTTATCTAGCGGTCCATCTATCTACTTATCTATTTATCCATGACAATCGCTCGTTGTTTAAGTAATGCGATATCTAGCTCTTTATTCCTATATACAAGAATAAGCCTCAGAGTTTTTGTTATTGCAGAATACGTATATATATGTTTTATGAAGCTTCATTTCTTTATTTAATAGAGCCATTTTATTTTATACATGAGTATAATAATTCATTTATTTATAGGCTCTTTATGTTATATTTTTCAGGCCTTTTGTTTAAAATTGTGTTTTAATTTAACCTTAATTATTTTCTCACAATTGTATTTTTATTTCATAGTACTTGAATTTTATTCGAATATTTATTTTCATTTTTGTCTTCTTTCATTATCTATATAGATTAATTTTCTCATATTCTTGTACTATTCATTAATAGTTAATTTTAATTTAATTCATAAATTCATATAATTTCTATTTGATTTCCCATCTACACATCAATATATTGCATGCAATTTTCTTCTCTATATAATTTTATTTCATTAATGAATTCTTATAATCTCGGCTCTATTCTCACGTCCACAAACACGCCTAAAATTACTATAGATCTTCCTTTATTTCAGTATATTCGTTGATATATATTTATCGATATGTATATGGATGTATATGTACATGTACACAATTTACTAGTTACGAGCATGTTTATCCGTGTCATTACATATACGTGTGTCTGCGCAGCGACAATATTAACAGCGCAGTAGCATTGACTCCGCTCGGTGGGCACCTCGTGTGTTTTTCTCTGCACGCTGCCGTCTATGGGTGTATTTGTCATTCTCTAGTCTATACCTATATGTTGCGCCGGGCGCTCTCGGCTGCCGCGCGAGTCGCGGGGACTTTCTCTCTCTCTCTCTCTCTCTATACGCACGCGTGGGGCTGTCGCGGCATCGCGCGAGCTCTCGACTCTATACTCGCGCTTTTCGTGCTCCTTCCCCTCCCTCCACTCTCCTTCTCTCCACTCTATCTAATATAGCGGGTCGACCCTTTTAAGCAAGACGGAAGGGGGAAGGAGACGCGTGCCCCTCGCGGCGGCCATGTTCAACGCGCTGCGCCACGCGCGCTTGTTTCCCGGTCGAGCCTGTTGTTCACGCCGGTGCCGATTCCAAGAATCGGCAAAACGCCGCTACGCGTTTTTTGGACTTTTGACATGCGGATTTTAGAATTTGTCAACTTTATGCTACTCTATTCAAAACGCACACTTTTATGGAAATTCACATCGGCCGAATGTGAATTTCGCTTGTACGGTTTTATGTGATAAATTTATCGCACTTTTTACGCTATTTTCTTTTCGCATTTACCTCTTTACTTTCTGTCTAATTTTCTTTCAACTCGCTCTTGCGTAATTCAATTATCTCATCTATTTCTATTTATTTCGTATCTCGAACACATTATTAACTACCGCATCTATTTCTATTTGCTTCGCATCTCGAGCTCATTATTAACTACCGCATCTATTTCTATTTATTTCGCGTCTCGAACTCATTATTAACTACCGCATCTATTTCTATTTATTTCGCGTCTCGAACTCATTATTAACTGCCGCATCTATTTCTATTTATTTCGCTTCATTATCACTTTCTACTCACTCTTACATACTTATATAAAATGCATTTTCACCTTGAGTGAGTCTGTCTATGGGCTCCATTGTTTCAGGCTGCCTGTTTGTCCTTGGTGATGCTTTTTCATCTCTCGATGTCCTTCTACAGACCTTCTCAATTTTCTCCTCTATCTCTCGTCCTTTCTTCTCCATGCTGTTTTTCTTTTCTACATTTCTAAATACTTCTCTTCTATAAACTGTCACCTTTTATTACTCACTCGCGCGCGCGCTAATGAAAATCTTTTTCTCAGAACGCAGGGAATGCGTGACAAGGCCCATAACCTGTTGGTATTTAGGCATTTTGCAGGCGGAGAAATAAGAACAAAAGGTGTAATTACTAATATGTTATTGTATTTGTGACTGCTCCTCTATACAAACTATTTCTGTAATACAATCTTTCTTCTCTTATATGCACGACTTCTCGCAAGGGTTGACATTACCCGACTGACTGACACGCTCGCTCGCGCTCGCATGGATACTAGTAGAGGGGAGGGGGAAATGCCGCTAAACAGAAGAACTTTCCGAGCTCGTATATATACATATATCCAACACCAGGGTTAAGACGCAGACCGGAGCTCTCCGCCCAATCAGAGACCAGCCTCGCCGCTTCCGCCAGCCCAGCCATACCCTCCCGAAATTTATTTTTGATGGTGTGGAGATAAATCTGGAGGTCGTCTGCGTAAAATAAGTGATTAACCGTATGAATGTCTAGTATGTCCTGCAGATCATTTATATACAAGCTAAACAGCAAGGGCCCCAGGACAGAACCCTGTTAACACTCAGATTGGTTTCTATCCACTCAGAATTTCCATTTTTATTGGAAATTGCCATCTGGGTGCGACCTTGCAAATACGATTTAATCCACAGGAGATTCATCCGTGAGAACCCAAGCTGGCGAAGCTTAGTTAGTATAGTTTTGTAGGCGAGATGGTGTTAAAGGCCTTACTGAAATCAAATAGCGGCAAGAGCGTCACCTTCTTTCTGTCCATGGCCATGCGTACGTCGTCGGTCAATTTTAATAGCGCTGTCTGTGTACTGTGGTGTTTTCTGAATCCGGCCTGGAGAGGGTCTAGAATTTTATTTTTATTAAGATACTGTGTGATTTGGGTATGTGCAATCTTCTCGAGTACCTTTGATAAAAAGCAGAGCAATACGATAGGATGAAAGTCTGAGACATTCAAGGAAGCAGTATTCTTTTTTAATGCTCTCAACTGCGTCTGTTTCCAGATACCCAGGAAGATTCCCTGAGCGAAGGAGGAGTTAAATATTTTAACAATGAAGTCGCCAATAATTGGGAGAGCCTTCACGATTACTTTTTAGGGTACCCCGTCTCCCCTTGTCTGCTAGGAAAAGTGTGACATAGCAAGGATAACGTCACTTAGATTGATTGGACTGAAATTGAAACTCTCCTTATTTGCAGATAGAATAGTATCCATTGCATCTTCTAAGTTCTCATGGGAAGAGACCGATATCCCCGCAAAATGCTCGTTAAGTTCGCCAAGCGTGAAACCATGAAGCTCCTCCTCTTTACGCTTAGGTAAGAGGCCGAGTTTACGCATTTCCTTCCAGATGTTTTTATTATCATCAAGAGCATCAGACAGGTAGTTCATAAGGAAGAAATTTCGCTCCTGAGCTGTACGAACGTCGATCTCGTTGCAAAGCCGAAGAAACTCATCGAGAAGTTCTGCTCGTCCAGTGCATTTATAGCGCCTGTGCGTAGCATTCCGCTTATCGACGAGCAGCTTTAATTCAGGCCCAAACCAAGGAGCATACTTTTTGTTCGGGCAAACCGTTTTTAGAGGTGCCAATTTATTTATTGCTAAATCTAAATTTTCATTAAGGTTTTTTAAAGCGCCTTCCAGATCGGATTTAATAGAATTCATGGCTGCCCAATCACAGCGAGAGAGCAAGTCAACGAGAGAAGTCGAATTTATACTTTTAAAGTCACGAAATGCAAAAGACTGTTTTGGAGAAGACTCTTTTACAAGAGTAGGTGAACGGATGTCCATAGTGACATCAATGATGCTGTGCTTGCCAAAACCGTGCAACCATTCATTCCTGAAGACTAACACCGTATCGTTCTCGTCAGTCATGACTAAGTCAATCCAGGTGTGAGAGGTTGGGGTATGGTGCGTGGGATCATGGCGGACTAGCTGCAGTGATAACTCCGCAGCCAGAAGCTTGATAGTGTTAGCGTCATCGGATGCACATAATAGGTCCGCATTCAGATCACCCATGATAATTTTGTGGCTAAATACACTGCTGAGATTGCGCAGGACGTTAAACAAGCCGCTGCCCTTCTGCATAGAGATCTTCAAGGGTCTGTAGATAACACCGATCAAAACTGGAGGAGAGTCGCCCTGCTATATGCTACAAAATAGATACTCAGGGATTGCAGGTTTACCTGGTGTTTAAGTATTAGAGAAAGCCAATTTATTAAGTTTAAATACATTGCGTACGTATAGGGCAACCCCGCCGCCATTTAAATTGCGATCTTGCCTAAGCAGTGAAAACCCTTGATCTGGATGAGACTGTCATCTACAATCGAGCTCAGCCATGTCTCAGCAATCCCAAAGATATCATAGGAGGGATGTTCTGCCATGAAAAGACGAAAATCCTCAATGTGAGCTCTCATCGACTTAACATTGAGGAACCCAACCTTAAGGGATTTCCCAACCCTCGACCCATTTCCCCGGGATTTAACTAGTTAGGATGAAGCCGCCGAATTCCGTATTGCATCTGCTCTCGGACTGTCCTGTGCAGTCCCGTCTCCGCATGTGTCTTTGTCTGTAACAGTGTTGGGAACCAACTGATGCGCCGTGAGTATGGCTTGCAAGTTGGCGGCTGACGCAAAGGCATTTGCACGCTCACATCCCTTACGCCTAGCTAGAAATCTGCCGTCCGTATGCCAGACGTACTTCAAACCAGCCCCAGTGCAGTGGGCTTCAAGCTCTTAAAAAATTGGTATTTTTCGTTGGACAGCGACTCATTTACGTAGATATTACGTGCTGGCATGCAGACTTCAGAGGACTGACGAAGTAACTCTGGGCTTATATCATTCGTTGTCAGGTAGTTACTAGCGAGCGCACGTCTTGCCCGCATCACATCCCTGACCAATCCGAGATAACTCTACGACGAATGACGGTGGCGTCCCCACGCCCGACCCCAGCTGCAAGTCCCTTACTGTGGCATTCTCACTTTCCCGTGCCGATCTGTGGGATGGGAGGACGCGGACGCCAGCGACGTGTTGAGCACCGCAAAGGCAACATCCCTTAGTGCCTCTTGCGAGGCAGTAACATCCCTTTTTAAAATTCCATGGACGACTACCTCGCAGTTCTCAGCACTCACGTCGCTGGACTCCGCAGTCCCCGCCCTACGAAGCGACCTAGGCAAGGACAGGTTCGCACTTTTTTTATTACAGGTGCGGAGATAGGTAGCATCAACGTTGTCAGTGCGAACATTATGATCAGTAAGATCAGTATGATGCCGCAGAGCATTAATAGTATTATTCAGACTTTGAAGCTGCTCCTTCATAAGCTTATTATCTTCTAAGAGCAGATGACGATCCATACGCAGTTCCTCCAGCTGAGAAGTCTGCTTAGTCACCAGCTCCTGCAGATCTGAAATACGTGATACCAGATCACTCTGCATCTCTCGTGCTGCTAGTGCTAGAGATGAGGAGTCGTCAGGAGGTGGAAAGAAAGAGAAACTGTCTTCTTCTTTCACTACTGAGAAGCAGACAAGTGCGAAGACTGGTGTGTCCCACCACTGCCCGCGCGGACTCACTTGATTCCGCCTCATGCAGGCCTTGATTTCATTGAACTACCCTTGGAGCATATCGAAACGCAGGAAAAAGAAATCTAGTGTACTCTCCGGTATCATCACATTATCGTTAGGAAACGGTACGTTATTATGAACGAACGATAGTCATGATGGTGTTGCGTTGTTGCTCCTTAAGGTGTTGACTGGCCTACTATTGCTAATATTTATGCTGCTGATATTACCGTTTGCAGTATGTTGAAAAGTAGAAAACGACTCCTCCGCGCAATTTAAATTTTCCGCCGGCGAAGCCTCTACTACGCTGGGTGCGTGCGTGCCGACAAGCTAGTCTCGCTAAGCAGCAAGTTTAGAAGGGGCTACTCACTCGACTCTGCGGAGAGAGCCGCGGGTGAGAGCGCGGGCAGAGGTGGGGCACCAGCCTTCGCACTTGTTTGCTTCTCAGTAGTGGGGAAGAAGACAGTTTCTCTTTCTTTCCACTTCCTGAGGAGGTCGGAGGGCGGTTGGCGCTTAGCAGCATATTCTGACATGAAGATGAAGATGCGTACTTACTTCCTTTAGGTAGAGCTAGGCCAGAAGCAGCTTGTGTATCTCGCAGCAAGGATGAGAGTAGATTCGCCTGTGAAGTTTTGGTTTTGATAAACGCTGGCTTCGACTTCGACACTGGCGATTTTTTCTTCTTCTCCCAGCATCTGTCACACGTAGCTACCATTTTTTCCCCCGAGCATTTCGTATGGCAAAGGAGCTAGCAGGTTGGGCACTTACTCGTAGGAGGTGTTGAAGAGTTGCCGCACACGGACATATTTTGCCACCGGATTCATGCCAGATGAGCTGGTTGAAAGTTGTTGTTGAAAGAGTTTGAAAATTGGCGCCGCCCGTGACGTCAATGGGAAAGCAAGTCAGCCAACTCCAAGGTAGAAAAGGTAGAGGCCTGCCGAGCTGTTCGCGCTAAAGTAAGCCAGCCGCACTCCTAACCTCTCAAGAATATTCTGCTTCGTAAAAAATGGTTTCCCAGGCTCAAATGAATGAAGCCGTGCAGTTATGCTCCATGTGCGTGGAGCCTACGGGAGGCTGAATATTCTACAATACAGTAAACTCACACAACACAAAGTGAAGGAAGATCATTGTCATGTTATCAAATGGGCTTTACATATTTAATGCTTACAGGTCAAAGGTCCATTTTTTGCAGTATTTTGCTAATTTCCCATATGTATGATCTGCCCGATTATCAGTGCCTCTTTACATATTACATCCACATCAGTAATAGCTTTTTTGTATTAAGCTGGCTCCGGCGCGATATATCTCCCTATATTATATAGACGTTACTGCTATATCTGAACGCAGTTCCTCCACCGTCCCCTCCACCGCCCTCCACTGTCCCCTCCACCGCCCTCCACCGCCCCCTTCACCGCCCTCCACCGTCCCCTCCACTTACCTATTTGCTGCTCCTCCACCGTCCCCTCCACTTTTTAACGTTAAATTCGTTCAAAAATCACGTTATTTTTTAATCTCAGTCAGACCATCGTCTCCTCTACCGCTCTCCACCGTCCCCTCCACCGCCCTCTACCGTCCCCTCCACCGCCCGCCACCGTCCTCTCCACCGCCCTCCACCTACCGTCCCCTCCACCATCCCCTCCACCGTCCCCTCCACCTCTGGACTACTACCGGACTATTGTTTTTTATGATAATCGAAAAACCATCAAAGAGAAAACTGTCACTAAATCTTTGAATTCGAACATTTAAAAACACTCAAAAACATACTAATTATTATTAGAACCAACATAGACAATTATGTTTTCAACTATTACCACATTTCGCACATTTGGAACAACTTTCCACACCACCACTGAGGTACTGTTATAGGCGCGTTGAATTTTTGATTTTGTTAAGCTTAGGTTTTATATATAAGAAATAATAATAATTATATATATGATTTTGGGACATGCCGAAATCATGTAGAATTACACAATAATTTTGTATATAATGAGCCTAAACACAACCATGGAATTCATCGCCAGTAGCCCTAAAAACCATGGGAGTCATCCCTCCGTAATCCTTCTTGACTCCAACCTAGCCCTTCCTTCCTCCACCATATAAGATGTGAATTAATTTTCATTACTTATTATTGTAATTTCTTTAAAATAAAAATTGTGCAAGTTTAAAATATAATGAAAATTAATTCACATCTTTATTACATTTAATAAACAAATATTTCACATTAATATATAAATATATAATTGAAATATTTATTTATTTATTAAATGTACAACAATATTCAGATTATTTATGATATTAAACTTATGAGAAGATACAACATGTCTTATATTTTCACAAAGGGTAATATTTTAATTAAAATGATTATTGTTATAAATTCCTTGAGCTTAGGAGAAATTGAGATCATATATAAATACGACATAAATTTTCACTCATCAAATCTTATAGTGTAAATTGTAGATTAAATTTCAAAAATTTCTTTCCATACAATGTTATCTATTATTAAAGAATTTTCTGAACAATTTTCAATAAATATATTGTTAGGATTTTTACATCGGGATAAAGCAACATATAACTGACCATGTGAAAATAGTGGTCGTCTAATAAAAATTCCAATAGAATCGAAACTCTGTCTTTGAGATTTATTTATTGTCATGGCAAAAGCTAATACAATTGGAAATTGTTTACGGTAAAGAATAAAAGGAAATGAAGATGAATCTGCAGTATTTAATGTTATTCGTGGAATAAAAACCTCTTCACCAATTCTTTCGCCTGTAATTATTTCTGCCTTAACATTATGAGCATATAATCCAGTTATTCTTAGACGTGTACCATTACACATTCCTTGTACAATACTTATATTTCTAATTAACATAACAATAGCATTTACTTTCAATTTTAATTCATGAGGTGGGAGACCTTCTCTAATATTGTTAAGCATTTCAATTGGATAATTTAAATGAATATTTTCGTCTGTTTGATCAACTCCTTTATGAGTTGCATAATCTAAACTATAATACGTATATACTTTTTTATTCAATAATTCTAAAACTTTATTATTAATAATTTTAGTATCTTTATTATGAGCGGTTAAGATTACACGATCTATTGAAGTTTTAATATTAATGTTACTATAAATTTCTTTACAAATATTATTCGTTTTCCATTTATTTGGAATAATAAATGGATTAATTTTTCCTTCATCCAATTCTAACAATAGTGAAGCAAATTCTTTATTTTTCGAACGAATATTTTGATTTAATTTTACAACTTTAAAAGGAGACCATAACGCAGAAAATTTAATTGTTTCTTCAATTATACTATTTTTGTGACCACATTTCATAACTGGAAGAATTTGCCGAAAATCACCTTCTAATATGATCAATTTTCTACACTATTTATTCAATTAATATAACGATATTTCATTGCTCTGGAGCAATTATAAAAAACTTATATAGTATATCCTTTACCTTTGATTCGTCTTAAGTCTGATGTTTTACCCATCAAAATTTCATATTGTCAAAATTTGATAGTTTCATACTTCATTATTATAAAATTTCTCTCTGAAAATGGGGGTTGGCGAGCGGAGCGAGCAGGGGGCGAAGCCCCCCTAGTATATATATATTGTAACGGGTGCAGGCAATAAAGGCGAAAGAGCCGCGTGTACCGCGCCGCGAGGTTTGAATCGCGCGCGCTTGCACGTACAGCGGCTCGCTGCGCGCCAAGCGGGACGCGCGGGAGGCGAAGCAAGAAGAAGAAGAAGACGCCGCCGTGGCGCTCCGAAGGGACGCCGCGGCCATTGATGGGCAGTCTAGTCCTGTAGCGCAACAGGTGCGCACGTGCTCTCCCGCCTTTCCAGTGCCGTGCCTCCGAGTGCCCCGCGAGTGCCGCATCCCGCCCTGCGGAATAGCCCTCCGCGCCTCCGATCCGCCGCCAGCCCCGCAGCGACGCAACTCCGGCTGCCTTCGCCGGCCGGGCCACTCCGCCAGCGGAAGAGTGAGAGGAGGAGAGAGAGAAAGAGGCGGCAGCCGAGGCTCGAGCAGCCACGAGGCCCGACGCCTCGCAGCGAGGAGGCGCGAGTGCGAGAGCGTGAGAGAGAGAGAGAGAGAGGGACAGATCTCGGGCGACGCGCTGGCCAGCGCCAAAGTAAGTGTGCGCTTCTTTTGTATTTTTGCCGCGTAGGTTTTGCGTGCGAGCGGCCACGCGTAAGTAGTGTTGCGCGGCTATCCGACGCCGCCTGCGTAGAGGCAAGCGGCCTCGTGTTCGAGAGCGCGACGGCCATTTTGTGGCGTCTCGCGGCGCGGTGACGCCGGCCGTGCGACCGGCCGGCTCCGCGTAAGTCTCGGCCTGCGCGTTCGTTCTTTTGTAGGTGATGTTCGGGCTTCGCGCCCCTTAGCGCGATTCCTTTTTGGACAATAAACCTTCTTTATTTTACCTTTTCTTCGTTCGTGTCGAGTCTGTCATTTCGCGAGTAACCGTTCCCTATCTCCCCGAATACCGCCCTCTACCTTTTCAGCAGCTGCAGCTAGTCGGAGGCATCACCTCCTAGAGGAGCAACGTCAACGGGGAAATTGTAAGTGAAAGTCGCTCAGGTTAACCTGAGCGGCGTTGTACGGGAACACCGGCGAGAGTAAGTAAAGCTAGTGCATCTCTAGCCGCCGGTGAATTGTGCGCCGAAGTCAGCGGCAGCGGCAGAGCGCAGCGCCGGGTCTAGTAGAAGGCGGCCTAAGCTTTCTACAGCGAAAGCCGGGCGCGCTTGTTCTGAGCCTGCGCCAACGCGCTCCGGCCGGCCGACGGGTCCGTCTACAACGGCGCGCTGCTCTGGGCGTAGTAGACGCCCGTATATCACCTGGCGCATCCCAGAGAGGGATTAATACCCTCTTTTAAATTCACCCCGTTACAATATATATATATATATATATATATATATATATATATATATATATATATATATATATATATATATATATATATATATATATATATATATATATATAAATATATATGTATAATGTTATTATCCAGGACCCCTCTAGGTTTCCTATAATAACACTGCCACATTAAACCATAAACTATGAAAAGTGACTAAAGAAATAATCCCTCTCTTGGTATTGACTAACACCACGACGTCTGCGGCACCCCCTTTCGGTTCCACAGTGTTTTACGTTGATTACGGAAAAAAATTACGGAGAAAATGGTTGTGAAAGTAACCCTAAAGGTCCCCGAAACTACAGGTCCAGTCCTGGAAACTAACGTTAGACATATATAGTTTCCAGGACCTGTCCCCGAAACTAACAAATGTCCTGGAAACTAACGTTACACATAATGAATGTCCTGCATACTAACGTTAAACAGAAATATATGTATATATATACAGGGTGTGTCAAAAGTTCCGGGACGGTCAGTTATCTCAGCGGGAATGCATTTTCGGAAAAAATGTTTCATACAAAAGATGTAGGATTTTTCCCTGGCTATCTGATGGTGACCTTGAATTTGACCTTGGGCTTGACCTTCAAGGTCATTTGAAGGTCAAGTCGAATTTTTTAAATGGGAACCCTCCTTTTTTATTGCGCAAACCGAAAGAGGGAAAAATTCTCTTTCCAACGATATAAGACACATACGCGGTCAAATGTGATCTAGAGGTCGTTTCAAGGTCAAGTCGGTAAAATGAGGTCAAATTGATCTTGGGCAGTCCAAAGCATGGAAACTAAGGGCGTTGGGAAAAAACTTTCCATACGAAAGTTTCCGCAAACCGAATGGAGCATCTGATGGTGACCATGAATTTGACCTTGGGCTTGACTTTCAAGGTCATTTAAAGGTCAAGTCGAATTTTTTGAATGGGAACCCTCTTTTTGTTGCAGAAATGCGGGAAAACTTACCTTTCCAGGGGTGTAAGATACATACGGGGTTAAAAGTGAGTCGAAGGTCATTTAAAGGTCAACGTTCTTATACTCCGATCATCTGGACACCCTATCGAATTTCGTGTATTAGGGCGTTAAAAAACAGTTTTTGTGCAAACGTTTCTGGATCAAAACCCAGACCTGGAACCTGGCTAATCACCGCTGACCTTGGAACGACCTTGGGTCGACCCAACGGGGCAAACCGACCCCAGTTACGGGTTCAGCGACCCCGAAAACCCATGGGTCCGTGGTTTCAAGCACCTTCTGCAATTCCTTCTGGTTTGACCTTGGAACGACCTTGGGTCGACCCAACGGGGCAAACCGACCCCAGATACGGGTTCAGCGACCCCGAAAACCCATGGGTCCGTGGTTTTAAGCACCTTCTGCAATTCCTTCTAGTTTGACCTTGGAACGACCTTGGGTCGATCCAGTGGGGCAAACCGACCCCAGATACGGGTTCAGCGACCCCGAAAACCCATGGGTCCGTGGCCCGCATTTCTGCAACAAAAAGAGGGTTCCCATTCAAAAAATTCGACTTGACATTCAAATGACCTTGAAGGTCAAGCCCAAGGTCAAATTCAAGGTCACCATCAGATAGCCAGGGAAAAATCCTACATCTTTTGTATGCAACATTTTTTCCGAAAATGCATTCCCGCTGAGATAACTGGCCGTCCCGGAACTTTTGACACACCCTGTATATATACATTACTGTACGACGGACTTTTGAGGATCTAGAGTTTTGTTCTCCAGAGTTCGTATATGCTTGACTAAAGAAATAAACTCCCTCTCTGAGTGGAAGGTATTAATAGAAATCCTCAGAAGTCGATGTTCGTGAGCTGGAATTTTGAGGATGCTCCTCAAAGGGCCTCGAAATTTTCAAAAGTGCGTAGTCGTTACGAATATAATCCTCAAAAGTCAATATTTACCGATATATATGTATATGGGTCGTTCCTGTACTTTTTTTAAAAAGTGTGCGCGGGGGGGTCGTCGATTTTGTCGACGATTTTTTTATGAAAGTACATATAAAAAAAATAGCTTGTGCAAAATTTCAGCCCCTTAACTCATTCCTAATTCCTGCTGGAATTTTTTTAAACCCTGATTTTGACCTGTTTTTAGCTAGTTTTCAAAAAATTCTAAAAGGCTGAAATTTTAACAAAATGATGTCGGTGAGGTCTCATTTTTTTGTCTTTCTTCAAATTTTAAGAAAAAAAAATACACTGATATGAAATGATGATTTAGGTTTTATTGGCGATCTGTGATATGGCCATTGCATTTCATCATTTTTAGATCATCTTTAAACCTCTATATCTCGTAACTGGTTCCACATTTTTGAGCTCACTAGGTCTCATTTTTTTTTGTCTCAACGAGACCTTTAATTTCTTTTTTTGAGGACCTAAATTGATTGAATAGACTTCAAGATACAGCCTTTTGAAGTTGACGTTTTTATCAAAAATCGCGAAAATCAACCGTGTACATGGTCACAGTGTCAACCGAATTTTAATTAAAAATCATTAACAAAAGTATTTTTCATTAGAATATGATGTTATCTAACTATACTCTTTTCCTATCATAGGAAAAAGTCAAAAAATAATTTTTTGTCGAGCATTATAATATCTAATTTTTCGATACCTAAAACAATCAAAAATGGCTCTCTACTGACATGAATTCTACCATCTTATAATTATTTTTGACACGTATACGTAACATAGATACAAAGGTGGTTCCTGGACCTTTAAAATCCGTAGTCGCTGATTTTTCTAGAACCACTAGAGCCAAAGTTATAGCCGTTTTTATAAAAAAATATTTTTCAAGTGGTAAAATTAGAGCTTGTGAAATATAGGAAAAGTTTTATTTAGGCTGCATATTTTGAAGATCTTAGGCCGTGTCTACACTATGCGAGAAGCACGTGCGATCAGCCCAAGCGATGCAAGCAAGCCATGCGCGCATGCGACGCGAGCAAGCGATATTAATGGCTTTAGGTTGATTAAATTACCTATGCAGACTTTATAGATAATTAAAGTTGAAAATAAGAATTTAAGTAAAATTTTTTTTGTAATATTCATTTTATTTTAACTATTTTATAATCATTATCAAACGAAGTAAGTTTTGCTTTTAATGTTGAATCATCAATGGGTATAAAGCAGTGATATTTTCTTGTATTCTGTATAGTTGGGGTCAATTGAAAACGGCATTCTAGTACTTTACGCATTTTCTCAATTGTTTTTTGCTCACCCAAATAGATCTAAAAACCAAATATTCTACATTTTTATAACACATAATGATTTATTATTCAAATACATAATCAAATAATATAGTCAAAAAATCTAAATTATATTATTTTTACCTTATTCCATCAATATTTTCACTAACGTAATCATACATGTCTTTTGGATTTAAAATTGGTTTTTCTGATGTTCTTTGTAAGGATGCCCTGCGTACTGGTCGTTTAACCACTGCTCCACATCCATCACACGGACTTTTCCCATGGCTAGTAGAAAAAAAGTTGTGCGACTTAACTTTTAAGCCAAAATCCTCCTCATGGTGGCAGATATTAATGAAATTGTTCCTACAGTAAATAAATACTATCTTGAAGGTAAAAATTATAAAAAATAAAATAAATCTGTTTAATATTGTGTACATAATAATACAAATTATTTGAACTTGCATCGTAGAAGTTGTTGCTTTTTTTAAATTTGATATACAGAAAAAATAAAGAACTGTTTTAGTAATTTTATCTTTAAAGCTGTTTTCTACATAATGTATAATTTTAACTCGGGTGTAACCTGCAGGTCCAGGATCTTTATGGATTTTGATGTTCTGAGTCTCAAAATAGTTTTTCACACAAATTAAATATACTTTCAGAATATTACTTTGACATATTCTTAATAATTAAAATTAAATTTTTTCAGGTCATTTAATGAACAAAAATCTAAAGGTATCTATTTTGTTCATATAATACGTATTAATATACTGCAATAAAAGTACTCTTACTTGTTTTTGTATTGGGTAGGTGCTCCATCTGACATATAATGTACATTCTTAATAAACGAAAAATATCGATTTAGAAGTGCAATGAGTTGCCCTTGAAAAGTGTTAACTGCACAAGCATCATGTTTTAAACAATCACTAATACCACATACAGATAAGGTTTGTAATTTGTCGTTATTGTCTTCTTTATAATACACTACAAACGGGTGTACAGTTGCTTGTGTATTATTAAAATAAAATGCTTGGATCGAGTCTTGACAAACAAATAAGAAATTTTCAGCAAAATCTTGAAGTATAATACACGTATCTGGAGTAATAATTGTTTTGCAATGTTTTAAATAACATTTTTGCATTTCAGTCACATAATGATGCTTTGTTAACTCCCATAAGTCATTGGCTAAATTTATAATAAAATTTCTTGTAGGTTCTTTTATCATAATAAGACTGACTATTATTAGATTGTGATTCAGCATTATTTACCCAATTATGATATTCAATCTCTGAAACATCTTCGCATGAGCTTGATTCCAATATTTTCAGAATTTCTGCTTTACCAGGACAGTTTTCACAAAGATGTAGCATACAATCGCTCCAATCTGTTGAACAAACACAATCATTTAAAATTACTCGGTAGGCTAAATTTTTGTTGATGGCAGACAATTTTAATTTGACATTTTGGTGTATAGGACATACACAAATTGTATGTGTACCAGGTGCTCCAGCACTAATACATTCTTTTGGCCTTAAAGAAGCAAATATACTGAAACCTGGTTTGCGCTGATCTTTAAAATGCTGTTCATATTCTTCTTCCACCCAATTGTTGTATAGATCCTTCAAATCGTACATCAACAGTCTTTTTTGTAACTTCTCTGTGATATTAGTAATAGGATGTTTAACACTGATGCAATCTTTAATGCCGCTACATATTCTACTATTGTTTTCATCTCTATAATACTGAGTTACAGATTCTCTAACTTCATTAGAATGAATGCTGTACACTTTACGCTTAATAGTTCCTAAGACACCTGGAAAAATATATTTTGAAATTAATTTCAAATAGTGTATACTTAATCACAAAATAAAATCATAATAACAATATTATTTTTTTTTAATTTAACGATTATCAAGACGATAAAATTTAGCTCAATGTTTATTCTATTTTAATTACTATGACTTGTTATATTGGAAGAAAAGAAACAGTTTAGAATTAATTTATTTTTTTATTTTTTTTTTATATTAATTTTAATAGTTCTTTTAAAATCCAATAATTACTTTATTATTTTTTATCTAATAATGAATAACGAAGGGTACCCCATGTTAAGATAGGCAAAATGCCACTATTAATGAAAGCGAAAAATGACAGTGATTTCATAGAAGTATACTAAAAAAAAAATTTTCTACGATTTTTCCGGGGACCTATCTCCCCTCCTTATACCAGTAAGGCCTAAAAATCGCATTTTTTGGAAATTATTTGTTTCTCCCGTTCCTCAATGTTAAAAAATTAAAAAAAAAATATGAGATTACAGCTTGTAAACAGAGAGAACATTGAGATTTCTCAAATATAGATTCTTTCTAATTAAATCGGATTTCATTTAAATGTTTAAATTACAATTCATGTATTATTTTACTTAATCCGTAAACAATACTTAAGCAATACGTAAGCAATACGTAAGTAATACATAAATAATAATACTTAAGTAATAATACATGAGTAATATAAATAAATAATTATGAGGATTTTAAATTAAATATTTTATAGGGGTACCCCGACCCCGAAAACCCCCGAGTTTCGAGTAATTATAATTTAAATTTCCCTAATACTGTAGGAGATGACGTTCATACTGTCATGCTGGGTACCAGGTACTTCGGAGACCGATGCCGTCGCGATATTCGTGTTCCGCGACCCCGAAACCCCCGAGTAACGTATCATTATAGTTACTTGAACAAAAATTACATAGATTTTAATAAATTAAACTAAAATTTTCTATTAATAATTCTCAAGTGTAATGTAATATATGTAACCTAATGTATAAAGGATTATCGATTCTATATGTTTACACTATGTCTATAATCAAGATATTAAGAATTTATTACAACCCATTTTTTGACTTACCTACAGTAATTTTAAGTTCTTTTGCTTTATTAAACATATAACGTGAACATTGGAAATAATGTTTTGCTTGTTCAAATTTCCAATGATTTGGAAGTAATGTCAATAACGATATTTTTTTACCAAAATTAGTTTCTTCATTATAACACTTAATTATGTTTCCAATCATTCCGTGAAATGACATACTATCCTCTTGTAGCTGTTTAAGATTGCATTGAGTTGGCAAATTAAGATTCAATGTTTTATTAACTGTTGTACAAAATTTCGTATTCATTAATTCTAAAACACTGTATGTTTTATTTTCCAAGCGATAATCACTAAGTTTCTCTCATTTAAGAGGAGGTTCATCAAATCCATCGAGCATTTTATTTAAACGTTGAAATCCTTGGCTCAATAATATATCTTCTGAACTTTCTGATATACACACTTGGCTACTTGAAGAAACTTGACTACTTGAAGAAAGCTGCTCATTATTATTTACGTTTAAACCATCATTCCCAGGGTTTTCATCTTTTTCTGCATTTTTTGTTATTATTGATGTAATTTTGAACTCACAGTTTTTACAGTACTTATTACCTGGATCTAAATTTATATTACAAATGTTACGAAATTTATCACATTTATCAGCACTAATCATTACTAAATTATTCTCAATGGATTTTGAATGATTATTAAAACAATTGCAACACTTCCTTTGTGTACTTGTATATCGAGTTTCATATTTATGAAGATGATGGTCGCAAATAAATTTATTTTCTACATTAATATCAAAATTTTGAATCCTAAATGATAAATACAGCTTTAATTCATTACTAAGATTACTAATTAGATTAAGAGATTTATTTCTTGTGTAATGCTCTAAATGACATTTATCATCCTCATGCAATTCACCAATATAGCACATCATTTTCTTTCAATTCCTGAGAAGATAACACTTACAAAACACAATTGTACAATTTATAAAACTCAACCGAACCAATACTGATATACTTGGTAATAGTTCTGCTCAACTACCTTCACAATTTTACTTAGAAATATTCATTTCATTTTTTATTGTAACTTGTACTCATTGTTTAAGGACATTCCGTGCCGTGTGTCGTGTAACGGATGACGGGTTCATGGGTGTCTCGCACAGAAAAATGGATGTCTGTCATCTATTAACTTACGTCAACACAGGTTAAATGAAACTATCTACGTATGTTTCATTTAACCTGAGCTTATACGTATAACGCACGTAAAACTATAGAAAACCTGCATTTAAGACCATGTCTATACTAGGTATGCGAGAAGCGCAACCGGTGCGCGCATGCGACAAGCCATACGTTTTGCACAAAGTACTTGAATTACTTAAAATGATAAATAATATCGTTGTATAGGATTGAACGTAAACGTGAGTTTATATTATTAGGGTTTGTCAGCGAGAAGAAATAAACGGGAAAATTAGACTTCAAGAGTCTATGCAACCAACTCTACTCGAAAATGAAAGTTGATTGCAGAAAAAGGTATGAACGCTTATGCGTACGAGTAAATAGGCAATAAGGCATTGTATAGGTAAAACGGAAAGTGGTAAGGTAAAAGGAATGTGCATAAAGCACGTAGCGACTAGGCGCCGCAGGACTCTATTTAAGCCCGCTGGGTGATGTTTTTCATAGTCGGAGCGCATCGGACGCTTGCCATCTAGTGGACACTTTGGATACTTCAATCCCGAACAATCGTAGTAGATCAGTTAGTAGATCTATATTTAGCGATAAATAATATCGTCAATAATATCGTAGTGAAATGATATTATTTATCATTTTAAGTATTTTAAATATTTTGTCCAAGACGCATTGCTTGCTCGCATCGCTTGGGCTGATCGCACGTGCTTCTCGCATAGTGTAGACACGGCCTAAGATCTTCAAAATATGCAGCCTCAGCACTTTTTTAGGACAATTATGCCAAACTTATGGTTGATCTTGTAAATAAAACTTTTCCTATATTTCACAAGCTCTAATTTTACCACTTGAAAAATATTTTTTTATAAAAACGGCTATAACTTTGGCTCTAGTGGTCCTAGCAAAATCACCTGTCAAAAATAATTATAAGATGGTAGAATTCATGTCAGTAGAGAGCCATTTTTGATTATTTTAGGTATCGAAAAATTAGATATTATAATGCTCGACAAAAATTATTTTTTGACTTTTTCCTATGATAGGAAAAGAGTATAGTTAGATAACATCATATTCTAATGAAAAATACTTTTGTTAATGATTTTTAATTAAAATTCGGTTGACACTGTGACCATGAACACGGTTGATTTTCGCGATTTTTGACAGAAACGTCAACTTCAAAAGGCTGTATCTTGAAGTCTATTCAATCAATTTAGGTCCTCAAAAAAAGAAATTAAAGGTCTCGTTGAGACAAAAAGAAAATGAGACCTAGTGAGCTCAAAAATGTGGAACCAGTTACGAGATATAGAGGTTTAAAGATGATCTAAAAATGATGAAATGCAATGGCCATATCACAGATCGCCAATGAAACCTAAATCATCATTTCATATCAGTGTATTTTTTTTCTTATGAAGAAAGACCAAAAAAATGAAACCTCACCGACCTCATTTTGTTAAAATTTCAGCCTTTTAGAATTTTTTGAAAACTGGCTAAAACCGGTCAAAATCAGGGTTTAAAAAAATTCCAGCAGGAATTAGGTATGAGATAAGGGGCTGAAATTTTGCACAAGCTATTTTTTTTATATATACTTTTATAAAAAAAATCGTCGACAAAATCGACGATCCCCCCGCGCACACTTTTTAAAAAAAGTACAGGAACGACCCATATACATATATATCGGTACAGATAGACTTTTGAAGATTATATTCGTAACGACTACGCACTTTTGAAGATTTCGAGGCCCTTTGAGGAGCATCCTCAAAATTCCAGCTCACGAACATCGACTTTTGAGGATTTCTATTAATACCTTCCACTCAGAGAGGGAGTTTATTTCTTTAGTCAAGCATATACGAACTCTGGAGAACAAAACTCTAGATCCTCAAAAGTCCGTCGTACAGTAATGTATATATATATACATATATTTCTGTTTAACGTTAGTATGCAGGACATTCATTATGTGTAACGTTAGTTTCCAGGACATTTGTTAGTTTCGGGGACAGGTCCTGGAAACTATATATGTCTAACGTTAGTTTCCAGGACTTGACCTGTAGTTTCGGGGACCTTTAGGGTTACTTTCACAACCTTTTTTTCCGTAATTTTTTTCCGTAATCAACGTAAAACACTGCGGAACCGAAAGGGGGCGCCGCAGGCGTCGTGGTGTTAGTCAATAACAAGAGAGGGATTATTTCTTTAGTCACTTTTCATAGTTTATGGTTTAATGTGGCAGCGTTGTTATAGGAAACCTAGAGGGGTCCTGGATAATAATATTATACATAAATATATATAAATACATACATCGGTACTATGGGGGTCCTAGAGTTTCTTACTCCGAGAGTTTACATTGGAATACCGGAACAAATACACTTGACTAAAGAAATAGTGACCCGAAGGGTACCGTGATTCGCAGGGGGCCTCCGGCGCCCGCTTTTAGTACCGAAATTCCGGAACAAAAGCCCGGAAAAGTACCTAAGATGTATTGTAGACGAAGCCTTATGGACCTCAAAAGTAGCGATAGATGCATCGTATTTTTGAAGCCGGTCCCCAAAAAGGACAAAAGTCCCCAAAAGTAGCAATCTATGGTGTATATATACCCCAAAAGTACCAACACATATACCTATATATAAACTAGGGGGCTTCGCCCCCTGCTCGCTCCGCTCGCCAACCCCCATTTTCAGAGAGAAATTTTATAATAATGAAGTATGAAACTATCAAATTTTGACAATATGAAATTTTGATGGGCAAAACATCAGACTTAAGATGAATCAAAGGTAAAGGATATACTATATAAGTTTTTTATAATTGCTTCAGAGCAATGAAATATCGTTATATTAATTGAATAAAGACAAAAAAATGAGACCTCACCGACCTCATTTTGTTAAAATTTCAGCCTTTTAGAATTTTTTGAAAACTGGCTAAAAACAGGTCAAAATCAGAGTTTAAAAAAATTCCAGCAGGAATTAGGAATGAGATAAGGGGCTGAAATTTTGCACAAGCTATTTTTTTATATGTACTTTCATAAAAAAAATCTTCGACAAAATCGACGACCCCCCCGCGCACACTTTTTAAAAAAAGTACAGGAACGACCCATATATATTTATCTGCAACGGTTCGTTCCGGGACGTTTACACTGTACATCGCTGTTATTTCCGGGACGCGCTGTTTTTTCCGGGACGTCCCGGAAATTTTTCTGTACGTAAGCGTACAGACCACGTACCTTGACCATGAACTTGAGGTTAAGGATGATGTCCTTTGAAGGTTAAATCAATTTTGTTTAACGGCAACCCTCACTTTCGACCTCGTAAATAGAAAAACCGAAAAATTCTGATATGACCTTGGGTCAAGGTCATGGTCAAAGTTATGGTCAGTTTCCGTGCAGTTAAGAGCAAAGTCGGAGATGACCCGATCACCTAAGGCAAGGTCGGAGATTACCCGGCCAGTTAAGGCAAGGTCGGAGATGACCCGGCCAGTTAAGGCAAGGTCGGAGATGACCCGGCCAGTTAAGGCAAGGTCGGAGATGACCCGGCCAGTTAAGGCAAGGTCGGAGATGACCCGGTCAGTTAAGGCAAGGTCGGAGATGACCCGGCCAGTTAAGGCAAGGTCGGGGATGATCAGGCCAGCTAAAAATTCATTGGAAAATTCCACGTTCATGTGTATTTAGTCATAGGATCCAAGTGTTTCGGTCACCATTTACTGAAGAAGATGCTCAAAAGTTGCACCATTTACTTGTTGACAACATTCTATTCTCTTTTTAAAGTTTCTAACAGTATTTAATAATACTTGACGTGGAATACTTAAGCAGATTTGTGTAATCCTTTGAATCATGTCATCTCTTGTAGTTGGCCTGTTGTGGTAGACTGTATTTTTTAGGAAGCCCCATAAATAAAAATCTGGAGATGTCAGATCCATCGACCGTTAAACCTTTCATTAAGAAAATCTCTGACAATTCTGGCATAATGTGGAGGAGCACCATCTTGTTGTAGCCACATTCTGGCCCTTGCATGGAGATCAACGTTTTATAGAAAGAGTGGCAGCTCGTCTCTCAGCAACTGTAAATAAGTGTTGAGTTACGTGACCTTCAAAAAAATAAGGTCCAATCAGACATCCGTTAATAATACCACACCATACCGTTACATTCCAGCGATGCTGATGATCAACTTCTTGCATCCAATGAGGATTAACAGGAGACCAGTAGTGGCAATTATGGCGATTCAACATACCAGTACTCTGAAATGTAGCCTCGTCGCTAAAAAGAACATTGTTAAAGAAATTTTCATCATCAGTAATTTGTTGTGTTGCCCATTGGAAAAATGTTATTCTTCGTCGATAATCTTCCACAGTTAAAGCTTGATTTAGAGTAATGTGGTAAGGATGGTAACGCGCATATCGTAAATATCTACTGGCCGTAGATCTTGGAATACCCATTGTTAACTCGATTACGCGTAAACTGACATGAACATTTAAATGTACCACGGCTAGAACAGCAAGAAAGCGAGGATTATTTTCATAATCGTGTTCATTCAGTGTCCTCCTTCTTCGAACGAAGTTTCCTTGTCAACCGCGCAGTTCAATGTCACGTATTACCGTATGATCAGGATGTTGTCGTTGAGTGAACCGAGCACGATACAATCTGCTTGCCTCTCGATAGTTTCGTCGACATTCTCCTAAAATAAGAAGAATGTCAACTATTTCATTAGCAGAATAGACAGGCATTCTTTTTTAGTTGTAAATGCAATTATTTATCAAAACACACCACAAAAGAAATAATATGTTATTATACTATACAATATTTTAAAACAAAAAAGTTTAATTTTCTGTGCCAATATAAGTGTGCTCAATTTGAAAACAATTTGATGTAAACAGTAATAATTATTGACTATTACCGATCAATGCTGAATACTACCGGTCACTATTGGATACAGGTGGTCAACACTTATTAACTTTTGTTATTATTTGATATAAGTGGTTAACCCTGGTAAATATTGATAATAGTAAAAATAGTAAAATTTTCCGCTCTTTCCATTTACGAGGTCAAAAATAGGGGTTCCCATTTGAAAAAATCGATTTGACCTTCAAATTACCTTGATCATTGACCTCAAGGTCATAACCAAGGTCACGATCAGTTGGGCCGCTCCAAACCCTACAACTTCTGTATTTAACACTCGTATGCGTAATTATGGGAATGTTTGGATGCGTTGATTGATTTTGATTTTAAACATGACCATGACCATGGCCTTGACTCAAGGACATATCTGAACGTAAAATTTTCCGCTCTTTCCATTTACGAGGTCAAAAATGGGGGTTCCCATTTGAAAAAATCGATTTGACCTTCAAATGACCTTGATTATTGATCTCAAGGTCATAACCAAGGTCACGATCAGTTGGGCCCCTCTGAACCCTACAACTTTTGTATTTAACAATTTGTCTCGTATGCCTAATTATGGGAATGTTTTGATGCGTTGATTGATTTTGATTTTAAACATGACCATGACCATGACCTTGACTCAAGGACATATCTGAACGTAAAATTTTCCGCTCTTTCCATTTACGAGGTCAAAAGTGGGGGTTCCCATTTGAAAAAATCGATTTGACCTTCAAATGACCTTGATAATTGACCTCAAGGTCATAACCAAGGTCACGATCAGTTGGGCCCCTCTGAACCCTACAACTTTTGTATTAAAAGTTTTTTTCCATCTCCCTTAGTTTTCGAGATATTTGCGTGGTGGTTTTAAAATGGGACACCCGGTATATATATATATATATATATAACGAGGTGTGTTACAGCGCTAGCCGGCGCAAGAGTAGGGCCCTGTGTTACCGGCACCTGCGGTTAGCACACCAGATAGAGGGCCAGGGAGCAGTGCGTTGGTAGTCTCACGGTAGAGACACTCGCCTCCGGTCCGGACGGCTCGGGTTCGATTCCCGATGCCGGCGCGTATTTTTTACTCTTCTCCTCCGTATCCACCCCGTTACATGGCGCCCAACGAAATAATCCACGTTTCCTTTGAAACTCCACGATCCGAAAGAAGTCCGATCGAAATTCTTCCTTCCACCCACACGCGCGACTTGAGTCGCAAGAACCGAGCGGGGTTTTTCACGCAAGTCTGATCGCGCGATGGCCGCATGTTTTCAGTCAAAGAAATGAGAGGATTTCTCTTGTACTGATCCATCCTCCACGTAGAATAGAGTCTACGAGACTCCCGTAGAAGCTTCAGTTAAAATTACTCCTGAATGGCAGTTGAGCATGGAGAAGCCTTCTTAGGGTATAACACTCGCTCGAGGACGTTAACGCTCGCAATTTGGGTGGGGGATATAACGGGGTGTGATACAGCGCTAGCCGGCGCAAGAGTAGGGCCCTGTATTACCGGCACCTGCGGTTAGCACACCAGATAGAGGGCCAGGGAGCAGTGCGTTGGTAGTCTCGCGGTAGAGACACTCGCCTCCGGTCCGGACGGCTCGGGTTCGATTCCCGATGCCGGTGCGTATTTTTTACTCTTCTGCTCCGTATCCTCCCCGTTATATACACACACACACACACACACACACACACACACACACACACACACACACACACACACACACACACACACACACACACACACACACACACACACACACACACACACACACACACACACACACACACACACACACACACACACACACACACACACACACCCACCCACCCACCCACCCACCCACCCACCCACCCACCCACCCACCCACACACACACCCACCCACCCACCCACCCACCCACCCACACACACACACACACACACACACACACACACACACACACACACACACACACACACACACACACACACACACACACACACACACACACACACACACACACACACACACACACACACACACACACACACACACACACACACACATTTCTCGAAAGGGCTTTATAAAGCCCGTTTTTTATATATAGGGGTTTATCGAGCCCGATTTTGATTATGCAGCCCGGGCTTCATAATATTTCTAAATATAGGGGTTTAGTTGGATTTAATTGATGTAAATGAGTACACACATTCAATATTAAATGTACAACGTTTCGATAACTTGATTGTTTTCCTTTTCCAGTACTGAAATTTATTAAAGGAGTATTTTCTACAAGTCAATGATAATACATTCGTCACAAATAATAGTCTTACCTATATTAAATTCCATGGATTACATCGTCATAAATTTATAGCCTCGACATAAGAGTTTTTTTCCTTTTCTAAACATTAAGAAACAAAAATGAAGTTGATGTATGAATTGTTGCACAGAGGTTAGCGTCAATTAATAACTGATACCTTGTATTCATTTATGGTTAAAAATGTAACATTGCACATACTCAATAAATTGGGAGAGCAATCGAATAAATTAACAAATATAAAACACCACCAATAATAAGTTAACAGATAAAATAGCATATAATAAATTAACACAGAAACTAAACTAAAGCATTCAAGAGAGTAGAATAAAAGTAAACAAGTAACTGTCAATCTAATCACATTATGACAACAATTATACCACAGTTATGTTAGACCGTTATACTTAATTGTCATAGACTAAATGTTATTTTCGTGATTTTAGTTTGTTGAGCAATTGCTAATAATAACTACTTAAGTTTTGTGTATCTTCTTTTATGTTTATCGGGTTACTTTGTAGTTTTATATTAATCATCTCTGATATTAATCTTTTTCTCCAATTTTCTTCATTATCTAATATTACAGTGTTCTGAAAATCGAAATTATGTTTGAAATTTTTTACGTGTTCGTTTATAACAAATTTTTTATCATCTTTTTTCATATTCGCAATGTGCTCCTTAATCTCCTTGTATCTAACATCCGCTTACTTTCACCTACGTAACTAGCATCGCAGTCCTTACAGGTTATTCTATATACAATGTTAGTTCGTTTATTCGTTTTTTGTCTATCTTTACCTCTTTTTATTATACTATTAAGATTATTTTTAATTTGCGGAACTGATCTAATACCAAACTTTCTTAGATTATTTGAGACCTTTTCAAAGATATGCGGTATATACGGTAAACTTAGTATTACATTTCTTTTTACTGTTTTTACTGTTTTTCTATTGTTATCTTTACTATTATAATTAAGCTTGTTTAGTCTTTCTTTGACATAGAAATCTATGAATCTTTCTGGATATTGGTTGTTTTTTAATAGGTTCTTAACTAAATTGATGTTTTTTTCCCAAAATTGCCTGTTAGATAGTAAAATCGCTCTATCGACTAGATTATAAACCATTGCTCTTTTTTGTGATGTTGGATGATTTGATTTAAAATTTAAAAATCTACCTGAGAAGGTAGGTTTATGATACCAATCTGTAATGATTTTGTTATTCTCTTTTATCAATAGTACTTCTAAGAAACTTATGGTATCACTTTGTTCTACTTCGTGTGTAAATTTAAGTCTACTATGATAAGAATTGAAATTTTCAAGGACTTGTTTTATTTTGTTTTTGGGAATACAAATAATAATGTCATCCACATATCTATAATAAAACACTGGTTTAAAATCTAGTTTTCTTATACATTCTTCTTCTAAATCTACCATTACTATATCTGCGAATAGAGGACTTATAGGACTACCCATAGGTGATCCATAAGTTTGTCTGTAATAGTTGCCATCAAATTGGAAAAAGGTGTTGTCCATTAAGAATTCTGATGCTTCAATTATTTCTGTTAATGGAATATTTTTGGGTCTAATATGTTGATATCTTTTTTCTATACTATTAATTTCAAGTTCTTTAGGAACATTTGTAAATAACGATGTCACATCCAGAGATATTATAGTGTGATCGTTTGAAATGACAATATCTTTAATCTTTTCTATTAGGTCTTGGCTATTTTTTATATAAGATTTTGGTTTTGGAATGCTATTGCGAATAAGTGTGTCTAGTGTTTTTGATATTTGGTATGTTGGACTACCAACACATGATACTATGGGTCTTAAAGGTGTATCTTTTTTGTGAATTTTTGGTAGTCCATATGTCTTGGATAAAGTTGTATTAGTTTGAGTTAATTCGTTTTTATGGTATTTTTTATTCAGAAAATTATTGTCATTCCAATTGTTTAGTATTTTTTGTCCATTTTTTTGAAGTCTACTAAGTGGATTTTTGGTAATTCGAGTGTAAGTTTCTTTATCAGTCAATAAGTTATTCATTTTTTGCTTGTATTGTACATTGTCAATCGCAACAGTTACATTACCTTTGTCGGCCATTGTGAAAAAAACATCATTACTCTTTAAAAAGGTCTTTGTTTTCTTTAACCTCTGTGCAAAAATTCGATCTTCATAAGTTACATGTTTTTTCCTATTCATGTGTTCATTTAAGCCATTAATCACTGTATTTCTAATTAAATTACCTGTTTCAACATTGAAATCATAAGTGTCTAGCATGTTTGCTACATTTTTTATTGTGCCTACAATTGATTGTTTATTGTTAATTAGATTGACATTATTGAATTTTTGCCCTAATGAGACTAAATCGATTATTTCTTTTGGAATATCTATATTAGTTAAATTACAAAACAATTTATTATTATTATCTATAGCATTATTATTATTAATTATGATTTCATTGTTGTTAGGATCTTCATTATTGTTTCTTTCTCTTATGCTAGTTAAGTTGTTAAATTTGTTGATATGTTTAATATTAAGTTTTTTGTATTCAGTATCTGACTTGTTACTTTGTGTGTTAGTAAATTCATTAATAATATTCAAAGGAAGTACTTCGGCTAATTTGTTATGTAGTTGTACCTTTTCTTTTTTTAAAAATCTAATATGTATATTTATATCTTCTATTTCTATGTTTTTTAGTTTGATTCTAGGAGTCTGTATGTTTCTATTAAATTTTTTCTTCGCTGTGTTACTATAAAAATAAATGTGTTTCAGATTACTTGTAATTCTACTAATATGCTTGGGTTCAACGTCTTGAGTTCTGCATTGGAGTGGAAATCTTAGTTTTGACCTTGCTTCAGTAATACGTTTCGTGTTCTTAATGTATTTCTTCATTAGTCTTGTAGTGGTTGCTCCATATTCTTCCGTAATTCTCTCAAAATGGGAAGTATTGGTGTTCATGTCTGTTGTTAGAGAGGTTCTGTTCCATCTTGACCTCATATTTTCAATTCTCGTTCTCTCTCTATCACTCATATCTATAATATCGAACAAATTGATATTGCGCCGCACTGGTAAATCGTATCATAATTTTTGCATAGATACTGCCCCTGATTTTCTTAACGATGAACTTCTTAACATATAATGTGAAAACTCCTTTATATTGATATGTCACAGACACAGCTGACAGGAATAAATGTAGTTCGCAGCTGTGTACACGGAAAAAATTTGGGATTGTATAAGTTCAAATATTTTAGAAGCAATTTACTTCAAGTATATTGGATCATAGTGCCAATAATTAATTGCGAAGCTACAAAAATAATTAATGATATTATCATATAGCAGTCTTATAGTAGAACTAATTTAAGGCTTTAATAATCAATTTCTAGTACCAAAAAATGAAAATACTTATAATATGTTCTGAAAAAAAATTATAAAAATATGAACTAAAAGCTTCGTTTTAAGATCTAATTTGTTCAAAAAAATATCGATCCCTTTAGTATTTATGTAATTTGTCTTCTTAATAATAATCTTTGGAAGTATAAAATAAGGTATGTATATAAGTTTTTCCTGCAAACTGAAAATATAAAAAGAATGATATTTTCATATGACTTTACAATAATTAATAGTATTGTTAAATTATCATCGTACCTAAGAATATACGCGTTTGATTATATTATTTCAAAAAATTTTACTAATGTAATCATTTTTCGAGCTCCTTGAAGAAACATTCAAATTTAAAACTTTTGTGAATAACAATACTATCATTTACTAATGATATTAAAAATATACTATACTATAATAAACCCTCATAATGTTATCACACTGTGTAATTATTATTTTGTTTTAAAAAGTTGTGAAATATATCTAAAAAACATTTTACAAAAGTTTAAACTAAGACAAGTATTAGTCACTCCCTCTCTCTCTCTCTCTCTCTCTCTCTCTCTCTCTCTCTCTCTCTCTCTCTCTCTCTCTCTCTCTCAACATCCGTCAACCTGAGTACCAAAAACTTTAATGAGAGCTTAAATATTTTTTTTAAAACAATCAACACGTTTTTTAAAAGCTAATTTTTTAAGTCCATTCTATATCAACATAATTTGTCTAGTCCTTTTAATTCTTCTACTCTCTTCTATTCAATAAGCACTCTTTACAAATGGTAATAATTTTTTTCATGACTGTACAAATAATAATATTGCTAATATAAAACTTTCTACGTAAGTTTAAAATAAGGCAAGTAAAGACGTTTTTTCTGGATAATCTATAAAAAAACAACACAATTTATCTAGTCCTTTTATTTCTTCGAATCTCATCTATTCAATAAGCACTCTCTACAAATGGTAATAATTTTTTTCATGACTGTACAAATAATCTATAAAATAATAACATTTATGATTTTGCAAAAGAAATCAAATAAATACGAATGAAAAAGTCTTCTAATTCTTTGAGTCATTGTATGCTGAACAAATTATATGTAAGTAAGTACATTCAAATTGTTCCCTACAAATCAAACAAACGAAAGTTGTGAAATCAATTATCGATAGTCAAGTAATGCAAACAACTCTCGGAAACTACTGTATGACTGTTCTCAGAAATATATTCAAATTTGTTCATATTCATGAGCTATACAAATTAAACACAAGAAAGTACTGAAATCAATTTATTGTAGTAGTACCGGCCATAAGGTAACCCTTTGTGGCATACATTTTTTATATGGATGGATTTTCATGAAAATTGGTTTATAGGGGTTTTTGAGGGCGCTGATTACGAATTTGAACTCAGATTTTTGAAATTATTGAAATTCAAAATGGCGAAATCAAGATGGCTGCTAACATTTCAAAAAATTAAGAAATTTTGCTGAAAATTACACATAGGAGTTTTTTTAGGTCGGTGATTACGAATTCGTACTCAGATTTTCAAAATTCAAAATGGCGACCACAAATATGGAAAATTATCATAAAATTTAGAAAAATTTAGAAATTTTGCTGCAAATTACACATAGAGGGTTCTGTGGCTCAGTGATTACGAATTCGTACTCAGATTTCAAAATTCAAAATGGCGGATTCAAAATGGCGACCACAAATATGGAAAATTATCATAAAATTTAGAAAAATTTAGAAATTTTGCTGAAAATTACACATAGAGGGTTTTGTGGGTCAGTGATTACGAATTCGTACTCAGATTTCCAAAATTATGATAAAATTTAGAAATTTTGCTGCAAATTACAGATAGGGTGTCGGTGATTACAAATTTGTACTCAGATTTTCAAAATAATAATCAATAACCTCAAAAACCCATGGATGCATAATTTTAGCTTCAGCTAAGATTTCATGAACTTTCGGATACCATTTTGAATTTATAAAGTTTGAATTGTTATTTTTTGCAAATCTAAGGTCAATTGGTATTTAGCGACTTCAAAAACCCCTGTATGCATCATTTTAGCAAGATTCCGTGAACTTTCGCATTTTCAGCCGCCATTTTAAATTTTCAAAATGAAAATTTCAATCTTTTGGAAATCTAAGGTCAAATTCGTTATCAGCGACATCGAAAACCCATGTATACATAATTTTAGCAAGATTTGTCGAATTTTAGAGTTTTCGGACGCCATTTTGAATCTGTCATTTCAAATTTTTAAAATTTTCATTGATGATTATTGCAAATCTAAGCTCAAATTCATAATCAGCGACCTCAAAAACTCATATATACATAGTTATAGCAAAATTTCATAAATTTTCGAGTTTTCGGCCGCCATTTTGAATCCGCCATTTTGAATTTTGCAAATCACCCTAAATTCGTAATCAGCGACCTCGAAAACCCTCTTGTACGTAATTTCAAATCAATCGAAGCATCCGTTCTCCTCCACATGAATTATTTCGATGAAAATGACCTATTTTTGTTGTTTATTTATTTATTTAACAAATTGTTAAACAAATATCGATGTATATGTTATGCCAAGTACTTCCTAAACTTCTACATAAATGAAATTTAAAAAAACCGGACGAAAAAGCGTGATATAGTCTCTGATATACCATAAATTAGAAGATCATTTTGGTGGTTAATATATTAACCACCATGCCGCAAAGGGTTAACTTGACTGGCATAATAGAACTTTTCGTATCTAGCGTGTAAAATTACATTTTACGCCCACGTTGTAACTTCAAAATTATTCAGCCAGCGGGCATAAAATACTACTTAGCGCCGAAGAGGCCCAATAGCTCACATACTCTTACAAAACTTTTACCGGTATTTTATTTTTTTATATTACGCAAAACACTGATTTGATACCATTTTTTAATCACTATGTTATTTGTTATCTATAACATTTGATTATATGTGCACTTCATGCAACACATCATATTGGTATTTTATTTTATTTATTACACAAAACACTGATTAGATGTCATTTTCTAATAATCACAACATTTTTATTATCAATATAATTTTCAACTAGATAGACGATCTATGAAAATCACAATTTTCTTTTCGTATTTTGAAAAACTTACTTCAAAACATAATACTTCTTTCGTACTTTGAGTCCAATACTGTCTAAATAAACATCTTAGTTGTTGTTTGTTTTATGTGTGATTCATTGAAAGCAATGAAACTGTCATTTTCTTCATTGACATCCACGCACTCTATTTGCCCTGTCAAATATCAAGACAAATTTTTAACATTCTTCTAAAATTATATCTCATATGAAAAATTTTCATGTTAAGAATATATAGATACATCTTGAAAAATATTGTGTCGGAAATAGTATTTGCCTACTCTTCCATAATAATATTGGTTTGGTTTTTCTTTCTCGAGTAGTACTATATTCTTACTATCTTCTTTAATATAAATTATTCTATTTTTAAGCGTCTGTTCTTGTATTAAAATAACTTTTTCTTGTCCATTAATAATAAAATAACCACCAGGGTCATGAGGGCACTCGTTCATTTTTGCTAATTCAAAATTAGATTTTTCAGACAGTACACAATTAGAACTCAACATTTTTGGCTATATTACATATATCTCCATATTTCCAAAATGAGTCGAAAAAATCTTCTGGTATAATATCTGTAAGATAATAATTAATGAATTCTTCTTTGTTAAAAAATATTTTTAAAAGTTATCTATTTACTTGGTAATATCCTTATATTTTCTGATATACTCTGTAAAAATAAAAACAAGATTTCACAAAGTAATAATACTTATTATAAACTTTATTGATTTATAACTTGATAATAAAAGTTTGCTACTTATCTGATTATAATATATTGCTATTGCCCATTGATATTCACAGCTCCTTACATAGGTTATTTTCCAATCCACTTGAAGATTTAAAAATTTCTTGAGACTCATGGACATACAGAAGATTCGGTTAGCCTACTCTACTTTTTCGATGAACTTGAATAATTAATAATAATTAATGAACTCTTCTTTGTTAAAAACTATTTTTTAACAGTGATCGATTTACTTGGTAATAATCCTTACATTTTCTGATATACTCTGTAAAAATAAAAACAAGATTTCACAAAGTAACAATACTTATTATAAACTTTATTGATTTATAACTTTATAATAAAAGTTTGCTACTTATCTGATTATAACATATTGTTATTGCCCATTGATATTCACAACTGCTTATATAGGTTATATTTTTCCAATGAAATCCATTCGAATTCATCCAAAATGAAATAATCTGTATGTGTATCTGTATGTATATATATATAATAAGTACTTATCTAACTAATAAAAGTTATTTTCCCCGTTTATTGATACACATAATTCTTCTCATAATTAGTTGATTTCTTGAGATCTTTGAAATATATTATTATTAACTAACTCACTAAATGATAACTTTTGTATATAAAAATACTAACATGTTATATGTAAGGTTAGGTGTCGATTAGATACGGGTGTGTATATGTACTATATATAAATATATATAGATATACAAGCGTAAAATAGACGACAACCGGAAGTGTCATAAGAGCTGCAAACCGGATATCTGAACAAGGAGAAGAAAAGTTCGGAAAGTAAACAGCACATACAAAAATTCAGCTCTCTATATCTTTTGAACGAGATAATATTTTTAAATAAAATCTTTTGATTTGAGTAGAGTAATGAAATGGCTTTCGATTAAGAGGGATATGATATATAGTAAACACTAATGCAATATACGCAAAAGCGCATTGAATTTTTCGTACACCCATTTCAATGTATATGTAGCACGGGTCGCTCCTTTAGGCTTCTTCTATACTTGCCTTCAGCGCTCCCGCGCTCCTTGATTAATTTAAAATTGTATTCGAACTAAATGACGACCAAATTAGTACTAGAATATATAAATAATCGCACAACGCAGTCCGATGTTTCTATTACTATAGTTCAGTGCGCGCTGAACTTCTATAGTCCGACGGTTGACGCGCCACACTTCTAGATTGGGAATCTGAATTAAAGGTTTTTTACTTATATATGATACCAAATAATGTAATGTGCTAGTCACAATGGATAGAAAATTTCGTTATAGTTTCTATAGAGCAAATGTTGTAAAAAATGTCGCCAATGATAGCAACGAAATGAGTAAATTTAGTACATTTCCGCGCTCCCATCGCTTTATACGTAATTGGAACAATCGTTTCATACTCAGAACATTTAAAAACATTTACTTTTACCTATTCACGTTGTTGAAAGTATATATTTCTCATTAAAAATATCTGGAAAGTTGCAATAACATGAAAAGTAAAAGTTCTAGAGATATCCCCATATATATTGCATATCGTTTAAACTATATTTTTCTTTTTTTCAGCTGATTTTGGCCTCAGAAGTTACTAGGTGTAAGACCGCCTTAAGAAAACTAACACCCCTCGTCCCTTTAGTAGACATCGTTCCTAGTTCATGGACCCCGCGCCGACTCGGCAGTCTGAGCTGCTCCCTGCCTCCTGCTAGCGTCTCTGCCATTAGTTGCTACACAATTTCGCGATTTAGTTAGAGGTAGATATTGTTTGGTAGCAGAATGGCAGGACGCTTGGTTGTCTACAAGTTGGCAGCTGTGTCGAACTGATGCGCGCGCTCACCTCTCTTACGCGTAGCCAAGAATCTGCTACCGGAACGCCATATATAATTGATGCCCATCTTCTGGCAATTGATCGCAGGCTTCTGAAAACCTGGAACTTCTCGGAGAGATAACATTTCTTTGATAAATATTTTGTGATTTGGCATGCAGGCGGCCGAAGCCGGATCAAGCATTTCGGGATCAATATCATTAGTCGTTAAATAGTCATTGATGAATGCATGCCTTGCCTCACTATATAAGAGGAGCGTACACCAGATCACGGCTCCAAGCCCCCCTCTGTCTCGCCACCATTTATCTCGGTCGGGTCTGACCGAAATGAAGGAAGGATGGTTCCTTCGCAATCTTTCTTTAAAATACTATTAATTATCACTTCGCAGAACTCGGAATCACAACAGCGGTCTCCAAGTCCGACCAAGAGAATGGATATAAACTTGATTGATTGATACTTTGCTGTCGACCGTAAGGGTGGGCTACCAGACCTACTAGCTACTTCTATTTCATCTTTGTCGCTTATTACAATTTTCCTGTAGGCACGTTGGAGGATTTTATATTTGCATAGCGTATTGTCTAATTTGTCTTTGTGTAGTATGTTGTCCTCGAGAAGGAGTTTGCTTTTACTATTAACTTCTCATTAAATAAATGTAGCTTATTTTTTGCTCCCCGAGAGCAGCGACCCGCGTAGACAGCTCCATGTTATTATTCTGATCTGCATCTGTAAGTGCATTGGAGATACTGTGCAACACGGGATTCCGGCTCTCGAGGAACTTAAGCTTATTTAGCTGCTTCTCGAGCATATCCAATCTCTAAAAGAAGGTTTAGACACCACCTAGGTTTACATCCCCCAGCGGCGGAGGCAGTATCTGGATAGTGGCGGAGGTTTGCGCAATAGATGCGCTTGTCGCTTTAGAAGAGTTGACCTCCTTCTCTTCTACTTCATTCTTCCGTTCTTCGGCTGAAAGAGCCTGTGCGCCAGTGATCCGCGCGACACTGTCACTCAGCACTGGTTCAAGCGCCTACGAGCATTTGACCAGCTCGGCACCTCTCTGGCTTTTGTGGCCCCTGCGCTCTGGCTCCCCGCCCCGCAGTTTTAGCGCTGGTAGTAAGTAGTCCACCCCCTAAGCCGAAGGTGTAATGCGGACCGTGCTGAGCGGACTGGTTGGCTACTCGGGGTACTGAGTAGTCTCTAACGGTGCCTCGGGAACACAAGGCGACCTTCCCGAGTATTTAGCCTTACTGCCGCACGCGGGGCTCTGCGGCAGCGGTCCACGTTTTCCCTAGCTACTCGTGGGACTCAAATGGAACCATTTTTTAAAAAATCAGAGCGAGGGAGGAAGGAGTGGCGAAGTACTGGGCAGCGGGGCGGTAACGCCTAGCACACCTAATGCGGAACCACTCCCGGGTGAGAAGGGTAAGCGGAGATCGAGGTCCAAGGAACTCAACCCGCTTGTCCAGTGGTTGTCTGGAACAGGAGGGCCCTCGGGAACTCCGCCAACGGACAATCCAAACGCGATCGCGGACGCGAGTAGGAACCCCAGCAAGGAGGGTACCGGGGACTCTTTGAAGAACCCGGGCGGATCCTGGCCGGGGGCTGGGGATGGGGGATTAGCAAATCAACCATCCCGGAGGCAGGGTGGGCAGGACCGTATGGAGGAGGTCCTGAACGCAGAGAGAAATGCAGAGACATCGGCGGAGGGGGACTCATCGAAGAACCCCGATGCCGATGCCATCACAGATCAGCTGAAGGAGCTTCAACTCGCCCTGAAGCATGAGACTCTCTGGAGCTCAGAGGCGGAAGCTCCTGAAGCAAAAACGGGAGTTGAAGGCGGTTGGGAGGACCGGGACAGCGGGGCCATTGGCCAGGCAGGACCGGGACACCGAACTGCCGGCTACTCCAACGATAAGGGCAGAGGCACGGGAGGGCGGGCCGGGGGTCACGGGCGTCAAGCGGCGCAAGGGTCCCGCGGACACCCCTCCTGATGCCGATGTCGCCAGGAAAAAGCCGAACCGGCAGGCCGGCATAGAGGTCGCCAGGATGGTGGACCCGCTTACAAGGGCGGTCGTTGCGGAAGGGTATCCTGACGTGGAGCTGCTGCAGCAGCAGTACACGTCAGCGACGCGGTCCAGACAGAGATGGAAAAGATCGAGTCTGGCCCGAGCCCGAAATTCAGCGGCTGCTTCGTCAAAAGCGGGGCTATCATCGTGGTGGCCGAAGACGACTTCTCAAGGGTATGGCTGGAGGTAATTATCCCCTGGATACAACCTTGGGAAGGAGCAAAGCTGAGCGTCGTGGAGATGAGTGCGCTTAGAAGGCCGATCAGGGCCTCGTTCCGGATTCCTGGGCCTAGACAGGATCCGGCCGCGGTCCTGGAAAGACTCGAGCGCACGAACCGCGGCGTAGGCATTGACGGATGGCGGGTAAGTGCCACAGAGACTAGGGAAGGGCCGGACATCGGAACCTTCCTGCTCGTGACCTTATCGAGGACATCCCTGCATGCGCTTAGAGAGCGCAGATTCCAGCTGCAGTGGGGGCTCAATCCGATCTCCGTTAAGATTACGGAAGGGGAACCGCGGGAGCAGCAAGGGTCGGGTAAGGGAGGACCGTCTTAAGCGCAATGGTTAAGGACGGGATACCATTTACCCAAATTAATCTGCACCACAGCAAAGGCGCCACAGCGGTCTTGGCCAGGCGCATGGCTGGGGTGCAGACAGGCATCTGCCTAATACAAGAGCCATGGTTGGTCGCGGGGGCTATCCGGGGACTACGGGGAGTGGGGAAAATCTATAGAGACCCTGCTAAAAATGCTCCGAGGGCGTGTATTCTGGCTAAGGGGCTGGAGGTCTTTTTGATGCCCACCTACTGCAGCGGGGATCTAGCGGTCGTCAAGGCGAGACTCCCAGACGAGGAAGGATCTGAGAGGGTAGTGGTGGTGGCCTCAGGCTATTTTCCGTACGACTCTACAGATGAACCGCCGCCAAGGGAAGTACAACAACTCATTGAGTTTTGCGAGTCAAGGAAACTCCCCCTTATTCTGGGATGCGATGCAAACGCACACCACATCATTTGGGGGAGCTCTGACATTAACGGCAGGGGAGAAACACTCCTGCAGTTCCTTGTCTCCACAGATCTAAGCATCTTGAACAGGGGCAGGGAACCGACCTTCTGCAACTCAGTCAGGAGGGAGGTTATAGACCTGACACGTTGTTCAGAGAAAATCAGCAGCTGTGTCGGAGACTGGAGGATCTCTACCGAACCTTCACTATCTGACCACAGGCATATTATCTTCAACTGGAGGAAAGGAGGTACAGGGACCAAGGCCTTTAGGAATCCGAGGAGAACAGACTGGGACTCATACAGGGCTATCCTTGGGAATGAACTCCGAGACTTCAGACCGGATTTCACCACAATCGAGAGGTTGGAATACTGGGCGGAGGAGCTTGTAAGGGCTATCGACGTCTCGTTTCAGAGGAGCTGTCCGATGACCAAACCAAGGGGGACCTCGAAGACCCCTTGGTGGACAGAGGAGCTCCAAAGCCTGCGACGAGAGGTGAGGCGAGCCTTTAACAGAGCTCGGAATACTCGCAGACCGGAAGACTGGGCCTCCCACAAAGAGGTCCAGAGGCTGTACAAATCTCGCATCAACGCAGAGAGGAAGAGAGGATGGAGGGACTACTGCGAGGGTATTGAAAGGTACCCTGACGCAGCTAGGCTGAATCGCATCCTCGCAAAAAACCCGGAAGTCTGGCTAGAAGCTATCCAACTCCCCACCTGAGAATATGCAGCTTCAGAGGAGGAATGCCTGCGGCTACTCCTCGAAGCAAACTTTCCGGATTTTAATCAGAGCGTCGAGGCCCAGGCGAGACCTCCCCGGGCCCTAGTACCGAGGAGGGCGGCCTGGGACCTGGCAGCTCACATAGTCACACCTGAGAGAACCAGGTGGGCCATAGGCAACTTCAAACCCTTTAAGGCTCCCGGCGCCGATGGGGTGCTTCCGGTCTTCCTGCAGGAAGGAATGGAGGTACTCATCGGACGCCTGGTTAAAGTCTTTAGGGCCAGTATTGCCCTAGCACACGTGCCACGCGTATGGAAACGGGCAAGAATTGTCTTTATTCCGAAAGCAGGGAAACCTACTCACACGACTGTTAAGGACTCTCGGCCGATCAGTCTGACCTCCTTCGTTTTTAAGACTTTGGAGAGGCTAGTGGATAGATACCTGCAGGTCGAAGTGCTGACAGTCAGGCCCTTACACCCCAACCAGCACGCTTATAGGGCAGGTTGCTCGACAGAGACTGCCTTACACTCGGCGGTCTATCGCATAGAGGAGCAGCTGGAGAAAGGGGAAATCACGGTTGGGGCGTTCTTGGATGTGGAAGGGGCGTTCAACCGCACCTCCACGGAGACCGTTCGAGAGGAGGCAAGGAGGCATGGGGTACCTGAGCCACTAGTGGACTGGCTTGGAAGCATGCTGAGCCGTCGAACGGTGGAAGCCAAGTTGGGCCCAACCAAAGTCACCGGGATGGTCAGTAGAGGGTGCGCGCAAGGCGGAGTATCATCCCCCACCATCTGGTGTCTGGTAGCCAACGGACTCCTAGAGGCACTGAATGTTGGGGGTTGTTATGCACAGGCCTACGCGGATGACTTTCTCATCATCATTAAAGGAAGATTCATAGAGGCGGCCATGAACTCTATGCAACTTGCACTCAAACGGGTGGAACGCTGGTGCGAGGCAACAGGACTCTCTGTAAACCCAGAGAAGACTGAGCTCGTCGTTTTCACTCGGAGATACAAACTCGAACCATACAGGGCGCCCACACTAGGGTGCAAGACCCTGGAGGTGAGAAACGCAGCCAAATACCTTGGGGTAACTCTGGACAGGAAGCTGACCTGGGACAGACACGTTCTTATTCAACGTGACAAGTTCCTGTCGGCCTTCTGGATGTGCCGAAGGGCGTTTAGCAGCACTTGGGGACTCAGTCCCAAGATCATCCTGTGGCTCTATAGGGCCGTGCTGGTACCCAGGCTGGTCTATGCTGCTGCGGTCTGGTGGCGCAGAACAGAGCTCACCGGGGTTCGGCAATTAATGGAAGGGCTCCGAGGGCTTATACTGAGGGGAGCCACAGGGGCGATGCGCACCACACCCATAAGGGCACTGGGCGCAGTGGCGGGCGTGGAGCCTCTCCACATCACCATTACCGCAACTGCGGCCGTAACAGCACACAGGTTAGGGGCCCAGGGCAAGTGGAAACAGGGTAGAAGGCATACTCAGTTTCCCGAAGAACTGGCCTCCTCACCAGTTCTGTCCATGCCATCGGACGTGATGATCCCGAGATATACCTTCGGAAGGAGGTATGGGACCGTCATACCGACGAGGCAGGACTGGGCAACGGAGAGGGACAAGCTGCCGGGCAGTGGAGACATCTGGTACACGGATGGCTCCAAGACCGATGGCGGTACCGGCTCCGGATATTACTGCCGCAGGGACGGGAAAGGCACATTTATCCCCCTGGGGAGGCACGTCACCGTTTTTCAATCAGAAATATACGCCATCTTCGGATGCGTTCAAAGGATTGAAGAACTTGGCATTCAGGGCAAACGCATCAGCATCTGCTCGGACAGCCAGGCAGCTCTGAAGGCGCTGAACGCCCCCAAAACGAGCTCACAGCTGGTCTGGGATTGCAAAGTGGCGCTAAACAGACTAGCGGAGAGCAACACCACTCGTCTACTCTGGGTACCGGGGCATACCGGGATAAGAGGAAACGAGATTGCAGATAGGCTCGCCGGACTGGGAGCTCACTCCTCTACAGACGAGTCATCAGCGCCCCTAATAGGGGTCTCCAAATCGGAGGTGAAGCAGGCGGTCGCCAAGTGGACGCGGATACTGCACGCCAGGGATTGGCAAAACGGTGGTGGTATCAGGCAGACTAAAGCTATGCTGGGCCAGGACATCAACCCGGACTGGACCCGATGTATATGCGGAGGTAGCAGAAGGGACGCCCGGCTGCTAGTACATATTGTTACGGGGCACGGGCGCCTCAGATACCACTCGACCAAATTAGGGCTGACGACATGCGGCCGGTGTAGATGGTGCGATGAAGCGGACGAGACCCCTATCCATCTTCTAACGGCCTGCCCCATGTTCGCCAGCCTAAGACACCAGCTACTGGGGAACCACTTCCCGGTGGTCTGCGAAATCAGGGCAACCCGATCCGGGACTATCCTCTCCTTTTGGAGAAGGGCAAGACTTCCGGAATAAGGGCTGCCGGTTCAGAGGGCGATACAATGGGTCTTAGACCTAAGTACCCGGGGCCGAGTTCCCCCCCTCAGATAGCAATAATAATAATAATAATAATAATAGGTTTACATCCCCCAGCGGCGGAGGCAGTATCTGGATAGTGGCGGAGGTTTGCGCAATAGATGCGCTTGTCGCTTTAGAAGAGTTGACCTCCTTCTCTTCTACTTCATTCTTCCGTTCTTCGGCTGAAAGAGCCTGTGCGCCAGTGATCCGCGCGACACTGTCACTCAGCACTGGTTCGAGCGCCTACGAGCATTTGGCCAGCTCGGCACCTCTCTGGTTTTTGTGGCCCCTGCGCTCTGGCTCCCCGCCCCGCAGTTTTAGCGCTGGTAGTAAGTAGCTAGCATGACCCATGCGCGTTGTTGTTGCGCGAGGATCGTTTAGCAGCTGGCGTCAATGAGCCGAGAGACGTACGGTGATGGGAGCGGCAATAATAGATGTAATAGGCATGCATCGTTGCGAAAGGGACGATACGCATATAATAAAAGTACTAATACAATTCATAAAAGTGGCCAAAAAAAATAATACTTTTTTTGGGCAAGGAATCACATTTGGTAAGTAAATGCAGAGATAAGAGTTCGGATGTTTAAAAAAAATAGAAATGTATACAAGTATATGTAGATCCCTCGCAGATGTCGAGTTAGGGATTCAAGTTAATTAAGCAGTTGCGCAGAGCCCTCTTAAGCGTAGCTACTGAAGGAGAACTACGCAGCGTGGGAGTGGGGAAGTTCCAGTACCAAGCGGATTGGATCTGGTATGCTCTTTTTGCTTTTTCAAGTTCTACTCCAGGGATTACAAGTTGGAGACTCCGCTATGGGTCGCGGCGAGGTATTCAGGTTCACGTAGTCGCATGATTTTGTACATTAGGATGGCTGCGAAGTAGTGAAGGTGAGCCTCAACACGAAGCCATTCTAGACGCTTTCTGTAGGGGATTATGTGCTCATCTCGCCTAATTCCGAAGACGTACCTAATGCACGCGTGCCTCAGCCTTTGCAATCTTAATTTGATTCGTCAAAAGCATCGAGATAGACTACTGTGTAATAGTCAACATGGAGTTGCACTAGAGAGTCAACTAGCATCTTGCGCGTTAACTCCGTAGTACATTTCCAATTATATCACAGGCCGTACAATACTTTTTTTACTTTCTTGGCTGTAAGATTGATATGGGGCTTCCAGGTCAATTAGCTATCGAGTACGATGCCAAGACTCTCGACCTTTTCGGGAAACGGAATGAACTCCCCGAGCTTTCCTTCAATGCCGGGCGTCTGCTTGCGATTAAGTCATTTACGTTTCGTCTGGACGCGAATCCAGAGCGTTCTGCCCAATCAACCACCCTTCGTGCAGCATCCGTCAATCTAGCTATCCCCTCGACTAATTGGCTCTTAGGAATATGTACGTAGATCTGTAGATCGTCCGCGTAGGGTATGTGTTTAACAGTCCGTCAGTCAAGTATGTCTTGTAAATCGTTTACGTAGAGGCTGAATAGTAAGGGACCAAGGACGGAACCCTGTGGAGCTTCCAGGTTTATTTCGAGCCATTTAGAGTGTTCATTTCTTTTTGATAATACGGACTGGGAGTGACCTTAAAGGTATGACTTTATCCACATAAGCGGCGTCTTTAAAAATCTCAGCTGTCGTAGTTTACTAAGTTACTTAGATGGCGATATGGTCTTGCTAAAGTTGAATAAGAGCAGTCGAGTAATTTTCTTGTGGATGTTCATGCGTACATCATCGGGGATCTTAAGTCAGATGGTCTGAGACGTATTGTGATGAAGATGAAAGCGTCTCTGGAGGAGGTCGAGAATCCTATTCTGATTCAGAAACTCCATGATTTGGGCGTGAGCGATCCTCTCAAGCACATTGGAGAGAAAACACAGCAATGTAAGTGCTGTTGTATAAAACTCAGCAATGTTGTTTCTTTTTTAGGTCAATTAGCTGAGCTTGCTTCCAAAGGCTTGGGAAGATTCCTTGAGCATAAGAGGAGTTATAAATGTTAATTATAAATTCGCCAAATTCTCGGCAGAGCTTTCGCAACTACGCTCTCAGGAATTTCATCTACTTCACTCGCGTCTGAGGAAAAGTGGGAGATCGCAATAATTTCGTCATTCAGGCTAATCTGCTTAAAAGAGAAACCATCTTCAGAAGTAGAAGATGTAGTCTCTGCAGCATCATCGAGATATTCTAGAGGAGACGAATATCGCTGCAAAGCCGGCATTCAGCTCGCTGGGCGGGGATGTGCGAGAATCCCCTTTACGCTTTGGCAGGAGGCCGAGGTTGCATAGTTCTTTCCACTTGTTCTTATGCCTTTCAAGAGCGTCTATGATAGAGAGACAAGAGGGGGAGAGAGAGATAGAAGAGAGGAGAGAGAGGGAGAGAGAAAAGAGAGAGAGTGTGTGTTGCCACTATATGTCATATATGTCATTGAAAAAAAAACGATGTAATAACTTTAATTAATGCAAATTTCGGTTCAAAATACTAAATTATGTTTGTTTTACTGCGTTATAGCTTAGATCTCTAATTATGTTTTATTTTTAACCCTCGGTGGACACTTCATTTTTATCCCGTTCCCTACGCACATGGGTTACTCTAATTAGCCGACTTTGTAGGCACATATCTCCGAAAATAATATAATAATAATAGAATAATAATTACAATAATAATAATAATACGATCGCCTAGGATACCGTAACTCAGTATGTACGCAGAAGATTAATAAAACAGTTTGGCTCTGGAGAGGCCAGAGGTTACCGTTGGAACGTTGGCCGTTAATAATTGACTAGTTTTTTATTGACTGATACACGAAGTCGATTACTACTTTTATTATTAGATTTACTTGAGTGAACATAGTAATCATCATGATTAGAGAAAAATAACTATAAAAAAATTAAACTGTCAAGGTAAACTTTCATTAAAAAAATAATTTAAATTTTCAGATACGGAACTCACAAAATTATATACCACTGAAATATGATGAAACAATTCCATGCGTTGTGTGCCTAGGTATTCTACAAGATGTACTATTATCATCTCTTATTAATAAGGTAAGTGTGTCTACGCCTACATTTGTGCGTAGTAGGCGCGTGTATGCATAGTGACTAATAGAAAAATTGATAACTGATTTTTTACAGCTGATGGAACAACTTGACCTATTTAAATATGATTGTAAAACCCTATCACTTAGATTAAATATTCCAATTGCCATTCAAATACGAGAAAGAGCTGTGTATATGCATTTATTACAATACGTTAAATTTGGTAGAGACCGTAAAAGTAAGGATAAAGTTCAAAACATTAAAGATGTCTGGAAATGGTATATAACACAAAAAATTGAAAGTTTATTAAAGAAACAAATAGAAATCTCAAACCTTTTTTCCCCTTTTGTAATCGATATTTTTATATCATATCAGGAAGATCAAAAAGAATGTGTGGAACTGTAAGTATTGAAATACAGTATGGTAATTTGTTTATGTATGTAATAAAATCAGTACTTTAATTATTTTAGGTTACAAAACTATGAAAATTTCACAAATGAAAAGTTTTGTTATGAAATTAGTAATAATAAAAATATAAATAAGAAAACTATTGATCTTATTATGGATACTATATCAGATGATCAATTTGAAAAATATTTTTTGGTCCCTCCTCAAATACCAAAAAATTTTGCAGCTATAGAAAAATTAGTGTACAAACATGATAGTATTTTTATTGGAGGTAAGAAATTACTTGTAATTAAATGTTTTTTATAATAAACCGGCGATGCTACTTATTTTCTAAACCATTTAAATTTTTTGATAAATCAATTCTTTTGCTTCCTCATAGAGGAAGCTTTATAACGGTGAAAAAAAATTTCGAGACAAAAAATGTTCAAAAAGATGTTTTAAGGCGATATATGTGTATATTAGTTGATTTTGATAATTTTTGTTTTCGTGGGTGTGCGTGCGTGCGTGCGTGCGTGCGTGCGTGCGTGCGTGTGTGTGTGTGTGTGTGTGTGTGTGTGTGTGTGTGTGTGTGTGTGTGTGTGTGTGTGTGTGTGTGTGTGTGTGTGTGTGTGTGTGTAAACTCTTCATATCTTCGAAACGAATCAACCGATTTTCGTCGGGGTAAAGCTTATTCTCTTCGACTCGCGGGAAAAGGAAGGTACCCTGATGGATTTGAGTTTTTATTGATTTTCTTTTGTTTTATTACCAAAAAACGATTTTGAATTTTTAGTTTTTTGATTTTTTCATATCTTAAAGCCATTATTACATAATGTAATAAACTTTTCTTGAAAGGTATTTAATTACCTATATTTTCCTTTTTTCAAAGGACCCCGCACACAATGTATGGAAAAAAATCATCCGGTCAAATTTTGGGGGTTTTGCCCATGAGAACTTTTTTTCAGGTCCTCAAGATCTACCTTTTCCCCAAGTTTGATCCAATTTGACCGAATGATTATTTTCCATACACTGTGTGCGGGGTCCTTTAAAATATCTTCACTCTGTCATTTGTTATTAAGGAAAACTTTTTTATATTTCATAAATGAATATCTCAAAAAATATTTTATTTATTGACTTAAAATTTTAACCACTTATTAAAGTTATAGAAGACTATATTTGGTTAAAATTTCAGGAGATTACCTTTATTTGTTTTTTAGAAAAAAATTATTTTCCAAACAACGATTTTGAATTTTTAGTTTTTTTGATTTTTTCATATCTTACAGCCATTATTACATAATATAATAAACTTTTCTTGAAAGGTATTATCTATATTTTCCTTTTTCTAAATTTAAAATATCTTCATTCTGTCATTTGTTATTAAGGCAAACCTTTTTATATTTCATAAATTAATTTCTCCAAAAATATTTTATTTATCGACTTGAAATGTTTACTACTTATTACACTCATTGAAGACTATATGTGGCTAAAATTTCAAGAGATTATCTTCATTTGTTTTTTAGAAAAAAATTATTTTAGAAAAAATTTGCGTTTTCATTGTCGCACGATAACAAGAGCAAAAATTATCCAATCGTCCTGAAATTTGGCACAGATATAGCTTTTACACATCTTCAGATCGAGTTCGTTCCCCAAAAAAAACGGTCCATTACAAAAAAAGATATTTGAGGTTAAAAATTTTTTTAAAAAATTTTCGAATCGCGTTTTCTCAAAGAATACCAGATTTATCGACTTAAAATTTTAACCACTTATTAAAGTTATAGAAGACTATATTTGATTAAAATTTCAGGAGATTATCTTCATTTGTTTTTTAGAAAAAAATTGTAAAAGAAAAAATTTGTGTTTTCGTTGTCGCACGATAACAAGCGCAAAAATTATCCAATCGTCCTGAAATTTGGCACAGATGTAGCTTTATATATTTTTAGATCGAGTTAGTTGCCCCAAAAAATCGGTCCATTACGAAAAAAGATATTTGAGGTTAAACATTTTTGTAAAAAATTTTCGAATCGCTTTTTCTCAAAGAATACTTGATTTATCGACTCAAAATTTTAACCACTTATGGTATAATTAGGATTTGTGTGTGTCAAACGATTTAATTGAAAATAGTTTGGGACACACGTAATGTCTTATATACAAGATATATGCTGGTTATATATACTGTAACGCGTGCGCGAGTTAGGTAATTCAAGATTCGAATTACCTGCGCCGAGCAGGCATGCTCACTGGGGCCTGATTCTAAATGTATCTCGGCCTCGAGACAACTGCTTTTCCTTTTAAAGGAGCTCCCTGATTGGTCTACAATACTCCGGATTTGGTGTGTCTCGACGTCGAGACAAATTTAGAATCAGGCCCCTGCGGGCGCGAGCATCCTGACCGGATTAGAACGGTCTCGCGACGCGTAATATGCCCGTCGCGTACCCGCGAAGCTGCTACGGCTTTATGCGAGTCACGGCAGCCATCTTCGTGTCTGCCGTCGTGCCGCGAACTTCTCTCCAGCGTGTCTCTCGAATGTTATCTCGTCCGCGGCGTCTTATCTTTTATAGTTACCGCGAGTGTAGTGGAGGCGCCGAGCATAGTGTATGCGTGTGAAAGAGAGACAGAGAGAGAGAGGGAGAGAGAGAGAGAGAGAGAGAGAGAGAGAGAGAGAGAGAGAGAGAGAGAGAGAGAGAGAGAGAGAGAGAGAGAGCGATGCCGAGCCGCATGAGCCACACGAGACAGCGAGCGAGGAGCCGGCAGCCAGCCCGCCTGCCGACCCGATACAGCGAGTACGAGAGAGAGAGGAGAGAGAGAGATATATAGCGCGCAACTACTGTGCGAGCGAGAGAGAGCGAGAGAGAGCCGAGTGCACCGGCTCCTCCTTCTCAAAGTAAGTCTTATACTCTCATCTCTCGCATGAAATGTAAAGGTTTGCACGGAAATCGCCCCGTGCAAACTTTCTGTGTCGTGTATGCGCGGGTGTGTGTCAGCCCGCCATACTTTAACACCGCGCGCGAGAGTAGCAGCTTCGCCGCGCGCCGTATCGTTCGCGCGTTTGAATATTAACTGTCGCGCGCGAACTAACTCATTGTTCTAATCAGCACGTGCGTTGTGCTTGTATTTATTGATTTTAATATATTGATTGAGAGTGATTTTAATATACTGTTTGATATCTAGTTACTCGTCGCGTTGTTCATTACCCTGTCCTTCTCCCGGATACAGCCGCCTCGGCGGGAAAACGACTCTGCCGGTGTTCGACACCATATCGGCAACTAAATTATTGCATAAACTGATTAGATTCGGATTTTCCAGGGGGGTAGTCCTGTGGATTAAGTCGTATATTACAGGTCGTAATCAAAAAGTGATTACGAAGCAAAATAGAGACTAGGATTGGCTCACAACCAATCTCGGCGTACCACAGGGCTCGGTTCTGGGACCCCTTCTGTTCAGTCTCTATATAAATGACCTACAGCACATTTTTTTGGATTTTATTAATAATTCTGAATCGAGTGGTGTCGGGCACCTGCTATATGCAGATGATTTACAAGTTTACATGCAGACAACCATAGACGAGCTGAATGAAGGGATACGACACTTGTCGATTATAGGTAGAGCAGTGGCGGCATGGGCCGTCGACAACGCCCTTAGTCTCAATCTAAGAAAAACTAAGGCTATTATTTTTGGCTCTATTTGACGCTAATTGCAAGCTGAATGTATTCATACTTTGATTTTAAATTGCTTTTTAGATAATTGAACCATTAATGTACATTTATTTACTTATTTAACTAGAGTAAAATACAATTAATTACAAAATTTGTAAACATTATACATAGCTTACATTACAAAAGTATCTATCAGGTAAAAAATATTTTCATTTTCGCTTATACAACGTACTTAAAACTAATTTAAAAAAATAGAATTAATTTGGTTAGTACAGGAAAATTTCATTTATTTTCCTTTTTTTTTCAAAATTATTTGAGGTGTCTAAGGTGTCAGTTACGACGTTTGTCAGAACGGATTCGAGAAGCCATGTAGTGATTATTTTTATTAGTTTATTAATGATGGTTTCGTCTACTTCATGAGTTGATTTTTTCGTTTTTTTCAAGTTATATTTTGATATTCGACGATGTCGAACGATTATATTTTAAGTTGCACATACCATTCGCACATATATATATATATATATATATATATATATATATATATATATATATATATATATATATATATATATATATATATATATATATATATATATATATATATATATATAGGCAAATCTATAGAACTTTTAACTTTTGTGTGACTATATTTTTTTAAGTAATTTACTGCTGCTATTAAAATGTCGTGTTAAGCACATAAACGAAACAGGGTGTATCATCTTTAATTTGTACGTAGAAAACCAGTCCAGTAATCCGCATTAGTGTGCCGTACGCACAGTAAAATGATGGTATGAATAAAACTGTCAAAAAACTAGGGGACAGTTATGAAATTACGTGTACACGTCTGCGATACGTCTCAAGGATAAAAATGGAAAAACTAAAGGAGCATATGAAGTTTTTTTTTATATAGGATATAAAATGAGCAGGTAAACAGATATTTTTTGTATTAAGTAAAATTGTTGAAAGGAAAGTAAAGAAAAACGAATCTTAATTTCTTTTTGGGAAAAAAATTATTTTATAAAAAAGTAGATTTTCATTAAATTTAGAATAAAATATATTTTTAAGATATTGCGATCGGTGAAATATGTGTGATGTCAAGAAAATATCAGTATCAAATTAAATTGATCATTTATAGATAAATAAATATTTTATTAATTTGAAAGTATGAGATATAGTTTAATAAATTAACTGTTTTTTAATCTATTTCAATATCAACAACGTATTTCAATAGAAAAATTTTACAATTCATGAATAAAAATGTATCGATCGCTGCTAGTATTGTGGTGGTTTCCGTTATCGATCCCAACCATTTTTTAATAAGAACACAATTTTTTTTTAAATAACATTTTTTATCAAAAGAAATAAAGGTAATCTCTTGAAAATTTAACTAAATAATAATATATTGTAATAAATAATTGTAATAATTGGGTAAAATTTCAAATTGATCAAATATTCTCTGAGATATTAGTATTAAAAAACATTAAAAAAAAATTTTTAATCTCGAATATCTGGTCGTGATGATCATTTTTTTGTGTTTTTTGTGGGCAATGACTTTTTTTTTTTTGTAAAATATAAATTTGTATAATAATAATTGCTTTTTAATGATAAAAAATAGAAAGAGTAAAAATAGAAAATCACAAACCATTTAACATAGTCTCACCGTACAAAATAAAGTATTAAATTTTAAATATTGGAATTAAAAATAAATTAAAGGAATCAGTAAATTAAGTTTGAGGAAGCTACGTGCCAATGAATTGGCAGCGGTTTTTCTATGGTTGCAGTGACAGGAAAATGTTACTTACAAGTTAAAAGTAATTTTTTGTCTATTTTTTTAAAGCTTGTGTAATATAAGAAAGATTTTTTTTTTTAAGTGGCAGTCATGTATGGAAACAAGACAATTCGGCAGAGCCCTAAGAAACCAGACAATACGTCCGTGCGCTAAGAAACCAGACAACTCGGTCGAGAGCGAAGAAAAAGGACAATTCCCGGGCTCCGTGTTTTCATTCGCTTTTTTGTTGAGAACCGCTGTAGAGAGTTGACAAATTAAAGATTTTAACTCCCTACAGCGGTTCTCAATAGTACAAATTTTTTTTACGTATATAGAGATTTTCAACTAAAAATGGAATGGAAAGAAGTCCGTGAATTGCCCCTTTTCTTAGTCTCGACCGAATTGTCTGGTTTTTTAGCTCTCGGCCGAGTTATCTGGTTTCTTAGCACTCAGCCTAATTGTCTGATTTCTTAGTTTTCGACTTAGTTGTCTAGTTTCCTAGCTCTCGTCCAAGTTGTCTGGTTTCTTAGCGCTCGGCGAAGTTGTCCGGTTTCTTAGCGTTCAGCCGAATTGTCTACTTTCATCTCTCAACTGACACAGTATGGTTCAAGCAGGTGAAACGTTACCAGTTTATGAAAATTGATTGAGGCCGAGAAGATCCAGGTTTCCAAATAATATTAATCAAAATTTGAATTAATTACCCCGATTAATTAAGAACTAAATTTTGAATTTTGAATTAATCGTTTTAATTAAAAAGTAGAATTTAATTATCCATTAAACGAGTTTTAATTAATTTAAATTTAAATCTTAATTATATGCCGGATAATTAACATTCGTTCTTAATTATATGCTGTATGATTATCATTCGCTCTTAATTATATCCCATACAATTAACTTTTGCTTTTAATTCTATGCCGTATAATAAACTTTCTTAATTTCATGCCTTCAATTAATCAAAGGCTAATTTACATTTGACATTATGTAAGGGATTTTTCGATCCGCAGATTTTGATTTTGTGGTCTATTTGAGTGTATAATGCAATGCGCCATCGTAGTAGATAACTTTTGCCCAAATGAGTCTTTAGCTCGATTCCGTGGTCATTCAGGATTTCTTCGACCCGCTGAATTCAATTCGTTTCAATTGATTTGAGATCAATGTTGGTGTGCAATGTCACTTGCATATACATGCATAGTAGTGTACTTGAATTGTTCATGAGATACAAGAGCAGAAGTTACCATTGTCAAGTCTCATACTATAGCTATTAAATATGAATATTTTTACAAAATTCGTAAAAATAAAAATTATCTACTGCATATATGCGTGGCATTGTACACCAAAATTTATCTCGAGATTGAACTCATTAGGTCGAAAAAAACCCTGAATGACCAGGGATTTGAACTAGAGGCTTATTTGGGCAAAAGTCATCTACTGTGCATGCGCCTTGCATTGTACACTAAAATAGATCTCAAAATAGAAATCAGCGGGTCGACAAACCCCCTGAATAATCAAGGATTTAAGGTAGAGGCACATTTACGCGAAAATCATCTACTGCGCATGCGCGTTGCCTTGTACACCAAAATAGATCTCAAAATCAATATCACCTGATCGAAAAACCCCTTAGATAATGTCAAATCCAAAATTAGCCTTTGATTAATAGAAAGCACACATTTAAGAGAGAAAGTTAATTAATTATACGGCATATAATTAAGAGCGAAAGTTAATTATATGGCATATAATTAAGAACGAATGTTATTTATACGGCATATGATTAAGAGCGAATGTTATTTATACGGCATATAATTAATTAAAGATTTAAAATTTAGTTCTTAACTAAACGGGGTAATTACTCGGATAGTACAAGACGTTTTTTAAACGTCATTATGACGTCAAGCTTGAAACCTCGTGACATCAAAAACAAAACTTGATCAAACGTCATAATGACGTGAATAAAACGTTGAAAATGTCCGAAGAATTATTTGTCCTGTAATATTAATTACTTTAGACGCCATAAAGGCGTTATACTCATATATTTTTCGAAATCTTTGGAATTGATCAATCTTTTTTTCTCGCTAGGTGGCGTCGAACAATCTCAAAGGAGAAAAATGAGTTTAGTCTATAAGAGGAAGTATTGAAAGAGAGGGTGGGGGGGGGGGGCTTTTTCATACATAAGTATTATACGCCTGCTTAGACATATGTATAAAGATGTAATGTATAAATGACGTTTTTATGACGTTTTTTATGACGTTTTTATCACGTTTTATATGACGTTTCTATGACGTTTCTATAACGTTTATTGTATGTTCTTCCAACATTTTTCTAATGCCCTTCTAACAGATTTTTAACTTTTTTATGACGTCGAAAAAATGAAAAGAAATATCGGTAGAAAAATACTGCGGACATTTTCAACGCTTACTGACGTTATTATGACGTTTCAGCAACTTATATTTCTGGCATTGCGAGGTTTGACGTCATAATGACGTTTAAAGAACATCTTGTGTTATCCGGATAATTCCAATTTTTATTAATTATTTAGAATCCTGGATCTTCTCGGCCTCAATGAATTTTCATTAACTGGTAACGTTTCACTTGATTGAACCATACGGGTACTTCTCGACGGTGGCACTTCAGGTTTCTGATAATCAATTACATAATATACATTTAGATAAAGGAGCTGACAACAAGAAAATTGTTATATTTAAAGTAAATTGTCAAAATCATTGTTGAAGAATCAAGTCTAATTTTTTTCACGATTTTAAGAGACACCGATTTTGTAGAAATAGAAGTTTAATCAAGGCGCGCAGGGCAACACTATAAAATTTGAAGAAAGAAAAATGCGTCGGCGATAGCACGTCTTGTGAGCCTGGGCAGAAATAGAATCTTCTGTTAGCCTCGGGTGAGATAGCATCTTCTGTTAGCCTCGGCCGAGATAGCATCTTATTCCGCTCAGTCGTCGATACATTGCTAGTCGAAACTAGTCGAAACGAATCAACCGATTTTCGTCGGGGTAAAGCTTATTCTCTTCGACTCGCGGGAAAAGGAAGGTACCCTGATGGATTTGAGTTTTTATTGATTTTCTTTTGTTTTATTACCAAAAAACGATCTTGAATTTTTAGTTTTTTGATTTTTTCATATCTTAAAGCCATTATTACATAATGTAATAAACTTTTCTTGAAAGGTATTTAATTACCTATATTTTCCTTTTTTCAAAGGACCCCGCACACAATGTATGGAAAAAAATCATCCGGTCAAATTTTGGGGGTTTTGCCCATGAGAACTTTTTTTCAGGTCCTCAAGATCTACCTTTTCCCCAAGTTTGATCCAATTTGACCGAATGATTATTTTCCATACACTGTGTGCGGGGTCCTTTAAAATATCTTCACTCTGTCATTTGTTATTAAGGAAAACTTTTTTATATTTCATAAATGAATATCTCAAAAAATATTTTATTTATTGACTTAAAATTTTAACCACTTATTAAAGTTATAGAAGACTATATTTGGTTAAAATTTCAGGAGATTACCTTTATTTGTTTTTTAGAAAAAAATTATTTTCCAAACAACGATTTTGAATTTTTAGTTTTTTTGATTTTTTCATATAATGAATATAATAAACTTTTCTTGAAAGGTATTATCTATATTTTCCTTTTTCTAAATTTAAAATATCTTCATTCTGTCATTTGTTATTAAGGCAAACCTTTTTATATTTCATAAATTAATTTCTCCAAAAATATTTTATTTATCGACTTGAAATGTTTACTACTTATTACACTCATTGAAGACTATATGTGGCTAAAATTTCAAGAGATTATCTTCATTTGTTTTTTAGAAAAAAATTATTTTAGAAAAAATTTGCGTTTTCATTGTCGCACGATAACAAGAGCAAAAATTATCCAATCGTCCTGAAATTTGGCACAGATATAGCTTTTACACATCTTCAGATCGAGTTCGTTCCCCAAAAAAACGGTCCATTACAAAAAAGATATTTGAGGTTAAAAATTTTTTAAAAAATTTTCGAATCGCGTTTTCTCAAAGAATACCAGATTTATCGACTTAAAATTTTAACCACTTATTAAAGTTATAGAAGACTATATTTGATTAAAATTTCAGGAGATTATCTTCATTTGTTTTTTAGAAAAAATTGTAAAAGAAAAATTTGTGTTTTCGTTGTCGCACGATAACAAGCGCAAAAATTATCCAATCGTCCTGAAATTTGGCACAGATGTAGCTTTATATATTTTTAGATCGAGTTAGTTGCCCCAAAAAATCGGTCCATTACGAAAAAGATATTTGAGGTTAAACATTTTTGTAAAAAATTTTCGAATCGCTTTTTCTCAAAGAATACTTGATTTATCGACTCAAAATTTTAACCACTTATGGTATAATTAGGATTTGTGTGTGTCAAACGATTTAATTGAAAATAGTTTGGGACACACGTAATGTCTTATATACAAGATATATGCTGGTTATATATACTGTAACGCGTGCGCGAGTTAGGTAATTCAAGATTCGAATTACCTGCGCCAAGCAGGCATGCTCACTGGGGCCTGATTCTAAATGTATCTCGGCCTCGAGACAACTGCTTTTCCTTTTAAAGGAGCTCCCTGATTGGTCTACAATACTCCGGATTTGGTGTGTCTCGACGTCGAGACAAATTTAGAATCAGGCCCCTGCGGGCGCGAGCATCCTGACCGGATTAGAACGGTCTCGCGACGCGTAATATGCCCGTCGCGTACCCGCGAAGCTGCTACGGCTTTATGCGAGTCACGGCAGCCATCTTCGTGTCTGCCGTCGTGCCGCGAACTTCTCTCCAGCGTGTCTCTCGAATGTTATCTCGTCCGCGGCGTCTTATCTTTTTATAGTTACCGCGAGTGTAGTGGAGGCGCCGAGCATAGTGTATGCGTGTGAAAGAGAGACAGAGAGAGAGAGGGAGGGAGAGAGAGAGAGAGAGAGAGAGAGAGAGAGAGAGAGAGAGAGAGAGAGAGAGAGAGAGAGAGAGAGAGAGAGAGAGAGAGAGAGCGATGCCGAGCCGCATGAGCCACACGAGACAGCGAGCGAGGAGCCGGCAGCCAGCCCGCCTGCCGACCCGATACAGCGAGTACGAGAGAGAGAGGGAGAGAGAGAGAGATATAGCGCGCAACTACTGTGCGAGCGAGAGAGAGCGAGAGAGAGCCGAGTGCACCGGCTCCTCCTTCTCAAAGTAAGTCTTATACTCTCATCTCTCGCATGAAATGTAAAGGTTTGCACGGAAATCGCCCCGTGCAAACTTTCTGTGTCGTGTATGCGCGGGTGTGTGTCAGCCCGCCATACTTTAACACCGCGCGCGAGAGTAGCAGCTTCGCCGCGCGCCGTATCGTTCGCGCGTTTGAATATTAACTGTCGCGCGCGAACTAACTCATTGTTCTAATCAGCACGTGCGTTGTGCTTGTATTTATTGATTTTAATATATTGATTGAGAGTGATTTTAATATACTGTTTGATATCTAGTTACTCGTCGCGTTGTTCATTACCCTGTCCTTCTCCCGGATACAGCCGCCTCGGCGGGAAAACGACTCTGCCGGTGTTCGACACCATATCGGCAACTAAATTATTGCATAAACTGATTAGATTCGGATTTTCCAGGGGGGTAGTCCTGTGGATTAAGTCGTATATTACAGGTCGTAATCAAAAAGTGATTACGAAGCAAAATAGAGACTAGGATTGGCTCACAACCAATCTCGGCGTACCACAGGGCTCGGTTCTGGGACCCCTTCTGTTCAGTCTCTATATAAATGACCTACAGCACATTTTTTTGGATTTTATTAATAATTCTGAATCGAGTGGTGTCGGGCACCTGCTATATGCAGATGATTTACAAGTTTACATGCAGACAACCATAGACGAGCTGAATGAAGGGATACGACACTTGTCGATTATAGGTAGAGCAGTGGCGGCATGGGCCGTCGACAACGCCCTTAGTCTCAATGTAAGAAAAACTAAGGCTATTATTTTTGGCTCTATTTGACGCTAATTGCAAGCTGAATGTATTCATACTTTGATTTTAAATTGCTTTTTAGATAATTGAACCATTAATGTACATTTATTTACTTATTTAACTAGAGTAAAATACAATTAATTACAAAATTTGTAAACATTATACATAGCTTACATTACAAAAGTATCTATCAGGTAAAAAATATTTTCATTTTCGCTTATACAACGTACTTAAAACTAATTTAAAAAAATAGAATTAATTTGGTTAGTACAGGAAAATTTCATTTATTTTCCTTTTTTTCAAAATTATTTGAGGTGTCTAAGGTGTCAGTTACGACGTTTGTCAGAACGGATTCGAGAAGCCATGTAGTGATTATTTTTATTAGTTTATTAATGATGGTTTCGTCTACTTCATGAGTTGATTTTTTCGTTTTTTTCAAGTTATATTTTGATATTCGACGATGTCGAACGATTATATTTTAAGTTGCACATACCATTCGCACATATATATATATATATATATATATATATATATATATATAGGCAAATCTATAGAACTTTTAACTTTTGTGTGACTATATTTTTTTAAGTAATTTACTGCTGCTATTAAAATGTCGTGTTAAGCACATAAACGAAACAGGGTGTATCATCTTTAATTTGTACGTAGAAAACCAGTCCAGTAATCCGCATTAGTGTGCCGTACGCACAGTAAAATGATGGTATGAATAAAACTGTCAAAAAACTAGGGGACAGTTATGAAATTACGTGTACACGTCTGCGATACGTCTCAAAGATAAAAATGGAAAAACTAAAGGGGCATATGAAGTTTTTTTTTATATAGGATATAAAATGAGCAGGTAAACAGATATTTTTTGTATTAAGTAAAATTGTTGAAAGGAAAGTAAAGAAAAACGAATCTTAATTTCTTTTTGGGAAAAAAATTATTTTATAAAAAAAGTAGATTTTCATTAAATTTAGAATAAAATATATTTTTAAGATATTGCGATCGGTGAAATATGTGTGATGTCAAGAAAATATCAGTATCAAATTAAATTGATCATTTATAGATAAATAAATATTTTATTAATTTGAAAGTATGAGATATAGTTTAATAAATTAACTGTTTTTTAATCTATTTCAATATCAACAACGTATTTCAATAGAAAAATTTTACAATTCATGAATAAAAATGTATCGATCGCTGCTAGTATTGTGGTGGTTTCCGTTATCGATCCCAACCATTTTTTAATAAAAACACAATTTTTTTTTAAATAACATTTTTTATCAAAAGAAATAAAGGTAATCTCTTGAAAATTTAACTAAATAATAATATATTGTAATAAATAATTGTAATAATTGGGTAAAATTTCAAATTGATCAAATATTCTCTGAGATATTAGTATTAAAAAACATTAAAAAAAAATTTTTAATCTCGAATATCTGGTCGTGATGATCATTTTTTTGTGTTTTTTGTGGGCAATGACTTTTTTTTTTTTGTAAAATATAAATTTGTATAATAATAATTGCTTTTTAATGATAAAAAATAGAAAGAGTAAAAATAGAAAATCACAAACCATTTAACATAGTCTCACCGTACAAAATAAAGTATTAAATTTTAAATATTGGAATTAAAAATAAATTAAAGGAATCAGTAAATTAAGTTTGAGGAAGCTACGTGCCAATGAATTGGCAGCGGTTTTTCTATGGTTGCAGTGACAGGAAAATGTTACTTACAAGTTAAAAGTAATTTTTTGTCTATTTTTTTAAAGCTTGTGTAATATAAGAAAGATTTTTTTTTTTTAAGTGGCAGTCATGTATGGAAACAAGACAATTCGGCAGAGCCCTAAGAAACCAGACAATACGTCCGTGCGCTAAGAAACCAGACAACTCGGTCGAGAGCGAAGAAAAAGGACAATTCCCGGGCTCCGTGTTTTCATTCGCTTTTTTGTTGAGAACCGCTGTAGAGAGTTGACAAATTAAAGATTTTAACTCCCTACAGCGGTTCTCAATAGTACAAATTTTTTTTACGTATATAGAGATTTTCAACTAAAAATGGAATGGAAAGAAGTCCGTGAATTGCCCCTTTTCTTAGTCTCGACCGAATTGTCTGGTTTTTTAGCTCTCGGCCGAGTTATCTGGTTTCTTAGCACTCAGCCTAATTGTCTGATTTCTTAGTTTTCGACTTAGTTGTCTAGTTTCCTAGCTCTCGTCCAAGTTGTCTGGTTTCTTAGCGCTCGGCGAAGTTGTCCGGTTTCTTAGCGTTCAGCCGAATTGTCTACTTTCATCTCTCAACTGACACAGTATGGTTCAAGCAGGTGAAACGTTACCAGTTTATGAAAATTGATTGAGGCCGAGAAGATCCAGGTTTCCAAATAATATTAATCAAAATTTGAATTAATTACCCCGATTAATTAAGAACTAAATTTTGAATTTTGAATTAATCGTTTTAATTAAAAAGTAGAATTTAATTATCCATTAAACGAGTTTTAATTAATTTAAATTTAAATCTTAATTATATGCCGGATAATTAACATTCGTTCTTAATTATATGCTGTATGATTATCATTCGCTCTTAATTATATCCCATACAATTAACTTTTGCTTTTAATTCTATGCCGTATAATAAACTTTCTTAATTTCATGCCTTCAATTAATCAAAGGCTAATTTACATTTGACATTATGTAAGGGATTTTTCGATCCGCAGATTTTGATTTTGTGGTCTATTTGAGTGTATAATGCAATGCGCCATCGTAGTAGATAACTTTTGCCCAAATGAGTCTTTAGCTCGATTCCGTGGTCATTCAGGATTTTTTCGACCCGCTGAATTCAATTCGTTTCAATTGATTTGAGATCAATGTTGGTGTGCAATGTCACTTGCATATACATGCATAGTAGTGTACTTGAATTGTTCATGAGATACAAGAGCAGAAGTTACCATTGTCAAGTCTCATACTATAGCTATTAAATATGAATAAGCGATAGCACGTCTTGTGAGCCTGGGCAGAAATAGAATCTTCTGTTAGCCTCGGGTGAGATAGCATCTTCTGTTAGCCTCGGCCGAGATAGCATCTTATTCCGCTCAGTCGTCGATACATTGCTATTGGAACTTTGAATAAGTTCTCGCTGTTTTTTTGTGAAAATTGATGCTTTACTTAAAGTACGTAGTAAAAAGCACGTCATTCAAAATATTTCCCATCACTAGTCACTACTTTCTGCAATCTTTCTGGCAATTTACGGATTCCATCTCGGAAGAACTGCTCGTCTTTTGAAGCTATCCAAGGATCGACCCATTTTTTGCCATCTTCATAAGAATGGAAGTGCTGATCAGCCAAGCCATGAGCCATCGACCGGAACAAGTGGTAGTCGGAAGGAGCAATGTCTGGATTATACAGCGGGCGAGGTAGGACATCCCCATTGAAGCGTCTCTTAAAGTTTCTTTGACGACTTTTGCAACATGTAGCCGAACATTGTCATGTAACAAAATCACCTTATCGTGTCTCTGCTCGTACAGCGGCCGTTTTTCCTTTAGGGTTCGGCTCAAAGACATCAATTGCAGTCGATAGCGATCTCCCCTGATAGTTTCGTTCGGTTTGAGCAGTTCATAATAAATTACACCCTACTGATCCCACCAAATGCAGAGAAGAAGCTTCGAACCATAGATATTTGGCTTTGCGGACGATGTTGATGCATGGCCGGGCTTACCCCACGATTTTTTACGCTTAGGATTATCGTACTGTATCCATTTTTCATCGCCAGTCATGATACGATGCAAAAAACCTTTCATTTTCTGCCGTTGAAGTAGCACTTCACACGTGAGAAAACGCCGTTCGACGTCTCTCGGCTTCAACTCATACGGCACTCAATGTCCTTGCTTCTGGATCATTCCTAACGTTTTCAAACGTTTCGAAACTGTTGTCTCATCTACTCGTAATGATTTTGCAAGTTCAGCTAGCGTCTGACATGAATCTTCATTTAGCAATTCCTCCAATTCTTTGTCTTCAAACTTTTTTGGTGCACCACCACGTTCTTTATCTCCAAGATCAAAATCGTTATTTTTGGAGCGTCGAAACCAGTCTCTACATGTCGTTTCCGACACAGCATGGCCACCGTAAGTTTCAACAAAAAATCCTGTTCGCTTCAGCTGCAGATTTTTTTTAATAAAATAGTACAATAAAATTCCCCGCAAATACTCTTTACTTAGCACAAAACTTGACATTTTTAGTAGTAAGAACAAAAAACGCTTTTTACACTATGGCGAACTAACATACACTTAAGTTCAAGCTTACCGACAGTACTTCCTTATAGAAGCACTAGCATCTGAAATTACATAGACTTAGTCCTGGTAACGCCAACTGTTAGGAAAAAGGCGAGAACTTATTCAATGTCCCAATACGACCTGAAGTACCTACATTCTGCACTCTAAGAGGTAAAGAGTCGACGACCACATAGTATAGTCTTATTGATTCATGTTTATTTCTGAAATCTGTTGCTATATGCTCTACCAACGAGACTTGCAATGGATTCTTATTGCGAGAGATTAACCAGAGATTCTTCGAAGATGAATTTTCTCATTTATTATTTTTGACTGAATAAAATTTTTAAATAACGTAATAATTTATTCATCCTTAGATAGACTTTTGCTTTTTCTAATGGTTCATGGAGAGAAAAAAAAGTTGTTCCTACTACGCGCTCCCGTAACTCTAACTTGAGCTAGTACAGTAAACGAGATTTAGTTGAATCAACGTTAGCTTCTCATGTTAAAGTTACTGGAGACATCAGTAGAAACGTTTGTTTACGTCTCGAGGTCACGGTCATGGGACTTATTTTACTGAACTCTCAATTAGATTTTACCTGATTCTGCAATTGTGTTTACATGAATACCACCCGGTAAAAACAACAAACCTAACCTCAGTTAACACAACTATTTTCTTTTTTCCGTGTTCTGTTAATTTTGCTTAAAAAGTTTTTTGTTTTCAGAATCTTGAGTTAATAGTTTAGAGCAATTTTACTAAAAGAATATTATCTTTTTCTTTAAAATAAATTTTTTCATTCAAAACTACATATTGTATAAAAAAAAATATATATCTCTATAGATAGATCTTAGAAATATATCTTTAGAGGTATCCTACAAGGGTGTTTACTCAGTCCCCTTCTTTTGCTTTCTCAATGAGAAATCTTTGTAAAGGTGAAAATTTTCGTAATAAAGATTTTGATGAATTATGATGTTTTTGAGATTCCTGAGTCACAATAATAGGTTTATAAAAAATGTACTTTTTCTTTTTTTTTTTTTTTTTTTTTTAACCATAACTCGAATCCTCTTGACGCTTTTACCGACCCTCAGTAAAGGTATACCTAGCTCCATCTTCTGTGCCCTTAGTCCCCGCAGCACCACCGTCAGGCATTACTTCGCGGGGGAGGAGAGCTTCTGCCCGCTTCTATCTGATATGGTGGTCATCTCTATATTCGTCGTTAGTAGTTTTTGTTCTACTCATCCTCCTCTTCTTTCTTCTACGCTTCTTGAGAATGTCTGCTGCATAGTTGCTCACTGAACCCCGTCCATCCTCCGACGTCAGCATAGCTATCATAATGGACTCAGGAGTTCCTCTGGTCTGGAGATAACATTCGAGATATTCTTGTTCTTGTTGATATCGTGTGCAGTCACAAAAGACGTGCTCAGCATCCTGTTTTGAGTTCAGACACACTGGGCAGTCTTCTAGTTCGAATCGGTGCAGGTAAACCCGAAAGCATCCATGCCCGGTCAAAAATTGAGTGAGGTAGTAATTGACTTCCACTTGTCTTCTTTCGGTCCAGTCTTCTATTCTTGGTATAAGGCGATGTGTTTATCGCCTCTTGTCGCTGGAATACCATCTCTTTTACCACTCAGCCATTGTCTGTTTTCTTGCGGAATCCCAGATTTCCTTCTTAGTGTTGTCATTAACTTGTCGCTTTGCCTGAAAGGCATTCTTCCTCTCTATTGTTAAAAGGTTGAAATATAAGTAAATATCATAATCTAGTATGAGTGTGTAGCGCCATCTGTTGGAATATGAATGTACACTTTTCTAGAAGGACTGTGTAGAACCTGCGCTGAGCGTGTGAGAGCGTGTATATATGAGAGCGCAAGTATAGCAATTGTCACTGTATACTCACTACCTATAAGATAGTCATGTAAGACAGACGTGTTACTGCTAACGCAGATAATTGTAAGCTTTGACAATGTATTTATACATACTAGCGAAAATACCTCACTCGCTAACGCTCGCTCGGTTTATGTTACGTTATTTAAGTATAAGTTTTAAAATTTTTTAAAACATGGTACCAAATATATTTTAATTATATCTAAATTAATTATCTAAGTAATATTGATTTCAATTTATACTAAAATAAATAATGCAACATAATCCGAGCGAGCGTTAGCGAGCTTCTATATTTATTAAATTTGGAGCGAATTTCCTATTTATTAAATAGAGAAATGACTTAAATAATTATTTCATGGCAATCTTAGAATTAGCTATTTTTCGTATCCCTTTACTATCATTATTCCTATTTTGGATAGAATAATCTTAAATAATTGAACCATAATAAAAGAATCACCCAAGAGACATCACTTATCAATTTGTATAAAAATAGATCTAATAACGTAATCGATCTTACTGATGAACCTGATTCGGATGAAGTGATTATAGGTACATTTAATAATTTCTCAATTAATAAAAGAACGCATTGCCATGATAATAATAGTAGGAATTGTGAAATTAAAATTTTGTAACTCACTTAGAAGAAAAAAAATATACTGATAATTTTGAGGAAAAAAAAGATAGTAAATTATCTAAAAGTAAGCTTTATTACTTAAAAAATAAACAAAAAATTTTAGAAATAAAAAAAGCAGAATATTAAAAAATAAAGTTAAGAAAAATGTAAAAGAAGTAAATGCAGCAAAAAGTCGATTATATTATAAAAAAACCAACATAAAATTTTAGAATATAAGAAATCCAAAAAAATAAATAATACAATATTCAAACAGGCTTTTATAGCAAATACTTTAATAAATGAAAACTTAATACAGGAAAATAATGTTGGTAGCTTACAATTAGATCTTACATGTAAGTTTTGCAATGCAAAACATTATCCTTTTGAACTATCTCGAGACAAAACTTTTTCCACCTGTCGTCATAAAGGAAAAGTAAGTTTATAAGAAGATCCTACATACCCACGAGAAATTGCAGAATTAGCAACCGGAAACACTTTTGTAAGTAAAAATTTTAAACAATTTATTAGATATTATAACAATGCCTTAGCCTTTACCAGTTTTGGAGTTACTTTTGTGAAATTACCTGGTAAAGGTCCTTCTGTCGTGCGAGTATGTGGACAAGTTTACCATAGTACATATGCACTGCATCCCAATGAAGAAGATAGACGTATGAGCAATTGTACATTCTTGACAATGAAGAAGCAAGTAAAAATCGATATATTGATAATTTTAAATGTTCAATGCCAATAATAAAACAATTAGATATCATAATAAGAAGATTGAATCCATACGCAGAGCCCTACAAGATGATGCATGAAGTAGAAAACCAAGAAAAGGCATGTTCGATTAAAAACGGGGCTCAACCGGCACTAATAAAAATGTTAATTATAAGAAATCCAAAAGACAAACATAGATATAATCAAGCTACGTGTAATGAAGTAGCTGTTGTTTTTGTTGGAGAAAATGTTGAACCACCAATCGAAAGAGATATCTGTATCCTCTCTTAAAAAAGTGATGGAGGAAATCTGTCATCACAATAAGACTGTTTTGATTCGTTGTTGCTGGCTCATTTGATTGGTCTACATAGAATAAGCGCCAAAATCGAGTATGTTTGAATTTTGAAGATTGGATTCTTGACTTTGAATATTTAAAACTGAATAGTATAAGAAAAATTTCATGATTTTATTTATGAGACTTACGTTATTATCGTATAATTTAAACTATTTAAAACAAACTTTTAAAATGAAACTTGATCATGTTCATAACCTCAAAAATAAAAAAACAAAGAGATAAATGATACGCGCGAAGCGCGCTAAAAGTAGCTAGTACATTCTAACAAGGAAAGTACCGGAACTGTCAAATTAAAAAAAATTCCAAACCCATATTAAAAAGTAGACCTCCATGCGAGATTCACGAAACCATTTTTTTTATCGGCTGAGAAGCGCTTTATAAGGGTTAAAATCACCCCTAAAGTTTACCCCCAAGAAACATTTTTTTGATATATCTCGGCTTCTACTTAACTTTTTTTAACGAAACAAAATGGAAAGAGTTTCTTATTAAAAAGCCAAGAAATCCGTGGTAGTATGAACATTAAGGGTTGCATCCCTTATTTTTAGAGGGTGAAATTGTGTTTTTTTAAGAATAATTTTTGTTGTGAGAATTCATAAAATAATTAAAAATAGGTCAAAACATTATTTTTACCAACTACAATAAATAACAGTTGGTGTTTTTGGGCATTCTTCGCGAAACAACCCCTTAAGAGGTGGTAAACCACCCCTAACACAAATGAATTAGGTATATTTTTTGATCATTAAAAATATTACTTATGTCGACTACAATTTACTATCAACTGATAAGAATTTTTCCATCGGTCTTACAGTCTTACAAATTAATTTAAAATAATTAATATTTATGGCAGTCAGATTGCCCTTGTTTATAATCACCCCCGCAGAATCTGAAATAAAAACTTAATTAAAACCTGGAAAAAATTTTGTTAGCAAAGGACGATCTGACTGCCCCCCCCCCCCACCACCTTGTCCAACGTTTCGAGCCCGCTCCGGCTCCTCCTCAAGGACTGAATATATATATTTTTTTGGCAATTATTTTTTTCCTTAAAATGGGTTCTTGAAGTCGTTAATCGGAATCCACAGTTAGATCCACAATAAAAATTTGAAAATAGTGAATTCAATATGGCGAAAAATTTTTTAGAAATATTTTAAATTCCACGAAAAATAGTATGTAGACCCCCTAGCGGAAATTATATTATGTAAATAAGTGTATAATAATGTAACAATGTTTTGTTATGTTATTCTATTATTTATTATTTTTTTATCATACACTTGTTTATCGTACGATAAATAAATATACATTTATTTACATAATATAATTTCCGCTAGGGGGTCTACATACTATTTTTCGTGGAATTTAAAATATTTCTAAAAAATTTTTCGCTATATTGAATTCACTATTTTCAAATTTTTATTGTGGATCTAACTGTGGATTCCGATTAACGACTTCAAGAACCCATTTTAAGGAAAAAAATAATTGCCAAAAAAGTATACCTAATTCATTTGTGTTAGGGGTGGTTTACCACCTCTTAAGGGGTTGTTTCGCGAAGAATGCCCAAACACACCAACTGTTATTTATTGTAGTTGGAAAAAATAATGTTTTGACCTATTTTTAATTATTTTTTGAATTCTCACGACAAAAATTATTCTTAAAAAAACACAATTTCACCCTCTAAAAAATAAGGGATGCAACCCTTAATGTTCATACTACCACGGATTTCTTGACTTTTTAATAAGAAACTCTTTCCATTTTGTTTCGTTAAAAAAAGTTAAGTAGAAGCCGAGATATATCAAAAAAACGTTTCTTGGGGGTAAACTTTAGGGGTGATTTTAACCCTTATAAAGCGCTTCTCAGCCGATAAAAAAAATGGTTTCGTGAATCTCGCATGGAGGTCTACTTTTTAATATGGGTTTGGAATTTTTTTGAATTTGACAGTTCGGGTACTTTCCTTGTAAGTTTGATGAGCCTATAAATATACCTTGCATAAGTAAACACCTTGATCCTATGACGCATCCGCTAATGTACCCTGCAGGTGGTTTTGGATGGATGCCTAATATGAAAGTCGTAATGGTAAAAATAACATTACAGCTCTACAATTTTATTCGTACAAATTAAGCATTAGAGATGGTTTTAACCCATTTTTGAATTTAGAAAATTATCTCAACAATATATCGTTGATGCATGGATAAAAGTAGAAAGTCCTAGATTATATTATTTAATAAGACAACAATATATATTAAGAACTGAATTATACAAAGGCTTAATGGATCACCTCGAAAAGAAACTTACAGAAATTAAAAATGTAGAAAAAATTGGAAAAATGTTAATATTGACATCAAGTTTTTCAGGAAGTCCACGGGCATTACATAAAAATTTGATAGATGCTATCACGATGACTTGTAATGCGCTTTCGGAAGAAATCGTTAATAACATTGACGTAAATGAAAAGGCCATTGACCGACCAGATATTGTAGTTAAAGTATTTAATAAAAAAGTTAAAGAATTGAAAAATGAAATTGTAAATAAATGAATTTTTGGAAAATTTATCTTCTTTACCTTCTTCATTACTATCTTATAAGGTCGACTCCAGGGAGCCTGGTTGATCTCGTCCTGTAATTTTTTGCTGTTACGCATTGCCATCTTAAGCTTCCGTTTAACGTCCTTCATTTTTTTATTACAGGCATCAACTGCTTTCTGGCATTTTCCTGTCGTGCAGAAGTTCTTCCTTGCCTTCTGGTCCGGTCTTCTGGTACGGTGGCATTCGCTACGGGCACTCTCAATGTCCTTGTTCCACCAATATACTGGTAATCGTTTTCGATTGGGTGCCCTTCTTGGCATTGTAGCATCGCAGGCTCGGGTGATATTATCCATCCCCTGTTCAGCCTTGGAGTTCGCCGTCCCAAATAGTTGCATTTCTTCCAATGCCAGCAAGAACATCTCCTGATCGTAATTCTTCGTTTTCCAACCGACTCTATTGGTCCTTGTACTTGGACTGGGTCCCTTTTTTGGTTTACTCCATTATTATGGCCTGGTGATCACTATTTGTGTAGTGTTCACTCACGGTCCACACGTCGACTGAACAAATTAGATAGCTACTAACATAAGTCAGATCTACAACAGATCTCTTATCTCCTCTTCTGATGGTATAACTGTAACGCTGGTGACCAATAACAAATCTAGAAGAGCAAATGCTTTCAGTAGCGCTTGTCCTCTTTGGTTAGTCTTCTGACTGCTCCACTCCACGCCCCACGCCTTTCGTTCTTCATTCGCTGTGTCTCTTCTTTTTCTCTCTTCCTCGTGATCACGTACCTGAAGTAGCACTCAATCTTGTCCCGAGGTTCCGGTCCGCGCAACATGACTTCAACCAGTGCTTCTTGTTCTAAGGATGCACCATAAGGATCTGTTGTAGTCGGGCTCGCTCCTACTGTGGGCTCAGCAGTGGAAGAACGGATGTTCCGCGTCTTTCCATTTGGTGCCCCAGTCCTGGTAGGTTGGATCGCTCCTCCTTTTGTACTTGAACAAATGGCACCGAAACACCCATGTCCGCTGAGTGCTTGCAACACCCAGTAATCAAGTCTTCAGTGTTCTTGCGTCATCCACTCTTGGACGTCCCTAATAAGTGCGTGAATCCACCTGCCCTTAAGGTATACACCCCATTCACCTTACCACTCTCGCAGCAGTGCTGCGCGGCCTTCTCTTTTCATATCCTGCCGGGTGGCTGTCTTGTACTCTCGCTGTTGCTTCTTCCACACGTTGACCCTTGGCGAGTATCCATATCGGGACTATCCCTGACAAAATCAAGGTTGCACCCCGTGATATGGTACAGTATCCGCTAATGACTCGAAGTGCTATTCGTCGCTGAACCGTGGCCATATCCTTGATAACTGCTCTGTCATGCGCATGGGTACCCCACAGAGGCGAAGCGTTGAATAGCATCGAGTGCACCACAGTCGCTAGTAGTGCCCGGCTGCCTTGTTTAGGTCCTTCCACATTGGAAATCAGCTGTTGTAACGCTGTGCCTACATTCCCTGCTTTGGTCGATATTCGTCTGATGTGGTCTTTGAAGTTTCAGTGCCTGTTAATCCATATGCCCAGGTACCGGATGCTATCCTGGAACTGTATCATGTGTCCATCTAGTTCGAGTTTGGGGTGCTCGAACTTTCTTCTTTCTGTTACGAGAACAGCCTCGCTTTTCTTCTGGGCCAGTTTGAGACCGTGTGCTTTCATCCAGCGGCTGACTATTTCTAGGGTCTTGTTGCATTTCCATTCTAGCTCTTCTGTAGTTGGAGCTACTGCCACCATGGCCATATCATCAACGTGTAGCTACTAAAAAAGCTGAGCTGATTATCTGCTGAGTATAACTGGGTATAGCTGATTATAGCTGGGTATATAACCGCCGGTGACTATGTGTATTTTGTTGCATTTCCGAAAGTCAAAATTGATAAAATAATTCGATCATTGACTTGTCAATATGTGTTAACATTATAATTTTTAAAGGTATTGTTGTTGCGTTATCTATATTATTGTTGTATTTTATAATTCAGTGAAATATTAACATTCATTTTTTCAATAAAACTAGTCTGAAGAGGTTGGCAGATCCGCCAACGAAACGTCGCTAATTTAGCCAGAAATAAAGTTATTTTATTTCGAAGTAACCCCCGCCTGATCGAGAAAAAGACTACCAATTACAAAAATGGAGGGTGATAAAATCTACAATTCAATCAGCTGATTATCAGCTGATAATCAGGTGAACAGAGGAGCTTTGAATTATTTGTCACAATTTAGGAATGTAAAATTAAATATAAAAATAATTAATAATAAATGAAAATATCAACATGATTTAGCAGCTGCGTATCAACTGATAATCACGTGACAGTCGCCTGATAGTTACCTGATTATCACGTGATTATCAGCTGATATGCACGCGAAAATCATGTTGATATTTCATTTATTATTATTATTGTCATTAATTATTGTCAGTTTAAAATTTTTTATATTCGGTTTCACAATCAGTGTCCTGTCCTCTACGTAGCTGCTAGAGGCCCTCATAAGATATTCAGGGAGTCTCATCTTAAGGGCTTGCTATATATGCTCCCTGTTAGCCGTGTTGAAGGCGTTTTTCACGTCGAGTGTTACCATGGCGCAGAAGCCTCCTGGTTTGACTTTCACGGAAAGCATTTTGCTTTCTTTTTTCTGCACTTCCAGCACAGCATGCAAATTGCTCCGTCCTGATCGGACCTCGTATTGCATCTCCGATAGCCCTTCGTTCTTCGGATAGTCCAGTTCGCTCTGCATGCGGTTGAGAATCAACCTTTCATATAGCTTGCCAGTAGAGCCGAGCATGCATAAAAGCCTCCAAGAACATGGTGCCCTGGGATCCTTGTTTTTGTCCTTTGGTATGAGGATCAGTTTTTGGAATTTCCATTGTTTCGGGAAATGGACTCGTGTTGAACAGGTCCATAATGAGTTATAGCTTCTTCCAGATAGTGGCTCTCAGAATTTCGATGCGGATCGCGTCGGGTCCCAGCCAGTTTTAGTTTGCTTATCTGAAACGGAGATTCCTTTAATGCCAAGTCGCTCGAATAGCTCTCTCCGAGCTCTCCCTTTGGGAAGAGCATGAGTCTGGATCGACATCGGCGCCCAGAGCTTTCCAGCATTGCTTCTTACTTCACTTGATGTGGTTTCGGAGCGCCTTTCTAATGTCCTTGTACCCATCCTCTGACTCTTATTGTTCTGGGCGTTTTCGTTTCAGCGCTCTCTGAGCTTTACTTCGTTGTTTTTTTATCGCAGTTCCTCAGTACTGAGATTTCTCAGTTCCACCAGAAAACAGGCCTTTGATTCTTGTGCTGTCTTCTTCTGGGCATGGATGCATCGTACGCATGGCTCATTTGAGTTGTGCAGTGTTGCGTCATGTTGTCCCAATCTCATCCAGTCCTGGTGTCCCCGAGATGCATCCTGCGAAGGCGTCCCGATCAAATTTCCTAACAGCCTATCCTTTGAGCTTGTCTCGCAGGGGGTCACATTTTTGGCTCTTTAACTCGAAGCAGATATATGGATGGTCCCTGAGTGACTCTTCCAAAATACTCGCGTAGGTGTCTCCTTAGCGTTGGTCGAAGGAAGGTCATAGCTAGTACCGATGACGATGCTCTTTTTCAAATGTTGTTATCCCCGGCTGGTTGATCACTATCCGGTCGCTGAGACCATCATTTCGTTCAGAAGTTGTCAGACAAGAAGACTTCCGGGCAAGCGAATCGAAGAAAGATCTTCTGATTTAGTTCCGCTATCATCGTTTTGGCGTTGGCCTTACGTATGGGAGATGCCTCTACCCACCGGGTGAAAAGGTCTTGAAACACCAGGATGTACTCGTAACCTTTGGAGCTTCGAGGCAACGGTCCGATGATGTCTCCAGCCACGACCTGCCAGGGTTTGTCGATTACTCGGCGCCCCATGAGGCCGGCCGGAGCCCTTTATTCCACCTTGAAGCGCTGGCACGTCTCGCAGTTTCGCACCTACTCCTGCGTTTTCGCGTAGTAGCGCCGCCAATTGTAGCGCAGCGCGACTCTGGCGAACGTCTTCTCTCTGCCGAGATTTCCAGCGGTGGCGTCGTCGTGGCATTCCTGCAACACCTCGCGACGATGCTCTTCTGGCACCACCAGTTTCCAGGCATCGTCATCATCGCCGAGGGTTGAGCCTATCTCTGAGTTGGGACGGTACCGATAGAGACTGCCTCCTACGAGTTTGTAGGTAGGGTAGTCATTGGGCTGCTCTTTGACCTCGGCGCACCCCTCCTGGTACCACGTGTCCTCGGTGTCGGTGAACCACGACACCGCAGCTACTTCTAGCCCGTCCTCATCCTCATACATACGAGAGAGGGCGTCTGCCACGTGGTTCAAGGCGCCTTTGCTGTGTTCAACGCTGAACTTGTGGCCTTGCAGCTCCAATGCCCAACGAGCCAACCTGCTCGTTGGGTTTTTCAACTGTCAGAGCCATCGCAAGCTGCTGTGGTCGGTCACTACCTTAAATTCGTAACACTCGATGATGGGCGAAACTTTTGGATGGCCCATACTACCGCGAGGCACTCTCGCTCGGTAACGCTACAGTTACGCTCCCCCGATGTTAGCACACGGCTCGCTGACTCGATCACCCTCTCCTGCCCTTCTAACTCTTGGAGTAGCACTACACGTAGGCCCACGTCACTCGCATCCGTCTGCACGGTGTATAACCCCTCAGGATGAGGTCGGTGCAGCACCGAAGCTGTCATCACCATCGCTTTCAGCAGTTCGAAAGCGTGCTGCTGCTCCTCGAGCCACTCATACTTCTGGTTTTTCTTAGTCAGATTCGTGAGCGGCTCAGCGATGGTAGTGTAGTTCGGGATGAACTTCCGATACCACGAGGTGGTGCCTAGGAGCCTCCGCAGTGCCTTCAGGTTCTGGGGCACCGGGTAGTTCCTGATGGGTTCGATCTTGGCCCGCTTAGGCCTCGTGCCGTTCCGGTTAACCAAGAAACCCAGGTATGCTACTTCTGGCTTGCAGAAAACGCACTTATCTGCATTAAGCGTCAATCCAGCGGCTGCTAGCCGTTCTAGCACCATTCGGAGGCACTCCTTATGCTTCTCGAATCACTCGACGACAATTATAATGTCGTCGAGGTAGGCATAGACGTACGGCTCTAGCTCGGGTCCGAGCACCTGGTCTATGAGCCGCTGGAAGGTGACGGACGCGTTCGTAAGCCCATACGGCATCCCCCGGAATTGGTATAGCCCCAATCCCGGGACCGTAAAGGCTGTTATAGGCCGCGCTTCCGTCGCCAGATGTATCTGGTGATAAGCACTCTTAAGGTCGAGCGTGGAGATAAATTTCGCCTTCCTTAATTTCCGCAGAATATCTTACATATTCGGTAGGGGGTAGGCGTCTGGTTACGTGACTGCGTTCACCTTGCGCAGGTCTTCACAGAACCGCCGTGTTCCGTCATTCTTCCGGGTCATCACGATGGGGCTCAACCAACCGCTTCGAAAGGGCTCGATCTCGCTTTTTCCGAGCATCTCCTTTACTTGGCGGCGCATCTCTTCTTGCACCTTATCCGAGACTGGATAGTGCTTCTGCTTGATTGGTCGAGTGTCCCGCAGAGTGATCTCATGCTCCACGCCCGTTACGCCTCGTAAGCCTGGCGGAAGATTGCTCAGGATGGCGTGTACCATTTCTTTCAGCTCCGCCCGCTGAAGGTCCGTAGCGTCCTCGAGCCCGATGGCAGACTGCGCTGGGATCGGCTGTCAAGCTGGCTTCTTCCAGCTCGACATAGGCTTCTGAGTCCTTACAGAAGATCCTATCCGTATCCGGGTCAAGTACAGCCCTGAACGCACGTACAAAGTTGACCCCTAAGTAGCAGTCTGCATCAAGCTGGGGCATAATGGCGACACTAATTTCGCGAGTAAGCCTCCCCACGGTGAGTGGGAGAAACACGTGGCCTAACAAGGGGCTGCGACTACCATCCGCAAGCCTCACGCCTTGTTTCTTGGAAGCTACGAAATCTCTCTCGACGGCTGTGGCCAGTTGGAGCCTGACGGCGCCCATCACCGTAGTGGATGCTCCCAAATCCAACAGCGCTCGGAGATTGAACTCACCCACCTCAATTCGAACCCACCAGCGCGTCTCTGCGTTGGTTGGTTGGCCGACGGAAGCTTCTCCTCGGTCGGGCGGCGGGTGAGCATCTGACTCCTCAGAGGCCGAGCGAAGATCGCACGCGGCCGCAGTGTCCTCGCACACTGGAGTCGCGTTCGGGCTCGGCACTCGGAGTGCCGCCGGGGTTGGCTCGAGTGGGTCTACTACCACTGCTCAAGCTCCCCGGAGACTTGGGGCGGGGGTGATTTCCTCTAATCGCCCCCCTTCCCGTTTCCCGAACAATTAGGGCAATACCTTGCTATGTAGCCGATCTTGCCGCATGAGTAACAACTCAGCGGCGGCTTCGGCTCCCCTGGGAGTCGACCCCCGGGTTTGGCAGGCCGCGCTGAGTCCCCTCGCGAACTCGCGTCCTTGCCGGCCGGGGTTGGCGCCGGGTGCCCCTGTGCTCCCGTTCGCCCAGGCGGCTGATGGCCACGCCCTCTACGCGGGCCACCAGGTACATGCCTCGATGGGGACGTTCGCCCGGAGCTCTCCATTCTGGGGTTCCCCATGTCCGCGAGGCTCTGCTTCAGGACCCTCCGAAGCATGTCCTCTAGGCTCTCCTGCTTGGGGTCCCTCTCCTCTTCCGCCGCTGCCACCTTGCTCTCCTTGATCTCCTTCTGCTTGTGCGGCGTATCGCACGGAGGGGGAGACCTGTACGCCATTTCTGGCAGCAAGGTGGCTCCTGGCGGTGGCGGCGGTAGATAGGCCTTGGCGTACTCCAAGGTTTGCTCAGAAGTCCGATTTCCGAACCATAGGTTGCAACCTCGGCTCAAGGTTGCGATGGAGCTGGTCCAGCTGATGTTCGAGGCTGGGGGCTGGCAATATATTCCTCATTATCGCGACGAGGCACGTGATATAATCCCTCACGGCCTCGTCCTACCCTTGCGTGCGACTATTGGCTTCGGCCACTAGCCGCTGCTGGTACCTTCGGCTCGTGCCGTACCAGCATCGCGCAGCCGTCACAAATTCCTGCCATGTGGTCCACTTCTCCTTCACCTCGTGGTCCGCGGTGGGTGGCGGCGCGGTCACAGTTGCAGCGGTGGTGGCACAGAACACTCACCCGACCTATTTGCTGCACGTAACGGTGACGGCGACTACTTTCGCGTGTCACGGCGGTCCACAACATCGTCGCGCGCTCACGTTCGCAGCGGCGCGGCGGTTTCGTCTTCTTCTCCGTCTGTTTCTGGCTTGTTCGGCGTGGCGCTCTGTCGATCACGATACGTGTAGCGCGCGAGATTCAAATCTCGGAACGCTGTATACGTGATTCTCGTAACTTATATCGGCGTCCGTTACAATATATATATATATACACACACGTATATAATTGTTATTTCCGAGATCTCAACCCCAGTCCGCTCAGAGGTCGGACAAGTGAGTAAAGAAATAATATCCCTCAGGTTACCGACTCTCAAAGTTTGGACTCTAGAAACGTCCCGGAAAAAACGCTTATATTCAGTATTCCTTTCCGGGAAGTCCCGGAAATAACAGTCGAGTCCTGGAAATAACAGTTATATATATTGAAAAGTCCCGGAAAAAACAGTTACAGATGTATATGTATTTATATAGATTATGTATGTATGTATATATATGTATATAGATATACTTCGATTTTAACAGATTTATGGAGCCCTTTTATACACATGAGCATATTTATGGAGGCCGTTTTCTTTTATGGGGCCCGGGTCCCATAAAATATTTTTCTCGGGCGTTTATGGAGCCCGATCTAGAGTCTATAACCCCAGGGTCCATTATTTCTTTAGTCACTTGCCATAGGGATCTCTGGGCTGTAGGTACTAATATACAGGGATGGGCTCCATAAACGGATGGGGGGATAATTATATATATATATATATATATATATATATATATATATATATATATATATATATGTTTTATGTTAGTTTCCAGGACATTCCAGATGTTTAACGTTGGTTTCGGGGACATTTGCTAGTTTTGGGGACAGTCCCTGAATCTACATATGTTTAACGTCAGTTTTGAGGACATCGGCCCCCATAAGAGACATTATTTCTTTAGTCACGTATAGGTATACAGTAACATGGGGTCCTGGGAACTAACGTTATACAAGTTTATATATATATAAGTATGTTAGTGAACCAGTTTTGAAGAGGTGTTCTTTTTCTCAGAGTTGCCTAAGTTAACGTGACCAAAGAAATGTGGACCCTGGGGTTATAGACTCTAGCAAATGGCCGAAAACTCTCCAAAACCGGTCATATATACCTTTTCCCGTTTGAAGAGGCTCTTCAAAATCGGAGAAACTCTTCAAAACCGGTATATAATATCTCGAAAAACTCTCCAAAACCGATAAAAGACATAAATATGTATGTATGTATGGACGTACGTATGTATGTATGTATGTATGTACGTATGTATGTTTTTTTTTTTTTTTTGGTGGGCGTGGGGGGAGCAAGCTCCCTAGCCAGTGGCCCTACGACACCGGAATCCCACCGACACCGCGTGAGCATTCCTTCAGAGGGACCCGTTCTGATCCGCTGGACCCGTCGCCGCTGCAGTCGTTATCCCTACTCGCCTGGCCCCTTAGCCTTGCGGCCAAGGGATTAGGGGTTCAGACTCGACAGTTTATCCGCATTTCGATGTCCCTCTTTCAGGGCGCCTCCATGTTCTTTCTCAGCGCGCGCGCCCACACACACCTGCAGCTCGTACGTCTCCAGTCTTAGTTTGCCTGATTTTATTGACATTATTGGCGACTTGCCCCTTGTCCACCTTCTACTTCATTAGCTTGAGAACACTTGCGAAAGTCTCATTTGGGTCCTTTTTCCTAATCAGAATTGCGTCTGGTTTCGCGTTCGTTCTCCCAGAATTCTTCTTCTCGTATTTGCGCTGTTTCCTCCTGCTTCTCTTTGTGGCAACCTCCCAGTCCAGTTCTTTGACGCCCTTGTGGATGTTACGTGCCTCACCGATCACTGCATCCATCTTGTCTAGATTCTCTTGAATCTTACTCAGTAGCTCATCTTCCTTCGACTCTGCACCCTGGATATGTTTCCAGGCGTCGAGTACTCTGTCTTTTGCAGCTAGAGCTGCGCTTGTTGCTGCTCGTGTCGAGGCGGCCAAGTATGCCACCGCTCCGATAGTGTTTTGGTAGCCGTTTGGAGGCAGCTAGGGGCCAAAACCATTACCCCCAGAGGCTTTAGCGAGTGATTGGTCTCCTCCATATCCGAGTTGGAGACCTGCGGCAGCCATCGGTTCTACTATACCTCAATCGGAGCCACCGGGGGGACATCCGTTTACCGGGTTACCCCCATGGATACCCGTTTCCGTGGACTTACCACTCATTTTCGGTTTTATTTCGGGGTTCCTTCCCCTAGCTTTGGACCACCCCGGGTATTTTATTTCCCCGGTACCCTTCATATCTGACGAGCTTTCCCCTATCCGCCGCCTGTGGAGGCGCCTGATGCGAGACTAGCAACTCGGCAAGGGTTTTTTTTTTTTTTTTTTTTTAAGGAAAAATGCAGTTACATTTGCGCATACGCCTCAGGAGCAGGGTCTCCCCCTCCCCCCGACTGTAATTCCCCCCGCGGAAACCGCTGTTAAGCATTACTCCGCGGGGGGCAGTCGCAGGGTTTACGACCCTTTACCCCGCCTGATCCTCGGTGAGACGGTTTGTTCGCCCTCTTCTTTTATCACTCCTTCACGATACACCTCAGCTTTCTCACATGCCATTAGGTCCAAGGGTGGCAGTCCGGCGACTACCGAGAGAGCGATGTCTGATACGGTACGGTAGGCGCAGGCCACTCTCAGCGCGATTATCCTGCAGGCCCTTCGGCAAGCTGCACCATAGCTTGGGTTACTACGTACAGCATTAGCCCAGATGGGGGCTCCGTACAGAATCACAGAATAAACCACCGATGAAAGAAGCAACCGCCGTGGCTGCTTCAGCCCTCCTATGTTTGGCGTTATGCCTGCGAGTACTCGAGCCACTTTTGTTGCTTTTAATCCTGCGTTCCTAAGGTGGTCTTTGAACGACATCCGCACATCTATTGTGACTCCTAGGTACTTTATGGTGTCCCTTGTCTTGATCTTCTCGTCGTTGACCGTGAAAGTGGCGTAGACTCTCTTTTTTGTTCTGGCAATGAGCACTGCCTCGGTCTTTTCGGCAAAGACTGCGTTCATGGTCGCTCAGCCAATCTCCTACTACCTCGATTGCCGTATCTCCGAGGTATTGCACGTTTTCGATGGTTTTCCCAACGATAATGAGAGCAATATCATCTGCGTAAGCTACTATCGACACCCCATGTGGGAGCGGTTGCCTAAGCAATCCGTCGTACAGGATGTTCCAGATTGGGGATCTTAGTACAGAGCCCTGCGGTACGCCTCCTGTGATCTTATAAGAATGAGTACCGTCGTCGGTATCATAGAGAAGCATGCGATCAGTAGGTAACTCGAGATTACTCTTCGAAGGTACAGTGGCACGCTTAGGTTTTCCAATGCGAGCATGATTTTATCCCTCCTGGCCGTGTTAAACGCGTTCCGTACATCTAAACCAATTATAGCATACATGCGTTTTGTGCACCGGCTACCACTAACGGCGTTCTCAGCTACTGACACCACCCTATCGATAGCATCGATCGTTGATCGACCCTTCCTAAAGCCGAATTGGTTATCAGACAAGCCGCCAATCTGTTGTATAGCTGCCTCTAGTCTGACGGATATGATACGTTCAAACAATTTTCCGGCTATATCCAACATGCAGAGTGGTCGATACGCGGATGGTTCATCCGGACGTTTATTTCCCTTAGGAAGGAGTACCAACCTCTGTATCTTCCACTTTGCCGGGAATATTCCTTCACTTAGGCATGCATTGAAAGTGTCCAAGAATGCAAGGAACTTCCAAAGCTGCAGTCTTTATAGCTAAACCAGTAACGCTGTCCAGTCCTGGGGCCTTTCTTATGGCAATCTTTTTGGCCGCTATCTTCACTTCTGATTCGGTGACTGCTGTTGGCTCGGCTGTACCGATTCTTTCCGTTAGACCAGTGCCATGTTGCCGTTCCTGGTGTTGTGGGAATAAATTTTGGACTACTCTATCAAGAAAGGTTGGACAGGAGGGAGCACTGGTGCCTCTGGGATTGATTTTATTTATGATCGTTTTGTACGGCCGTCCCCACGGGTCACTGTCCACTTCCTCGCAGAAGTCCTGCCAAAACTTTCTTTTGGCTGTCTTGATGGCAATTTTCAGCTCTTTCCTCTTTTACTCATATCTAGTTGTTAATTGATCATACAGCGGTCCACGGACTGCTCTTTGGTGCAGCCTCCTAGCACGAAGACACTCTTTACGTATTACCGCAATCTCCTTGTTCCACCAGTAGACTGGTAAGCGTCCCCGGTGGTTCGTCCTTGTGGACATCGAGGCATCGCATGCCGCTGTGATGGTTCCCGAGAAGCTTTGAGCCCTAACCTCAGCTGTTCCTTCGACAGATGCTCCTTCCAGAAAGCAGAGGAAAGCTTCCCTGTCGAAAGTAGCTGGTGTCCATTTCTCTCTCTTCGGCATCCGGGTCATATTCGCTGTTTTGCCTGTCGGGTAGAGCTGGTACGTGAGAGCTCGGTAATCGCTGCCAGTGTACCGATCACTTACTTGCCAGTATGAGCTTTCCCGACTTAATCTGGGGTCGACAAAGGTCAGATCTACTATGGACGACTTTCGTCCTTTAGTGTAGGTCGGCTTTATCCTTATGTTAGCAATCTCTAGCTCTAGTATCGCGAATGCCTCAAGTAGTGCGTGCCCGCGGTTGCTCGTTTTCTTGTTTCCCCATTCAATTGCCCAAGCGTTAAAGTCCCCCCCCCCCGATTACGACTGGCAGTGTGGAGGTTCTAACGCTGGCGACGATAGCATCTAGGTATCTTTCAAACTCTTCTATTGAGTCGCTGGGTGGTAGGTAGCAGCTGTATAATCTTATACCGGATACATCAACCCAAATGAATTTGGGCTGAAGGACGTCCATTTTTTTTGGATATGTGGAGTTCTCCGCATACCCAGATGGCCGTCGTGCTTGCACGATCCCTTACCCAGTTTGGTTCATTTTGGTCCCTGTACTGCTCACTGATGATTACTATGTCCGCCTTCTCCTCTCCGATCAGTTGGAGCAGCAAGTCATGGGCACAGTGGTTCAGGTTGATTTGAAGTACTTTAGCCATCGTTGTTTGTTGTTACGACCTCCATTGTTACCTGCTCGTTGGTGGTCGGGCAGTTCACTGCCTTGTGATCCTCGGTTTTACACTTGTAGCAGAGGGACGACCGGTCAATTGCACTCTTACAATTCCGTGCCAGGTGTCCGATTTCATGGCATTTGAAGCAACGCGTCACTGTTTCACGAAGCCGGATCCGGCAATTGGCCCATCCTATTCTGAGTTTTCTAGTTTTCAGCAGCTTTTCTGTCATTGCTACAGGTAGCAGGACGCTGGCTGCTTAAGTGCCACTGTAAGACGCCCGGAGTCTAACATTCCCAGTGATCATTATTTCGGGGCCGATAATTGAAGTGATCGCCTGTGTTACCTCTTCTGCTGTTGTTGTCTCGTCCAAATCTTTGATTTCGATTGTCTCCGTATGGGGGAACGTTTGTACTATGGCTGACCCTGCAAGGGTTGACGAGACCAGTGTCTGCAGTTCATGCGACACGATGTTTGGTTTGTCTAGTTCCAAAAGCAACTATCCTGCCTTGGTGCGCCTGATGCGCGTGACCCTTTCTTGCAGTGCCTTCAACTTAGGTGCCCCTTTGGGAGTTCCTAGGATGTCGGCGTAGGTGGTCTCACCACACTTTCTTATTTTGAAGGCATCAGATCTAGTAGGCTTCCGCCTAACCGTGGTATGTGCCTGCACTACTTTCTCCTTGCCGTCAGTCTTGAGTCTCTCATATTTTCTGCGTGTTCCTTTACTTACGACGGTGGCCCAGTCGGTCTGTCCTATCTGAGCTTCCGGTTTTTTTGCAGGCATCTGTGAGGAAGCCCGGATCTTCGCCTTCTTTTCGTTTGGCTTCGGTGGCGGCGAGGGGCGGTTACGTTCGGTGTGTACTACCGACGCCTTCCCTTTCCGAAAGAGCGGTGATATTTGGCTTGTTCCGTCCTTGGTAGGTCTGGTAGCTTGTCCAGACTCATGACTTTTTCGACTTTTGACGAATTCTTTTAAGGCTCTTTGGGTAGTCTTCGCCATTGACTGGAGCTCATTATGAATGTTCTTTTTATCTAGAATAAACTCCACCAGAGCCTCTACCTTTGTTTTTAGATTTCGGAAGGCAGCTGCGTCTGCGTTATTCCGGTTCACTTCGCCTTCTTCTTCCATCTCATTGCTGGTATAGTGTATGTGGCTTCCCTCAAAATCCGTGGAGCTTGCACCGACCACCGGGGCTTTCACCCGATCGAAATCGGTGGTGGGATTAACCCCTCCATTGAGGGTACCCACTTGAGGTAATGCGTATCTCTCATTCACTACGTCCGTGGTTGGTTTGTTATTTGGGGTGCCTTCCCCTAGCTAGTTTTGGTCCACCCCGGGTATTTTATTTCCCCGGTGCCCTTCATATCTGACGAGCTTTCCCCTATCCGCCACCTGGGGAGGCGCCTCACAGTGGTGCCGATCGATGCAAAAGTGATGAAAATTCGTGCTTTAGTACAATAAGGCTCAAAAAATTTTTATAAAATACGTTTTGGATTCGTGAAGTAATTTCCTACGATAAATCGTTTCCCTCATGGCTGTAGGATTGCTCGTTTTTTAGTAAGGAATACGTTAAATGCCGTTTTCTTGGAGTTTATTTATTTATTTTTTTTTGTTTTTAAGTAGGATTAATTTTTTTTTTGTTTCATAATAAGCGCCCATTTTTTATAAATATAATTTTTTTCAAACAACTGCATAAGTCCTAGAATTTTGAAAAAAATTATATTCATAAAAAATGGGCGCTTATTATAAAACAAAAAAAATTAATCCTACTTAAAAACAAAAAGAAAAAAAATAAACTCCAAAAAACGGCATTTAACATATTCATTACTAAAAAAATAAGCAATGCTACAGCCATGAGGGAAACGATTTATCGTAGGAAATTACTTCAGGAGTCCCAAACGTATTTTATAAAAAGTTTTTGAGCCTTATTTTGCTAAAGCACGAATTTTCATCACTTTTGAGTAGATAGGCATCACTGTGCGCCTGATGCAAGACTAGAACTCGACACGGGATGTATGTATTTATGTATGTATGTATGTATGTATGTATGTATGTATTCTTTGTGGGAATTGCCCTTCTTGCCTTCTTTACTCACATGCACAAATTTGACTTTCTGAATTTCAAAAAATTTATCAAGCAAGTGACCTTTTGTTGTTAGACTTTCTCTCATACATAGCTCAAAAATTTTTTGGTCATTCGTAACTACTCGAATTGCTGCAATGAGTCCATGAACTTCGTTATAAGGTAGGGAAAAATTACTTTTTCTTTTCGATACATCTTCTGCAGATATTTGTCGTTTTCAATTGCTCAACATTTCACGGGGATTAACTTTCACAATTGTTAACGGCTTTCCGTGCTTTTGAGATAATGTTATTGGACCTGTAGATTCATTCTTGTTATCAGATCCATCGTTTAGTAGCTCACTTACGAGATGTTCTTTTTCTTTACTAGTAAAAATTTCTTGAATATGTTTTTCTATATTTTGCGAATTACTTTGACTATTACAAGTATGTTCTGTTCCTTGAGATATCACAGATAAACATTTTGAACATTTAGTACTTTCAACTTTGTTCTTTAATTTATCACCTAACTTCTTCGAAAAATTAAAGTTAGTTCTGTCTCTGACAATTTCACATAAGGTACAATAACAAATTTCTTCAGATTTAGATTTTGATCTCAGTGAACATTCAATTTTGTAGTTAGAGTAATCAGGCAATTTCATTCCGAAGCTACTACTTTTATTTGATCTGTAAACAAGTATTTGGCACGCATTACAGACTACATTTGGAATACGATCGTCTTTAGCATCATATTCAACGATTGCCTTAATTTTTTCTTCTAGTTTTACTTTTATTTTAATGATTTTATCTTTTTTTTAAACAGAATAAATAAATTCTTTGACGATTTTCGGAATGAGTTCTTGCATGATCCTTACTTTGCGTCGATATGATTATTATAATAATACGAAAGCTTCTCGTATTATTGGCAAAGCAAATGTAATAGCAATTGAGCAATAAATAAAGCAAAGTGTAAGTAAAGCAATGTAGTGGTGCCGCAAATAATAAGAGAGCTTCTCGTATTATGGGCAAAAGCAAATGTAATAGCAATTGAGCAATAAGCAAAGCAATGTATAAGTGTAGGTAATACACTGATTACTCGCCAAGTAATGATCGGCGAGTAGTGGGGAGTAGTAGGGAGAATGCAAATAATATCGTAATAATGGCTCGGGGGAAAGAAGTAAAGCAATAATGGGGGCTAAGTGCTTGTCACAAGCTTCTTATATATACACGCTGGTCGACGTTTCAAGTGGCGCGTTGACGCTTGCCTGGCGCTCGCCATTTAGCGGTTCGCTCGGATACTACAATCCCGAATAAAGTTATAAACTAGAATTCATATTATTTTTGTTATATACATGCCAGAAATTTAAAAACATTTTTTATAATTTATTTAAAAAATCAAATAATTTTTTTAATGCATCTTCAACAAGATGTGATGTTTATATATATATATATATATATATATATATATATATATATATATATATATATATATATATATATATATATATATATATATATATATATATATATATATATGTATATATATATGTATAAAAATTAGCATATATTCAAAATATGGAAGAACCACGCAATAAAAAACATCTCCAATAGTTTTTAGGAGAACGTAATTTTTATAGAAGATTTTGCATCAAGTATCACGAGTTTATGTCATCATTTCGCGAACTGCTAAAAAATACGCGATATGGGAATAGGGGAGTAAATATTCTCAAGCATTTATAACTTTAAAACGAAACTTCATAAATCTATTTGCTTAAGCCATATTTTGCCGAATAAAATTTTTACAATTCAAACCGATGCGAGTGATCACGGCATAGCAGGAGTAATTTATCAAATTAACAATGTAAATAATCCTTGTATTATTTCGATCGTGAGCCGATTTGTAACAGACGCTGAAACGAAATATGAGGCGTTTCACGTCAGCTCTCCAGGCGCGGCGCGCGAGCGCGAAATCATGCTGTTTTCAGCTTGTGTTTGAAGGGCTAAGATGTATCTAAAAAAATAATCCCCAAGTGATTTCGATGTATTTTTTCCTCAGCTTTCCGATGGTGCTATTAGTTTCTCAAAATTTTTCAATTCTAACCTCAAAAAAACATAAAACGTGTTATATCTCAAAAACTATATTTTTAATATTTTTTTTACCTGCTAGATCGAAAGAGGAGGAAATTTTACATGGATATAGCCTTTTTCTACATAGGGGTTTTTTTATTTTTTCGAGATATTATTCAAGAAATACTTAGAATTGAAAAATTTTGAGAAACTAATAGCACCATCGGAAAGCTGAGGAAAAATACATCGAAATCACTTGGGGATTATTTTTTTAGATACATCTTAGCCCTTCAAACACAAGCTGAAAACAGCATGATTTCGCGCTCGCGCGCCACGCCTGGAGAGCTGACGTGAAACGCCTCATATACGACACAGACAAAGAGCTGTTAACAATTGTGTATACTATTTATAAATTTAGATACTATTTAATCGGGGTATCTTTTGAGGTGATAACTGGCCATAAAGATTTGACCTTTTTAACATCTACTACATACCACAATTGCCGATTAATCTGGTGGAACTTGCTATTGCTGCAATTCTCTTTTGTCGTAACGTATTGTAAATGTAGTGTGAACGTCGTCGCGTACTTTTTCAGTAGGCATCCAGGGGGGAAATTTACCTATGAATCTGAAAGACGAATAACAATAGCATCATTGAATAAATTTTGTTTGCCTTTGAATCGTAATAATGAAACGACATCGTTAGTAATTTTACACTTACATAGTCAGAATATATCATTAAAAAATATTCTTAAAAATTTTAAAAGTGAACAACATCAAGATGTAAAATCACAAAAAATAATTAGCCAATTAAATGAGAATGAAATAATAATTGGATATCAAACTTATCAGGGAATGCTGTTTCATTCAAATAAAAATAAAAATCAATGGTGTGTTGTTGTTCCGCAAAGCATGACTAAAGAATTAGTGATCGTGACGCATAGTAAACTTTGTTATCCCCGTGTCTATAAAATATTATGCCATTTAAAAACATATTATTATTGGAAAGGCATGCAGCGAGATGTAAAAAACAAATGTTGTATCGTGTGATATGTACCAAACAGTAAAGCATTTCTCGATCGCGATGGAGGGAGAAACTCAATTAGTGGAGGCCAAGAGACCCAGTGATTTAGTCACCGTTGATTTTTATGGACCCCTCCCTCGCGGTCGAGAGGTAGTGCAGTACATATTAGTGGTACTTGATGCTTTCTCTAAGCTAGTTAGATTGTTCTCGATGAAAAATGCAACAACACATGTATCATTGTAACGCATTTTAGAAAATTATATTCCGGAATGTGGTAAGCCGAGGCGCATACTCAGTGATAATGGTACGCAATTTACATTCCTGAGGTGGCGAAATACTTTGGAAAAAGAGGGTATAACAGTAGTATTTAGCTCGATCCGTCATCCCCAGTCAAATCCGACTGAGCGCGTCATGCGTGAAATAGGCAGAATGTTTCGTACACTTTGTAGTGAAAATCATACCTCTTGGGCCAACCACGTAAAAAATATGGCATGGTGTGGTTTGTGCACATAAGAATTATGCACATATTTATTGTGCACACTTTAGCATTGGAGTATACACATAGATATAGATATACACCATTGCTAAAGTGTGCACAATAAATATGTGCATAATTCTTATGTGCACAAACCACACCATGCCAAAAATATAGAAAATTTGCTTAATATAACCACCCATTTTACCACTGAGTGCACGCCTCATGAGCTCCATTTCGGAATACCAGTAAAAAACGAAATTGAAAAATTGATCAATTTTCCACAAAAACGTAATATAAATACACTTATATATATTACTTATATATATTTAGTATATATATTACTACGTAATATATACTACGTAATATATACATACTTTGAAAGAAGGAAAAAGAACCTAAAAGTATCTACCGTCGAGCTTGATGTGGATGATCGAGTACTATTAAGAGTAGGGCACTTATCCATTGCCATCGATAAAGTGACCAAAGAGTTTTTCCATCTCTATGAAGGTCCATATGTAATTCAGAGAGTAGTGGAGAAAAACGCATTTGTGTTGACGGATGCCAATAATGATAATGAAACAGGCACTTATAATCGAACAAATCTGCGGAATATTATAGTGATTAGAGCAATTAATAAACGAAAGAAGAAATAACGCTTAGTGATTGTAGAGAATATTATTCACTGATGAGAATTTTTCCATTGGTCTTACAGTCTTATAAATTATATTAAAATAATTAATATTTATGGCAGTCAGATTGCACTTGTTTATAATCACCCCCGCAGAATCTGAAATAAAAACTTAATTAAAACCTGGAAAAAAACTTTATTAGTAAAGGACTATCTGACTGCCCCTCCAACCACCAAATTGACCAATTGCCCAACGTTTCGAGCCCGCTCCGGCTCCTCCTCAGGGACTGAAATGAAACCCGCGATACACCTCCTTATAACCCATACCTACTTATTTCCTCTTACCCCCACGACCATCCACCTTCCCCTCTCCAACTTTCCATTCTCACTTAAATTAATAAAGAATGATAAATGTTATATAATTTACTTTACTCTACCATTAAATTTACATTATTCCGATTACTTAGAATGTGAATACTTTCAAGGCTTTCCCTCTTATATTTATTCTTAAGGCGGTCTTACACCTATAGGCCTTTCTGGCTAAAATTACCTAAAAAAATGATAAAAATTATTATTATAATAAAATAATCCAAAAATATATTGTAAATATAACTTATTTGAAATAAAATGAGCCAAGGTAGAGGTTCTTAAACTCATTTTATTCTCAGTTATAGGATTTTCAAGAAAAAAAGTTTGTCGTAACTTTTTTCTGAGACCGCATGATAGATTTTCATGGGATAAAGTGCAAATTGTTCCTAATTTATGTAGTTATGGGCGTAAGAGTTGCAATTTTAAGGTTTTTATGTATAAGTATTTTTTTCATGGCAAAAACTGATTTTTTTGCAATAATTTTTTGCATTTTTTTGAATTTTTAGGGTTTTTGCCATGAAAAAAATACTTATACATGGAAACCATAAAATTGCAACTCTTACGCCCATAACTACATAAATTAAGAACAATCTGCACTTTGTCTCATGTAACGGTTGCTCCTGTCCTGCCGGACGCTCAGGAGTTTACCAGGGTGTGGAAAGGGGGAGAAAGGAGTGTCATGTTGCTTACGAGACAAAATGCATAGATATATATTTGAATATAGAAAGGCTGTTTATTCGACTGAATAATAAAGATGCAAATACTAATTAACAAAGATAAAAATAAACAATATTCGCCACCAACTGGCTGAAATCGCCTTAGTTCGCCACCTGAAACATGTAAACGAAAACAAACGTGCTTACTTCGGCGTACGACCAAGTCCGCGGAAATTACAGACTAAATGCTATCGCAGCGCCCTCTCGCAGGAGGGCCTCGGTTATGCTAAACTTTGATACGACGTGTACGTCGGGTCACGGTGGCGTCGGCGCGGTGAGTCGGCGTCAAAGTCGTACAGTCCGGGGTCCTGTTCCGGTGAATGCTTCCTTATCCTTAGTCGCGTGTTCACACGCCGATTAAGGGGGGGATGGTAGCCTTGGGAACTCGGTCTGTGCCTACCTCGTGAGCTCACGGGGTAGGATCAGGGTTCGTTCCGATTCTTTTTCCGGTATCTACGGTCCGTGAATGCCCTCTTTCCTTTAGTCACGTGTGCCCACACCGACTAAGGGAGCGATAGCTTCGAGCACGCGGCCTGTGTCTACCTCGTGCGCTCACGACGGTAGAACCAGGGCTCGTTCTGGTTTTTCCTGGTGCCAGTCCAATTAGTCTGCGTTCCGCTAGTCATGTGTGCTCACGCAGACTAGAGACCCAACGACTCTAGGAACACGCCTCGCGGCTACCTCGTGTGCTCACGATGGTAGTAACAGTAGGTGTGCCGGGGGTCAGTATGCGAGGAGGCGGTAGTTCGCGTTCCCCTAGTCACGTGTGCGCACGACGACTAAGGAACAGCGGTTCTGGGTACACGGTCTGTGACTACCTCGTGTGCCCACGACGGTAGTAACAGCAGGTGTGCCGAGGGTCAGTACACGGGCAAACGTACGTTCGTGTTCCCTTAGTCACGTGTGCGCACGAGTACTAAAGGAACGACGGTTCCGGGTACACGGCCTGTGACTCCTCGTGTGCCCACGATGGTAGTAACAGCAGGTGTCCGGGTGATCGGTGTTGTCCGATGGCTGGCGATACCGAGCTCCTCACGTGTGCCCACGAGAGGAAGGCGGTAGTTCCAGTCTATGGGACGGTCGGTCACGGTCTGTCTCTCGTCGGTGTGTGAGCTGCTTATATAGGATAGATTCGGTGATAAGATGCGCGCGCCGGTCTGAAGTCGCGTCGGTTGCAGTGTGCGCGCGCCTGTGTGGAGTCGCGGCAATCTCGGGCAAAGCGGCTTTACATAGAGCGACGTGAGTGCGCGCGCGCGCATGTTCGTGGACAAAGCGAACTTACATGAGGCGGCGTGGGCGCGCGTGCGCATGTTCGTGGACAACCGGAGCACGCGGCGCGGACCTAACCTATTTTGGTGCGCGGATCGCGGCGTGTAATAGCAGGTTAGTAACGTGGCATGATCGCCCTCGTTACATCTCATGAAAATTTATCGACCGGTCTCAGAGAAAAGTTACGACAAATTTTAAAAAATAAAATTTTGAGAAATAAGCCTGCATAGAAAAATACTATAAAACTCCAAAAATAATCAGCCATTTGATCTCCATTCTTTTCCTTCTTGAAACTCACTTTCCTGTATATCTGTTGTCTGTTCTCCCATGTAAAATGGTTAAAACAGAAGCTCTGGCACCTTGCTTGCATCCGTTCCATTAAAAGTTATTGCTAAGCTAGTAGCATTCATGCCATAAAAAGTTACTGCTCAATCTGTCCTTCTTTTGTACTTTTGATTCATGTACTGTTGAATCACTTTTTAACACATTGTACTGAGTTAGATTATTATTTATAATACTAAGATAAATATAGAATATGCGTCAGGTCTTATGAAATATGAAATGCCAACCATCCAAATCGAAACTTAAGAAGCCATCACTGTCATAGACAAAAGTACGTAAGTACATAAAAGCCGATAAGCCCATTTTTTCATTGATCACTTGATTACACATATTAAATATTAAAAATATCTTGAATTTAAGCCTGTATTCTTGTGAGCAGGCTTGTCACTTTTATGTGTATAAATACATCTTGACACTTATTGCAATTCACAAATCTTCTGAATTGAATTATATATCCTGTAGTGAGTTAGACTTAATATGTCACTTTCATCTTTCTTAGAAAAAAGATGTATTTATTTTAATGCGATAAAAATTTTTACTGTCTCTTCTTTAAAATACTTAATTCAATCTTGCCAATGCACATCTTTTTCAGTATTAAATTTCATACAGCATTTCCATCTTGAACTGAAACTACTTTTCAAATTTAAACAAAACTGTCACTGCACGCTTGTATTATAATTACACTTACACTTTTCAGACATATATCTTCACATACACAATACATTAAATTTTTGGTCCTAAATTCACTTGTGAATACAAATAATCAAGCACTAAGAAAAAAATCTTTCTCTATCTGAAAACAAAAACTCTGCAAAACAAACTGTTGAAATCACATTGTTATGTATCTTTGCTTATATGAGCTGTCAGCTGTGCAACTGTATTTACACTGGTGTTAGCAGACAAGTTATATATAGGTACAAAAAGGAGTATTCATATATAGTAAATTGCTGTCGAATTTTGGTCACGGAATGGTCACTTTACTAGTACAAAAGTGCAAAATTGTCACAAGACGATTCCACTGGATTTCGAATTCCACAGTATGGTTTATTTTATTTTTACAATAAATCCCGTATGTAAATTTAATTAGTTTATTATCCTTATACTAGCATGGCTTAAATAATGTGTTTTGATATTTTAAAACACATTTAAGTAAACGTTTTCCTATCAGAAGCGTAAAAGCATAAAAAAAGGCAAAATAAAAAAAAAAATCAATTTTTTTGTCATTTTGAAGATAGAAAGCTCTTTTAAACATATAATTTTTAATTATTTTAATTTTTGATCCAAACAAGCTTTGTTAGGTTCAGAATAACATATATAATTAAAAAATTCAATAAAAAAAAAGTTGATTTTTTCAAAATTTTTAGGTGTAAGACCGCCTTAAATAGAGATCCCAACAGGTCATATTTCGTTTTAAGGCTTCGCGAAACCTTATGTTAAGAAATACTCAAATAATATTCGATAATTAAGTTTGAATGCGAGATTGAAAGATTGAACATAAAAATTAAGTAAACATTTTGTAAACGTCGATTTTACTTTCAAGGCGCCATTTCTAATTCTACAGTAAAGATTAAGATATTATTGCTTTATTCATATGTTCATGTTCTATACTAAGTTGTGATCAATTAAGGGGGCTAGACACCTTTTTTCTCTGAAATAAGAAGTCACATTTTAATACATAAATGTAAACAAATTATTTCATACTTTTTACATATAAAAGTGGGTATATTTATCTTACCTTAAAACTTTCTCCGATGGGCCTTTTATATGGTCCAGAACCATAGTCATCGATGAAACAAGTTTTTTCACTAACCGTAAGCTTTGAAATTTTCCTGTGGATGGATTGACTCCAGATTTGAACTAAATTACTCCTGAATAGTATAATTCTCATATGAGTGTAGGGATTTTTGATCTAATGAGAAAAAAAAATTGTGCTGTTTTTCAAGAGTTTTTTTTTTAATTTTTTAAAATTGTTTATATTTTTTCATAATTTTTCTGATGTAAAAATTTTTTCCGACATTTAATCCTAAATCCCTACACTCATATGAGAATTATACTATTCAGGAGTAATTTAGTTCAAATCTGGAGTCAATCCATCCACAGGAAAATTTCAAAGCTTACGGTTAGTGAAAAAACTTGTTTCATCGATGACTATGGTTCTGGACCATATAAAAGGCCCATCGGAGAAAGTTTTAAGGTAAGGTAAATATACCAACTTTTATATGTAAAAAGTATGAAATAATTAGTTTACATTTATGTATTAAAATGTGACTTCTTATTTCAGAGAAAAAAGGTGTCTAGCCCCCTTAAAGATCTGCTAAATTCTTCTGTCGATCTCAAGCGATTATGGCAATATGGGAAGAATGTAACGTGTATTCAAATCTCCGCACCCTCGTGACGTCAAAGGGGGCACAGTTCTTAAAAACGTACCAAGGTAACGGAATTAGTGTACCGAGTCTATGAGCTCGTTACCCGCTCTGGCTCTTCCTCTTTCTGCTCGGGTCCGTTAACGAGGGTACAAGCCCTGGTCAATGTTCTCTCATCAACGAATACCGCTAGAGTATCCTGCACATCCGATTTCTCCCATTCCGAATCAGTGGCAACACTTTCAAGAAAAGAAGGAAAGAAGTAGACGAAGGACTTCTGTGGATCTCCATCGGGCCCGAGTGGATTGACCCATCTTCGCACTTTCGAGCGTCAACTAAAGATAAATGCTCCTCTTGCCACGTGTGCACTCATATTGTATCTTTGACGTGATATTGGCATTACACCGAGAATCGTCAGTCGAATGAGCCTTAGCGATTGATCGCAATTTTAATTAGGACAAAATAGAATTATCATATGCCATTGTATCTTATTATTTAATATCGTATCACTGCGCGCGTTGCAATAAAAATCGTTGTACCTCGAATCTGTAATTTATAATTGATTAAAATTATTATCGTTTCAATATAGATATAAATCGTTGTGAATAAGTTAATTCCCCTTCCATCTATGTTGTCCAGTCGTAAAGTGTTCTCGTAAAATAGCAATAATCAAATAAAACTTTACAAAAACGAGCATCAATTTTTACACTACCATGTTTGTCTAGATTGCAATGTGTATCTTGATTTGCTGATAAATCAGGTGTTAAATCGAAAGCGAAAAGGGTATATCCATTGACATAAGCTTCGCGTGAAATTGAATTACCCTCATTTGAATAATGTATACCTGTAACAGAAAATAAAGTGTGATATGCATCAACATACATTTTATTCGTTTTAAAATCAGATTGTAATGGCTTAGATGGTACTTGTACACTATCAATGTAGAGCCATAAATAATTTATATTAAAATTTTTCAAGTTAAACGGATTGAGATTTTTATCACCATTAAAAGCTTTATTTTCTACAAAACCAACAATAATTCTTTTTGGTAATTTTCCTAAAATGACATTATCCAGCGTTTCTCCATGAATACCACTATGCATTGTAATAACTTTAACTTCTACACGTGTTAGGGGGTATTTAGCTGTTGTTATTGAAAGTGCTTTTTCGTGAGGCAATACAATACTTTGACTAAGTCTGACATGGCGTACAAAGAGAGCAGATTCGCTAATTCGTGCAGTGTAGAACCCTGTCGGGTCCATAAGACAAAAACTATCTCGTGATCTTACGAGCCGGACATGTATCTCGACACCATTAATTAATAATTGGTCTTGATTCAAAACATCCCAATGTAAATATCCAATCATATCTATGTTTTCTTTTCACCCATAAGGTTTCGACGGCTTGTAAGGCCTTGGTTTTTGTCATATGTAGCATCCATTTTTCCAGGGGTGTTAGTGTACCATAGCTCACTGGTGAGATGAGATTTTTGAGCTGCTGGCCGTAGTTTAATAAAGTCTCAATGTATGATAAGCATACGCGTTATTGGGAGGGGAATTTGATTGAAAAACACATCAACTTGGTTAAATATGGAGTGCATAAAATTATTTACATGGCCAACATTTTTCAAGATATTTACGTCTACGGTTTGAGGAGGTGTTGTTGTTTGTGCAATAGTTACAAGAACACTAAGCAGAGTACGTGGAAGGTCGATATATTCGCTAGTACCCAGTATAGAAAAGGCTATTGGTGACCCTTCATTTAGCGAAGATGTTGGCTTGTATTGAACATAATTTGAATTTTCAATCGTTGTTTGAGTAGGTGGTACTAAATTCACTTCAGATTTTAGACATACACATGAACCACTATGGAAAAAAGCTATTATTCTTCAAAAATATCTCTTGTAGTACGTTTTCCTTTCAGAGTTTTCCTTTTATTTTTACAGGGTATTTTTTAATATCAAATTTCTTCTTTGCTGAACCAGAGTTCGTAGTCGACTATGGTTTTCGTGTTCGACATTTAGTTTTATATCCTGAGCCGATTATGAGATTATCCAACTTTTCTTCGCCTTTTCTTTTGAGCGTCTTTCCTGATTCTCTAATATTATTGCAAAAAGATTCTTTAAAACGTTTTTCATGTGCAATGTCATCTAAAATATTTACATCTGCTCCTAAAGCCTCTTTGCCAATAGTTTTTCCTACAGCCTTACTCCCTTTTTTACAAGTGGTAAAACACTGCGATAGATACCTTTTAAAAAGCTTCCAACACCCTTTACCTTTTGTAAGATGCATCTATTGTAATATAATTATCGAATGGGTTTTGACCATTTTGGTTATCATAAGTTGCTTCAAAATATCCCATCCTATGCGGTTCTCGTAAAATGAAGTGTCACTGTCAAAGTACCGTAATCGAATGCTATAGAGTTTCCATCTTGGTCCTTTATATCTATTGTGATCGATTGAAATGACGTAAAGAACAATGGAATATACATTGGTGTAGTAAAGTTTTTTATCTCAATGCTACCGTATTTATAGCGATTCATATTAAGAGGAACAATGCGTAAAAGGGGTGTGTGTACATCACCTGTAATGTAAGGTTCACAAATATCGTTATTCACTCTTATTATTGACTGTAAACCTCTAATAAGGTCAGCAGGCCTTTGACCGACAACTGTATCCTTAATTTTTTCAAGTTGTCAAACCCAATAATTTTCAAGAGTTTTTCAGACAAAATTAGACTATGAAAATTCGTGTTGCAAGTTTCCTGACAAGTTCGTACAATTTCTATAAATCCTCCACGTTGTATTCTGAATTGTAAGTAATTTTTCATATTGGGTAAATTATTTATTTCTTGTAAAAGATTTTCCATGTCTGCGTTGATTCTGGGCGATAAGTGTGCAACAGCATTCTCTCCTGTTGATTCGTGTCTCAAATCGTTTAATGAAAGCGGTTCCATTGTTTTTACACAAACCATACCCTCATAGTTATCGATCGAAATATGTTGAAATGTGTGGGGTATCTGAATCTCACTAAGAGCTACAGACTACTCACCATGTAAATAAATATTTTGTGATAACTGTGTGGTAGAAAGTATTGTTTTGTTTTCAGAAAACACATGCACACTGTTGTTACTAGATAATACGATATAAAATTGCTCTCTCAATTGTTTGCGGGGACCCAGGAATTATATTTGTCGGGATAGTCTTCGCAACTTACAAAATATCTTTTGTTTTTCCCTTTACCTTTCGTTTTTAGAAACTTATCTACTTGAAATGATTCGGTATTCAAATCTTTTTGTACTCTGGAAAGTTCTTCCTCGTAGAAAAAACCTTCGATTGATTCACCGCCAAGATCTTCCAAAGTATAAACAGGTGGTTGTCGCTCAGTAGATATACGTATAATTTGGAACGATTCCAAAGTTCAGCCGCTTTCGTATGGTTTCTTGAACACTAGTTTGGCATGACTGACATGCACCAAGTCATCCATCTTGTATTTAGGATATCGAATACGAGTCGTATTATATCGTTGGGCTAGGTGTTGATGTGCTTTTGCGACATTGTATAAATTAACTTTAGCAGGAACCATTTTAGTACCAGAATGCCAAGACTTATTGTAAGCATCAACAATGTTTTGTAAAATATCAATATATCTGCAATTTTTTAGTTTATTTTTTAAGTTTTTTTTAATTATTTTTTTAATGTACAAAGAAAACTTATCAAAAGTTATTTTACCAATCATATAACAGATTGTCACCAAAGCTACACTTCTCTCACTACCCGTAGCTGGTTTGGACAACAAACGCGCAAAGGCACGCTTGGCCAACAAGCAATCAGCTTTGCTACAATCACCATTGTTTGCATATGCTATATCTTTTTCACGACAATAATCATCAAGAGGATTGATTCCTTTCTTACCTTTCTCTAACTTTTCATTTAGCCGCGTACCAGGTCCATAAAAATGGTACCCTGGGGCATGTATTTCAAAAGGTAGGCTATTAACATTAAATTATCTATAAGACTTGATTCTGGGTGTGTGATGAATTCTTCTTCAATGTTTACTCTAGGTGATCCCATGAACGAATATGAAATTTTGTGACGTGCCTAGGTGTTTCTTCGTGGCGTAATCTTTTTCTCAACTTTCTCGGGGGTGTTTCACAGGGTTGTTTTTCGTTATTTCTTCACTATGAGCCCGTTGAGTTTCTCCGTCATTGCTAACAGATTGTGGTGAAAAAACAAGCTCCTAAATTTTATTGTTAACAATAAATTCTCGTGGAATATTAGCTTTACGAAGTGCTAGGGCAAACTAATCATAACCATTTGATAACACTTGTTTTCTATTTCTCACAGTGTTCTTAATGAAGTCTACTATATTTCCACTTTTGACGACACTGTCATTTATCGTAATGTTATCTCGCGCATCCGATGTAACCTCACTAAAATCATGCAATCATTGTAATAACTGCTTTGGTTTAAATTGAAACTTTTGTGTTACGCACTTTATTACCTCCTCAACTGCATTGTTGTTTTCTTCTTCATTAGTACCTTTGTCGTCATTGACTCTGCTTACTTCACCGGTATGTCCGGGGTCATCTACTTTGCTCACTTGAAACTTTTTTGTATCATCATTTTTTTATAATATAATACATAAAACGCTCCAATGGTTGTTGGTACATTGCATATTTTTCTCGATCATCTTGAATTGTAATGTAGAATTTATAATTTTACTCATTTCTTTGTCTAATCGCGATGTAGGTGTACCCGGCGTTTGTACAGTAGCCAATTTTTCACTTGATAAACGATGGTGTAAGTCGTTTATACTTTTTTCAGGGATCAAAATCATTTTTCTTGCATGCTCCATAGTTTTATCACAGTTACCAAAATGAGGCACAAGCACGGAAAGAAAAACCTTACTTCTGTAGCATAGACCATTGCATACTACCATAGTCAGTGTTACGCTTCCCACTACAGCAAGTGTGTAAACTTTGAAAGCGTGTAGTGTCCAATAGTACTGGAGTATAGCGCTCCTACAAATACTGTATACACGGAACAGTCTTGGAGTAGCGCTTCGATACAATCATGGTATGTCATTCTTGCCTCCTACGGTTGTAAGGCTCCCATACCTCTGCGGTATGGCTCGCTTATAACAGAGCATGTAGGGTGGCGGTGGGGCTGTTTCTACGCAGATGCAATGGTTAACATAACCTCTCAGATGTTTAGCCGAGTATAATCGTACAATGAACACTTAATTGTTGAGCATTTAACTCATTTTATTAATTAGTACATATATCTTGATAGATTGAAACCTAAATTTTTACTCAAAATTAATATCAATAAAAAAAAAATTCTGTGTTAAAGGATATAGGGCACAGTAATTAAGGAGTGTATTATTTCTTTTTATTTAATAATTTTTTAAAATACAATTAATATGTAACTTATACATTAAGTTTAATTTTGATTTTTAACAATAAATAAATTTATACCAGGTGTTTGAATCGAATTTGCAAAATTTATTTGTTTCAACAAATTGTTTAAACAAATTAAATTTTTTTTTTAAATCTTACCTCGGATTCGGATTTTACAGAAAATATTACAATAAAAATTGTACCACAATTAAAGACCAAAATTATTTATTGTATAAATTATCATAAATAACTCCGTAAGGGCTGTAAGGAAATAAAAACTGAGCAATAGATGATATAAATATACACCGCAGTTGCAAAATAAATTTGTTTCAACAATTGTTTTAAATAAATTACAAAATTACATTTATTCAAAACAAGTGTAAACAAATTTATTTTTTAAGCGTGTATATATTCAGATTTTCACTCAGCGACTTAATATTAGGACATATATAGGAAATCTAATAAAAAACACGGTGTATTTTATTATATTAAATTTATTTCCTTGTAATATTTTTTTTTAAATTAAAAATAACTTTGTTTAAAGCCATTGAGAGGATGTTTTGGTTCGTCTGTCGTCCATTTATGATATACTAATATAATTTTCTACTACGAGCGTCTAAAATCCTTATAAAAACTTTCTTTAAATATCACGTCTTAATGCTATCAATTCATCTGATTTTATAAAACAATATGTACATGGATATAATCTAGGAATTACATCAACATTTATTAAAACATCTGCTTGATTCATGCACAATCTTACATTAGCATGATAATAATGGTTAAAATTTAGAGTTTCAAATTCTTGCACTTGAATCAGAATTTTGTTGCTGTAAAAAATTTTTTTAATATTGCAAAATGTGGTCCTTTTTCTGTTATTTTATAGATAAAAACTGTTCCTGCAGAAAATTTTTTTCCAATTAACTCAATACTTTTTAGCGTTTTTACTTCTATGCCATTAGGAATATTTGGAAGTATTTTTCGTAACTCATCTATAGCATTAGAGGAATCTGTTGATCCCAGAACAACATGATCTTGAACAACTGTAGAAAATTCAGCCATGTAACATAACTGTAATTGATGTTTGACTGCTATTGTATAAGGTAACTTTTTATTTGTACTGGTGCCAACTGCAATTTCTTTTAGCTTACGATTTTTTCTTTCAAATTTGAGCGCTGAAAAATGGACAGCTGGACCATTTAATTTCAAAAGTCCAGGATAATGAAGTAATAAATGCATCTTGGGTTTTAATTTTCCAAACAATTTTAAATAAAGTGCATTATGTTACGCTCGCGATACTTGCTGGAAAGCATCGCGAGCGTCTAGTTCTTATCATGAAGTGGATGCGTCAGTGCTCGGATGACGGTCGAGCTAAGCCCATGTCAACTATATTTCTGTATAAGATTTTCTACAATTTGCGCTTGATCTAATCTAGGTGAAGTTAAAATTCCTATAATTCTTCTTAAAAAATAAATATAACTTCAAATGTTCGTTATTAGGTGAAATTAAATCGCCAATCATCAATCCTAAGTATCTGGCAAGGCACAGAAGTTCCGAAGACGTCTGCTTAATTTTAATCTTGTTGATCCCCGTTTTACCAACTGTATAAAATAATTTTGCTGGTTTATTTTGTTTTTCAAAATCAGGATATGAAAAAGTTTCTATTCTATTGTTGATTATATCTAAAGTTAACTGTTTATTTAAAGTTAATTGTTTATCAGATAATAAAACTTGTAATACTTTTCCAATTACATATGCAGCAATTCGTTCTGATAAATCATGCATTATGTCTATCGAAGCATTTTCAGAAATATGAAATTTGTTAATGTCATTAAAAATACATTTTTCCTTGATTCCTGTGATTGAGAACTTATTTTTCATAACATCCATCTCATATGTCCATTTAAATCATCGATAGTTTTACGAAATACTTTTCTGCATCCAGATTGTTTTAAGTACTTTGAATGAAAAATTGTTGTAACAAAAATATTTTGTACTTTTGCTGCTAAATGTGGAGGAAGTGTAGGAATTGAAATATAGACTCCTCATAATTTTTCTTCTCCTGAATGACTACCAAGGGAGTTTCTCGTTTCAAACTCGTCAAAGTATAAAAAAATCGAAAAAACTTTTTTAATTGTTACATAATATTTGCTTTGCCATAAACTTGCTTGGATAAAATTTGATAAGGTACTTTTCTCTTTTAATAATTCAGTGGTATAATTTTCCATTTCATCTAACATTCGTGGTGTTGAAAAAAACATTTCCAAAGTATCTTTTACTGAGACATATGCTGCCTCAACTGGTTTCATGATTACTCGCTTTTTCTGATTAATAATTTTGACACAAGCTATCTCTCCGATTACAAAAGTTTGAGGAGGTATATAAAAACTCTTTTGTTCAAATATTTTAAGTCTATGATACTCCGTTTCAAAATTAGTAAAAGATTTTTATTTATACATAATGTACTGTATATTATGGTACGATTTAACGTCTATAGTAGACTTCACATTTTTTAGTTGAGTTTGAATAAATGGAATGAACGAATTAGAGATAAAACTATTAAGTTGAACTAATATTTCATCAACAGCATTTCGAGAAGAAATGGATGACTATATAATAAAAGTGCCAATTTCAACATTTCTTTATCTAATACCTCTCGAGTTATTTGACTTGAGTTCAAAAAATTCCACGATGAATCCATTTCAATGTTTAAAAGTTAAAGCAGGATACTTTTTTAAAAATTTTTCAAAAAAAAACAAAATAATAAAATAATAAAATAATAATTCATAAAATAATTGAATAAATACGAAGAAATATCAAAATATCTGTATATTAAATAATTAAATTATTTGTAACAAAAATACAAATTAACGTAGTGAGTACAATAGAAAAGTATAATCACTATTTTTTATAATTTAAATGTCATATTTTTTTTAATTTTCTATTATGCCAGGTACGCTAGCAGATATAGGAGCACTATTGAATTCATAAACTTGAATTTCGAAAAAGTTCCACACATGATTGCATACGTGCGAGAATGGTACGCTGAATACTTTCATAACTTAAAAGCATAAATCTACGGCTGCAGTAACAGTTGCTACTTGGTATACATGATCTCCTAATATAACTGATGCATAGGAAATTTTATCGAAAGACACCCCGTTAATAACAACGTAAGGTTTGATTTCTATTTTATGATCAACATGTAGTTTTTTTAATCTGCTTCGACTAATTTTAACACTCCACTCAAGTTCTTTGTATCCTAAAACAAACAAGATTATTTTACTAAAGCAACATTTCAAGATTAATAAATTTTTATCATTTTATATGACTTATTTTATTCTTTTATTCTAGTCTTTTATTCTAGTCTTTTTTCTAGTCTTTTATTCTTTTTTAGTCTTTTATTACGCGTTTTGATAGAATTACTATTTTATTTACTGTATAATAATTACGAAAATTAGAAAATCGCGTCAAAAAGCAGATCGCATCGACGAGCGCAGTAAAAAAAGATTGTACGTAAATTTAAAAAGATTTACGTGGTATATAAAAGTCTTCAAAATTTCAGGTTTCTCCGGGTTCCAAGCTTTTCCTGTCTTCGAACGAACAGTTTGTTTTGTAATTTTCTTATATAAAAATGACAGTAAAATTATAGCGACTACATTAATATGACCTAAAAAAAAAGAAAGCACTAAACCTTATTAAATCAAGTATAATGAATTATTGAAAAGCATACCAACCACTTTGAATTTCCAGCTGATCTTCATTAAGAATTTGTTTAATTTGAGGATCGGCCTTTTTTTTACAGCAAGCTTAAGAATTTTTTGAGCTATGCTCGGCCAATTTTTTTCAAGTAAGCTTACCGGCTTCTTAAAAAAGAAAGTGAAATCCGACTGTATCTGATAAAATTAATCATTACTGTCAATGTAAATATGGCAAGATACATCATATAATGAGTATTGAAAAAACATACCAATTTATATCCATAAGAATTCCGATAACTAGGAAATGTGTTAAAGACAGTTTTCAAATTGCAATTCTCAAAAAATTATTTTCTTTCTTCGATTGCCGTAGAACCCCACTCTTCTCTGTACTCGTCAGTTATAAAATCGATTGCCTTTTGCAAATTTTTAAAATCATCAGAATGTTCATCTAAGTAAAATAAATAATTTTTTATATAGGTATACACATAGATACTTATATTTTTCTTGAGAGAATAATATACCTTCTACACTTTTTCTCTTTCTATTTAAATTTGACTCAATTAATTGAATGGCAATGGTCTTTTCACGAATCTTAGCGTAAAATTGTTGTAAAGCAACGTGAGCATTGGTAGTTTTTGTTACTCTTGTGCAAAAATCCCCTTTTCCATATGTCGAAAAAAGTTCGTTCGCACTTTTTTCTAAAAAATCCAACCTATCTGCCAAAATACTGAAAGAAATAATTTTTAAAAGTTAAATCAAATAATAATTGTTAATAATATAATAATATTATCACAATTGTAAATACAAACAACTTAACAACTTTAACGATTGGAATATATTATTTACTGATTTACCTATAAGATCCAGTACGTTTAAATTCATGAAATATTAATATTCTAGCCACATTATTAATTGAAAAATAAGTAGTTTTCTTTGTCTCTAATAACTTTTGTCTATTTGCAGGAATTTTTTCAAAATCGTAAACTTGAATTAAGAACTTGCCCTCGTCAGTATTACCCTGCATCAATACTTGGTAGACGTAATTTTTGTAAAATAAATTAATAATATAATTTATATCTTATCAATATTTATCTTCTAGCAATTTTATTGTTAGTTTACCTAAGTTCGCAGACTGAGATGAAATATTACTTGATTCAGCTTGTTTAAAATCAGTAGAACTCACTCCTAATAATGTGCAATTAATCTCATCAATATTTTCTAATGAACTTAAATGTCTATAAGTACACAAATCAATGTTTGAATTTGTCTCCTCGAATGTAATAGAATATGTTTCAAGTTAATGCACCATTAGGAGAAGATGTATTGAGACTGTTTGAGATATCTATAGTAAGACGGTACAATTATTGTTAATATTTATTCATAATATATTTACATTTTTACATGCATTTAGTATTTAAAAAATATTTCCTACAAAAAAGTAAAAAATTTATCATGCCTATTCATTAAAAAGATACATTTCCAACTCAGATTCACAAATATCTATCACAAATGCACTTGCAAACTTGCGCGTAAAATCGCATCCATTTAATTGTTGCATATTATATTTTCTATAATGTTAATATTTACATATAAAAATTTTGAATTATAAGATTAAACAAAATCTTCAAACAGTTATTATCACTATAATATAATGATTGTTTTACTTTGAATAAAAATAATAAATGTAAATATTCCTACTCTGGTGTATGAATCTCTTCAAATGATATAGAAGTTGTATCAAGGAGGCCAACCCTGTAAAGGAAAGGACGCATCAGGTTGCGTCGATACAGATGCAAATGATTCCATGATGATCACTCACAATGAAGGTACCCCAAGTGTAAGTCGCCGATTTGGACGATATAGCAATATGTTGTAGTACATTAAAAAATAAGAGACACTTATTTTTTTTTACGTGCTGATAGACACTTTAAGGGGGTGAAATCTACCCCTAAAGTTCACCCTCAAAAACAGTTTTTTTCAAATATTTCAAAAATGAATAAAGCTAGTTTAATAAAACCAACGCTAAAAATTTTAAAATAGGAAAGGCTTCAAAACAGCATTACTTTCAATTTCAAGGGTAGCAACCCCTATTTTTTTTTTCAAGAAAACTAAGCTTTTTTCATCAATTTTCAACTATAAAAATTACAATAAATTATATATCGCCTCAAAACAGATTTCATTTAAAACAAAATTAAAAAATAAAGTTGACCTGTCTCGTGGTTTTGGCCAAAATTATTTTTTAGGGGGTAACTACCCCTTATTTATATTTTGTTCATTATTTCAGAAATAAATAAAGACATCTTAATAAAACCAACGCTAAAAATTTTAAAATAAGAAAGGCTTCAAAACAGCATTATTTTCAATATGAAGGGTAGCAACCCCTATTTTTTTTTCAAGACAACTAAGCTTTTTTCATCATTTTTCAGCTATAAAAATTATAATAAATTATATATCGCCTTAAAACTGATTCCATTTAAAAGAAAATTAAAAAATAAAGTTCACCTGTCCCGTGGTTTTAACCAAAATTATTTTTTAGGGGTAACTACCCCTTAGTTTTATTTTGTTCATTATTTCAGAAATAAATAAAGATACCTTAATAAAACTAACGCTAAAAATCTTAAAATTAAAAAGGCCATAAATCTGCATAACTTTCAATTTTAAGGGTAGCAACCCCTATTTTTTTAAAGGAAATTAAGTTTTTTATCAATTTTCAGCTATAAAAACTACAATAAATATATCTCTTTAAAAACCATTCCATTGAAAAGATTGACCATAAAATTTTGACCAATAACACAGACAAACGCTATGTAATTTTAGCGCTTTCAGGCAATACGAAATACTAATTTATCATTAATTTTGCAAAATTAGTTTGTTTAAACTACTTGTTTAAACGGATTATTGTAAAGCTTTTTCGAAAAACTAATTTTGACTTGAATTCCACAAGAAAAGTAACATGTTTATTTAAACTTTTATATGTTGTAGTGAACCAAAAAACGAAAAATATTTATATTTTTTATCTGTGAATAATACATTTTAAAGGGGTGCAAATCATCCCCGGAAGTTCATTATGTTCTTACTTCCCTTTATTATATTTTATGTATTATAAATACTTCGTCAAAGGCAATCGTACCGTTTTGATACGTGATAAATAAAGCATTAAAAAAAATTAATGTGTGTGTCCGTGTGTGTACGTGGATGTAAGTGATTTTTATGCAGTAAATAAGAGTAATCGCTGATTGTGAATGAGAAAATAATATGTTATTTTTATGTTATTATGAGGCGGATATTTATAGATTGGTGATTTAACTCGTAGTTTCATATATTGCTGGCAAACATTGTATTTATAAATCGGTAGAGTTCCAGTCGTGCAGTGTTGTTTTGCGAAAGTGGTTATTTCTACAATATTGTGGCTGCATTATTGCATCAATTCATTTTTTTTAATGTTAGCAGCACTACAAAACTACAGGTAAATGTCTATTTATATATCAGATCTAATGCATTAATTGTAAGAATTTCGTATCTGTCTATAGGCTTTAATAAAATTATAACAGCTTTTCAAAATTATATTTTGCGTTATTTTTAATGAACATATTAGAAAGTATGCAATTTCGTACATTGTTACATTTTTTGGAGATACATTTGACGTTATAGAGCACAAATAGTTTAAATTGATTTTTCTTTAATTTTAAAGATTTAAAAAATCCTGATTTATAAGTGCATAAAGTATTTTTAATATTTTTACGAAAATTAAAAAATGTATCAAAATATACTTTATTATGTATACTGTATTGTTTACTTTCTGTTATTAACAAAATTATAGACTCCTGATTCAATTTTTAGCCAAAATTGTATACGGTTCCTTTACTATTAGATGTTTTACAAATAATAAATTTTACATACAAACAATAATTTTAAATAACTAAATCTTAATTTTAATAAATCTAAATTAACAGACATTGTGCAATACATCTTATCGATTACTGTTTACAAATTTAAAAAAAAACTCGAGATTACCTTCTTTTCATTTTAATCAAGCGCTTTAGTAAAGAAATATACAGATACGATATTCTTAATAGATTCTTAACAGGATGGCCCAAAGTATAAATATTTGTTTTATTTGTATGTGTCGCCTTTTTAAATGCAACATTATTATCTTGTGAAAATATGGTATTTTTTTAATATTTAAACAAATATTTCCCGGTAAAATGACATTGGTCGCATGATGGCGTACATCAGTAAAAGCGTACAACGTACAAAGCTTCCTCATTGAGAAATAGCTATGTTCTCGCAACATATTAATGTAACGTTTAGAGGGGTGACGCATACAAATTAAAACCGCTGCCAATTCTTTGGCACTTAGCTTCCTCAAAACAATTTATCGATTCCTTTCATTAAATTGAAATTATAATAATAAATTTTTCACAAAAAAAAATAAAAAATTTTCTAAATTAAATTATCTCAAATTTATGACTTTTAAAAAATACATTTTCATATTAATAGAATATTTTTGTAAGATTACATTAATATAATTTTTTAATTTTATCTTATTGAAGAAGAAACTATTTGTTATTAATAATTGATGATTTCCAAATTGACTTTTTTACAATTGCCCAGCACTTAGTTTATCTGAATACAGTGTACAGCATTTATGATTAATACTATTTTACGCAAATTTTACGTGCATCTAACAAAAGATGGTATTTCGGCCAAGGATAAAAATAAATTATATGAAAATATTATAAATATTTTAAATGAAGTATACCGTATTGTAACATGAATTATATAAAATATATTCTAAAAAATGTATAATTATTTAAAATAATAATGTAAATATATTCAATATTATTAAATAACTGTATTTAAATATGTATTATAATATGTATTTATTTATAATATGTATTGCTTTATGTATTTCTTATTAGCCATATAATTCTCTTTTTCAAATATCTTTAATCGTAATTGACCGATTTTTTTTTGCAACGAACTCGGCTCGAAGATGTAAAAAAGATGTCTCTGTGCCAAATTTCAATACGATTGGTTGACTTTTACTCCTGTTATCGTGTGCAAAAGAAAAAAGCACTTTTTCCAAAAATTTTTCTTTCTCGAAAACAAATGAAGATAATCACTTTAAATTTTAACCAAATATAATCCTCAATGAGTATTATAAATGGTTAAAATTTTAGGTCAATAAATCAACAATTTTCTGAGAAAACACAATTAGAAAATTAAAAAAAAAATTTTAACCTCAAATATCTTTTTATTAATTTACTAATTTTTTTTCAGCAATGAACTCCGTTCGAAGATATAAGAAAGCTGTCTACACGGAGAGACCTTTGGTGCAAATCATGCTTTAGCCGTAGTGCGACGGCAGCGCTGTGAGTTTGGGGCAGCAGCTATTCCAAATAGGCGTAACTGCTGTTCCAAGCGGCTGCGTCGTCTGTTCCTTGGTCGGGCCGTTGCGCGTTTTTGGTGTAGCAGTTGTTCCAAACTGAAAGTACAAACGAGAGGGCGCGCTTGGCGCAACGGTCGCACTACGGAGTGCAGCAGTTGTACCAAAAGTTTCTCCGTGTATGTGCCAAATTTCAAGACGATTGTTTGACTTTTACTCCTTTTATCGTGTCCGAAAGAAAAAAAAATTCACTTTTATTCAAAAATATTTTTTCTATGAATAAAATGAAGATAATCATTCTAAATTTTAACAAAATATAGTCTTCAATGAGGGGGTTATAAGTGATTAAAATTTTAGGTCGATAAATCAACAATTCTCTGAAAAAACGCAATTCGGAAATTAAAAAAATTTTTAGCCTCAAATATCTTTAATCATAATTGATCGATTTTTTTTGGCAACAAACTCGGTTCGAAGATATAAAAAAAAAAAATCAGTCTCTGTGCCAAATTTCAAGACGATTCGTTGACTTTTACTCCCTTTAACGTATCCGAAAGAAAATTCCCTTGTTTTCAAAAATATTTTATTTCTCTGAAACAAATGAAGATAATCACTTGGAATTTTAACCAAATATAGTCTTCAATGAGTGTTATAAGTGGTTAAAATTTCAAGTCGATAAATAAAATATTTTTTGAGAAATTAATTTATGAAATATAAAAATGTTTTCCTTAATAACAAATGACAGAGTAAAGATAATTCAACTTTTAAAAAAAGAAATTGTAGGTAATTTGAAGACCTTTAAAAAACAGTTTACTATATTATGTAATAATGGCTGTATGATATGAAAAAATCAAAAAAACTGAAAATTCAAAATCATTTTTGGTTATAAAACAAAAGAAAAACGATAAAATGAAAAAATAGGTTAATCTATCTCTATTCTATGTCCAAACGAAGAGAATAAGCCCTCATAGATGAAAATCGGTCAATTCGTTCAAAAGTTATAGCCGGTACACACACACACACATGTACACACACACACACACACATACATACATACAGACACGAAAATTTTTGTTCTCAAAAACATCGGATATTGGTGCCAAATGTCTTAAAAAATGTTTTTAAACATTTTTTGTTCCAAAAATTTTTTTCACCATTACAAAGCTTCCTCTTTGAGGAAGCAAAAAATGTTTTTATTTTCAGCATTCTATATATGTGTGTTGTGAAGATACTATTTCTGTATGCAATTATTCTTATAAATGTTTGATTATTTTAGCACTCAAAATGAAAATTAATCTTCTGAATGTTATTAATTTGCTGCTTGCCTATTTCCAAACACTTGATATTGAAGGTAGCCCGTATAATATTAAAGAAATAGAAATAAAAGACCATTTCGAAACGATACTGTTAGATTTAATGGAATCGTCTAATAGCATAGATGTTATAATGGAAAAATCGTTGGATTTTCAAGAAGAATATAAAGAAACAGATTCACGTATTGTGGAAGATGTTGATTTACATACACTTCCTTACTATCCTGAATTACCTACGGATCAATGTACGGGACATGAAGAACCATTGAGTTTTGAATACAAAAAAGGGCTGTAGAATATTGGAGAAGTGGAAAAACAAAAAAGAATTTATCGCTTAAAACAGTTCAAAATAGATTCAGGAAAGTCAGTTCTGAAACACAGTTACATCGCTGGGCTCACCAAATCAATCAAGGTGGAACTTACCGAGAAAAAATTGAAAGAATTTGCGATTTCACACTAGAAAATTTTAAAGCTGCTACTGAAGCTGGATTAATAATTCATGACAACGATTTAAGAAGATGGGCTCTACAAGCACGAAAATTAATCGGAAATGAGGACGTAAGATTTACAGCTTCAAAACATTGGCTTTCAAAATTTAAAAACACCCATAGAATTGTTTCTGGAAAAATTAATAAATTTATCACAAAAAAAAGTATAGAAAATAGAAATGATTTGCATAAAAAAGAAGTAGAATTCGTAACAGAAGTCAAACAACTGATTAATCAAATAGGCGCTGACAATACATATAATTCATACCAGTCTGGTTTTCAGTTGGAAATGCATTCTGGTCGATCTCTTGCTTTTGAAGGAGAAAAGAAATTATAGTGCCTTGTACAGTCGGTCACATCAACAACTCATAGCTATACTGTACAGCTGACAATTTCAGCCACAGGAAAGTTACTATCACCATTATTTTTAGTATTAAAGGAACGAAGCGGAGAATTTGGACCAATTGTCTCACAAAATTTGTTTGTGCCTACAAACGTATATGCTACATCCTCGACATCTGGAAAACTTAATTCAGGTAAAATCACGTTCTATTAATTTCTAAAAATAAAACGTTAATTATTTCGGAAGACACATTTAAATAAAATCAAAATTTGTAGAACTCTTTAAGGCGTGGTTAAAAGAGGTATATTTTCCTCAAGTTGGATCTAGAAGCATGCTGCTAATTGATTCGTGGAGTGGTCATTGTCCAACGATTGTACAGGAAGTTACGCCACACGATAAAATACTACATCTCAAAATGATACCTACAGGAACGACTGGAAACATACAGCCGTTAGATGTATATGGATTCCGCACATGGAAGAACTATGTTAAACATTTTTCAAACCATGTTTTGCTCATAAACGAAGACTTAAATTTACATTTGAGAAATAATATAATTAAATTACAGTCTTTGGTTCATAACCAATTTTCATCTCCACGATATGAAAATCTATTTAAATATTCGTGGTATAAAAGTGGGTATCTTGTGAATCGACCAGGAGATTTCGATGACCGCGTAAGTTTCAGTTTCGGAGATTCCTGTGCAACGCATTGTGAGATCAATGGTTGTAATAATGTTGCAATTGTTAGATGTTCGTGGTGTAAAAAATCTTTATGCTTAAAACACTTTTTTGAAGAAGGTCATTATTGTACAACTTACAATCCATAATGCCTCGAGCTATTCGACAAACAATTACTTTTTTGAGAATACTTTAAATTTTTTGTAGTAATACTAATAATAAAACTTTTGTTGTTAAAACAAAAACCATATTAACATTAGTTATCATTTCATTTTGTATTTTTCTGCAACACGTAACTTTAATTTTTATTATTTTTTTGAAAAAAAATTAATCTCACTAAATTTTGATTATTTACGCAATTTTTTCAGAAAAAAATAATAAACACATTTACCCTCCCTGCTAGAAAAAGTTAGTAGAAGTCGATAAAAATCGATAAGTTTCACCATTGAAGTCAATAAAGTCTCTTAATTTCCTTAAAAAGAGAAAAATAGGGGTTCCTACCCTTAAAATTGAAAGTGATACAGATTTGTGGCCTTTTTAATTTTAAGATTTTTAGCGTTAGTTTTATAAAGGTAGTTACCCCCTAAAAAATAATTTTGGTTAAAACCACGGGGCAGGTCAACTTAATTTTTTTAATTTTCTTTTAAATGGAATCAGTTTTAAGGTGATATATAATTTATTATAATTTTTATAGCTGAAAATTGATGAAAAAAGCTTAGTTTTCTTGAAAAAAAAATAGGGGTTGCTACCCTTAAAATTGAAAATAATGCTGTTTTGAAGCCTTTCTTATTTAAAATTTTTAGCGTTGGTTTTATTAAGGTATCTTTATTTATTTCTGAAATAATGAACAAAAAATAAATAAGGGGTAGTTACCCCTAAAAAATAATTTTGGCCAAAACCACGAGACAGGTCAACTTTATTTTTTAATTTTCTTTTAAATGGAATCAGTTTTGAGGCGATATATAATTTATTGTAATTTTTATAGCTGAAAATTGATGAAAAAAGCTTAGTTTTCTTGAAAAAAAATAGGGGTTGCTACCCTTAAAATTGAAAGTAATGCTGTTTTGAAGCCTTTCCTATTTTAAAATTTTTAGCGTTGGTTTTATTAAGGTATCTTTATTTATTTCTGAAATAATGAACAAAATATAAATAAGGGGTAGTTACCCCCTAAAAAATAATTTTGGCCAAAACCACGAGACAGGTTAACTTTATTTTTTAATTTTCTTTTAAATAGAATCAGTTTTGAGGCGATATATAATTTATTGTAATTTTTATAGCTGAAAATTGATGAAATAAGCTTAGTTTTCTTGAACAAAAAAATAGGGGTTGCTACCCTCAAAATTGAAAGTAATGCTATTTTGAAGGCTTTTTTATTCTACAACTTTTGGCGTCGGTTTCATTAAGCTAGCTTTATTCGTTTTTGAAATATTTGAAAAAAACTGTTTTTGAGGGTGAACTTTAGGGGTAAATTTCACCCCCTTAAAGTGTCTATCAGCACGTAAAAAAAAATATGTGTCTCTTATTTTTAATGTACTACAACATATTGCAATATCGTCCAAATCGGCTACTTACAATTGGGATACCTTCCTTGTCAGAGTTATCAAGGCATTCTTGAAATTCACTCATTCTGCATTAATATCTACTTTCATACTGACATCAACTTCATACTGATCAATAAAAAAAAAAAAAAAAATTACTTGAAAGTAAAATTATTGTCACAAGAACTAAAATAAATAAATATTTCATGTGGAATGCTTTTTATAAATGGTATGTAAATTGTATATAAATTTATAAAAAATAAGAAGTTGTAATAATGGAGTTATAAGTAAATGACTTTCAAAAGTAAATATTGTTTTCAGAAGATTGCTAGATTGTTATATTTAATTGTTGTGTTATGTGTATATATCTTCCTATATTATATAGTTGTAAGGGCAAAAATGGGTACCTACCACCTCCACCCCCCTCCACCCCCTCCACCACCCCTTCACCACCCCTCCACTTTTTACCGTTAAATTCTTTCAAATTTTACGTTATTTTGAAGGGTGTCTGCTTTAAAGAAAAGTCAAAAATTATTATTAGTCAAAATAGAACACAATAATTAAAATGTAAATTCTAAGAACACGCAAAAAATAGTCTCAAAATTTTGTATATGAAGAAGCATAATTCAAAAATAACGAAATTTTTAGGTCATGTTGCTTTCTAGCATTTGTTATGGTTTTATTTTCGAAGTTATTATTTTAAAAATTGATAAATAATAATTTCATTAGGTTCGCTTTATTTACACTAGACCACCACTTTATTATATTAATTTCATTAAAATAAGAAATACTTACTTATAATAGTTGTAATTTCAGTATACTAATAGCAGCTAGCAACCCTTACCGCTGTGGTATTGCTCCCTTACAACTGGATGTGGCAGCAATGTATACTAAAATCGTGTGGCGCTATTACTACCCTAGTATGCGGCTTATCCAACGATCGTATAATTGTGTAACTATTGTAGTATGAATAGTAACATACTTTAAAAGCAAGCAACCCATACCATAAAAGTATGGGTCCCTTACTACGATTACTAGAACCACCTTACTAATACAGTAAGAGAACTCCTATACTCAATGAGTAGGCCGTTCTAACTATAGGAGTAAGATATTTCTTTCCGTGAGTAAGCATGATATTTGATAATCAGCTTCTTTTTATTTTTCAAGCTTTGAGTAGAATCAGTTAATTTTCTTAAAACAAAGCGTGCTTTTTCAATTTATTCTTATAGTTTTTATTCATAGGCACGTTACCACGTAAAATATTTAAAGCACATTCACAAATGAGAATAACAAGTTTTTTATCTGCTTCACGTAATAAAGTACGTCGTTTATTCTTATCAAAATGAAGCAGAGCTTTTAAAATATTTAGAATTTCTTGTCCAAGACGATTGCGTCTACTCGAACCCATTACAACCGTATGACTGATATATTGTTTCCAAGTTCGCTACCTTTTATAGATTTCTTGGGAACATAAACATAGTGATATTTATCAAACGGAAATATATTACTCCGAAAACGATAATTATCAGGCGTATCTTGACGTAAATCATGTAATAAATAGGAGTGAGTATGTTTAGTTGCATCAAGCTCTTTTGTAGAAATTGTGGATTTTCAGGGCATACCTGGCGAGCCAAATACTGTATTTCAGATTTATCTCTAGGATTTTTGAAAATAACTATGTAATTAGAGTTTAACGAGATTTCACGTTGACCCTGGTGGAAAAGATTTTGTGTGATGAATATTACGCTTAAATTTTTATGATGACTACCCTTGCGGAACAGATTGGCAATAACACTACTACCACCCGAGGACTCCCGCATCAAGTCGTCTATAATTATCAATTTTGGCCGGGGTCGTCGACAAAATCCGAATTTTTGGACAAACCTTCGTGAAATTCAATATTATCTCCCAACTCTTTATGCGCTGATTGCCATTCGGAATAGTAAAATATTATTCGATCAAAATGTACGTTACTTATTCTATCTATATGCTTTAAAGAGTTTTTAACACAGTTTTCCTACATGATGTGGTACCACAAACCATAGATGTCCAAGGATGTTTCCACCGTGGATCCATGATAAAAACTGTTTCATCAAAATAAATAATATTTTTTATAAGTCGCGAGATTGGCGGGCGACGGCGGCGGTGGTGGCGCGAGTTATATAACTCAACGTCTCGGCGCATGGATGCATCGACCAACTATGGCTACCTTATCGCTGCATACCGGACGCACTGTGAAGCTGCAAAGACAAAGGACAAGATAAGAAGACAATGAAGATGACAATAGAATATACTTTCTTTCGCTGCTCTCGCACCGGCGATTGTCAGTCACTGTCGGGCGTTCATAGTGTAACGACGTAATATCATTTAGAGTATTCAATAAACGTCTTTAGTTCAATTGATTTACTTACTTATTGTTAAGTGTACCTCTGAGTATGTCACCTCCTTTTGGTCGTCCACCGTACTCTCTCACTTAACTGGCGCTACGCGGATAGGACTCTGCGAGGTTGCTGAACAGATTCTTCTCCAAACTGCTGGACGAAAATTATCGCGGAAAAAGCAGCCGGTGTTTCAACCCCGTCGTCGCAGATCCACACCTACATCGACTCCGAAGCCCACCTGTACGCAGTGACTCACCTGGAATCATCGAAGCATAAACAAAAATAGTAAGTCTTTGGAATTCCCTACTTGCCACGTAATCTTATCCTTATAAATACGATTGATCGCGTAAAAATAATAAGACAAAAAGCAAAATGGCAAATAATCAGCAACAAGTAAATCAACAAGTAAATCAAGTTCCGATTCCAATGGAACAATTTAAACTCAGATTAACGATATGGCGCGAAGCCATCTTCGTGTACGAAGGAGGCACGAAGCTCCTATTGCACTTCCTACAAACGTGTGACAAATTTGCCGTGAATCTAGCGACGAACCACGTCGTGATAAACGAAGCGCTATTCGCTCTTATCAAATCTAAAATTCGAGGAGAGGCATTAGATTTAATAGTTACTAATAATCCGACTACGTGGGCCGCGTGTAAGACTCTTTTAATAAATCGGTACAGCGACCCCAGTTCGGAAGATTTATTATTTAATAGATTAAGTACATGCCCTCAGCCACATAATCAAACGTACGAAAAATACGCTGATGAGGTTAAATACAGATTAAACAAAATAAAAGAACACATACTGCTACATAATGAAGATCAGAATACAATTAATTTGAAAAACACATTTTACGACAAAGTAGCTAATCGTACCTACCTACCTAAGCTAAGCTACCTCCGTATTGTTCATATTTAACGCACTTTGAATTAAATGATATAGAGGCGTGTTTAGTAAAATGCAGACAATATGACAATCACGAGCAGCAGTCAGCTTTTCTCGACTTTGTTAGGCAACGTGAAAGTAAACCGAAATCAAACATTTTTGGCACGACTGAAAATTCAAGAAAAATTAATCCGTTTGGTGCACCAGGAACATCAAAAAATACAAATTTTTTCGCCCCTACTAGAGTTAATGCTTTTAATAACTCGCTTGTAACTTTGAGGAATGGTAATACACCTTTTTACCAACTACAACCCGTTGCTGCCCCAACGAACTTCGGAATCAATGCTTTTAGATAAAATAATCAAAATTATCCACCGACACCCATATCGATAAGCACTAGAAATACAAACCGGCCGAATAATAATAATTCAAATAGATCAAATAATGTACATACTGCGCAAAATAATAACTCAGCCAGACCAAATAATAATTTTACTCCACCAAACAATGCTTTTACGCCGAGAGGAAATAACTTCTTTAGAAGCACTGGACCACCAAATTTCGTCGCCGAAGAATTGCATAACCGGCAGGAGCAAGAAGAAGGAGAAGCAGCAGGCTATCAAAACAAGACGATAACCAATGAAGAAGAGATTTACTGCGAAGATTCGGAAACTACCGAATATGAAAATTTTTCTCCAGGATGCCGACACTACCCAAGCCACGTAGTACACCTAAACTCTATTAGTAATTCGCCCAACTTGCCCCACATATTAACAGCGAATCCACCACTCAAAATTTAGATTGACTCGGGAGCCTTATCATCTGTAATAAATCCGAAAGTTGCGTTTGAACTATTTTCTGAATTTGTTTTTCTCTATAATTTCGAGATAAAGTCGGTGCGTAAAGTGACGAAAGGTACTCATGCCCTTACCTACCCTATTCTGCGCGAATTAAGAGACGATATCCCCATCACCTTTCTTATAGCAGAGTGGCACCAAACCTACGACTGTTTAATCGGTCACAAGGATTTACGAAATTTAGAAGCTAACATCGATTACAAAAATCAACTATTCACTACAGCCAAATTTGAAATAAATTATTTTAATAATATCCCAGAAAAATGCAAGACAGGAAACGTGAATCAGCATCAAGAGAAGACAAAAGTACAGATAAGAATGGATCATATGAACAGTGAGGAGAAACAAAAGATCGAAATGCTGTGTAACAAATACAAGGATTGCTTCTACTACGAACAGGAGAAGTTATCAGCTACTAATGCGGTTTCACATAGCATCCGAACAAAGGATGACCATCCCATCTACGTTAAAAGCTTTAGATACCCATACCAGCTAAAGGAAACAATACAAGAGCAAGTAAGAAAATTATTGAAAGATGAAATAATTCGACCAAGCAGTTTACCATATTCATTACAAGTCTGGATAGTACCAAAATAGCAAGATGCAAGTGGAAAGAAAAAGTGTAGGATGGTTATATACTTTCGAAAACTAAACGATAAAACAATCGAGGACAAATATTCACTACCAAGGATAGCGGAAATTCTAGAAAATTTAGGTAAAGGCTCCTACTTTACTACCCTGGATTTAGCACAGGGATTCCACCAAATGCCACTAGATACAGACTCCATAGAAAAAACAGCTTTTACAGTCGAAAATGGACATTATGAGTACGTTCCTATGCCATTTGATCTGAAAAAGGCGCCTGGCACGTTCCAAAGAATGATGGATACAGTTTTGAGAAAGTATTTGCACAAATTTTGTTTTGTTTGCATGGACGACATAGTAGTATTCTCAAAATCATTACAGGACCATTTACAACATTTGAAACTTATATTTGAAGAACTTAGAAATTATAGCCTAAAAGTTCAACTGGATAAAAGCGAATTTCTAAGAAAGGAAGTCCCATTTTTAGGACATATTATAACGCTAGAAGGAATAAGACCAAACCCCGAAAAGATCGACGCTATTCTAAGATACCCTATTCCAAAAACATTAACGGAATTGAGATCATTTCTATCAGTTACAGGATTCTACCGAAGATTTATAAAAGACTTTGCGAAAATAGCTAAGCCACTTACGAAAGTGCTCAAAAAGAACGAAAAATTAGATATTCAAAACGAAAAATACTTAGAAGCATTCAACAAATTGTAAGAGTTAATTACTAATCCACCTGTAGCATACCCGGACTTTTTTAAGCCATTTGTCATTTCTTCAGATGCGTCAAATGTTAGTGTTGGAGCTGAACTATTCCGAGATAAACATCTTATATCATGCTTTTCTAGAAACCTAAATTCTGCTGAACAAAATTATTCTACGATCGAAAAGGAGTTGTTGACGATTGTAGAAGCGTGCCGACATTTTGGACCCTATGTATATGGCAGAAAATTCACCATTGAAACAAATCATAAGCCGCTCACTTGGCTCTGGTCTTTGATAACACCTAATTCCCGAATAATCCGCTGGAGGATAAAATTGGAAGAATACGACTTAGAAATAAAATACAAAAAAGGTAAAGAAAATAGTGTAGCAGATGCCTTAAGTCGCTTAGAAATAAATACTCATGAAAAAGATGACTCACTTTCAATGATAGCCCAGGCACCTGGTGTGGCATCTCGTGCACCCGAAGTAGACAAAACGCTTGTCGACGATATGGCAACCGTCCACACCTCTGGCGAAGATCCAGTCTTTTCGTTACCTGTAACAGAGAAAAACATACATGCTTTGAATTATAGCATAATACAAATCAGGAAATGATCATGATGTAAAAATTAAAGGACAAACTAAAGATGCAATATATAGTAAAAATAAAAGAGAAAGATGCAGAAACACAATTGTTGAAACTTCTTAATGAAAACACAAAACCAGATAAACAATACGGAATTTATTTTATCAATTAAAGGAAATGCCCGACGATTTATGTTAATTTAATAAGTGAATCTAACGGCTATTCAGGGCGAAACATAATAGATAAGGAAGGAACTAACTTATCAATCACTTTTTTCTATATATGTGTTTAAATACATATTTAAATTTTTAGAAGCTATTTGACACAATAAATAGCAGTCAAAGAATTATGCACAATATTATAATAATTAAAGTGCAGTCAAGAATTAAAGAGAACGATTAAGTAGCGGTTAGGGTCTGGAAAGGATTGTCAGCCCAGTGGCGCAAATGGTAGCGTAGCTGCCCGGTAAGTAGAAGGTTGTCGGTTCGACCCCGGCCTGGGCCGTTATTTTTTTCGTTCTCATTTTTTATCTTATACCTTTACCTTCCCTTTCCATATCCTTTAAAAATCCTTTAAAAATTCTTGACTGCACTTTAATTATTATAATATTGTGCATAATTCTTTGACTGCTATTTATTGTGTCAAATAGCTTCTAAAAATTTAAATATGTATTTAAACACATATATAGAAAAAAGTGATTGATAAATTAGTTACCTTCCTTATCTATTATGTTTCGCCATGAATAGCCGTTAGACTCACTTATTAAATTAAAATACGGAATTTACTTTGCAAACAAGGATTTGGAAATCATCGCTTATAGAATATTAAAAGATCACTTTAACGAAATATCATAACAATTAAATATGATAATAATGAAACAACGATTCGAGGAACATACCAGATTCAAGGAAATGATATACAGGTACAAGGTTACAGACCCGACGACAACCTCGGTGAAATAAAACAGTCCAGTCTAATTCACCTTTGATTATCAAGGACCATCAGCTGAATTTTGAGCCTTTGAAAGCTTTGCCTTTGCCCACAATGACTATACCAACTTTTAATCAATTCGGAGATGAATTTTTTATATCTACAAGCTCGATTATACTTGTATTACTGTTCTTAAAAATTACATCAATTTACTTAATATACAAGCGTCAAAATAAGAATCAACTACCTACCGAAGAAGCCAAAGACGAGAGCGTCTTTGAACTTGGCCGTGGAGGAGTTATATGACTCAACGTCTCGGCGCATTGATTCATCGATCAGCCACGGCTACCTTATCGCTGCATACCGGACGCACTGTGAAGCTGCAAAGACATAGGGCAAGATAAGAAGGCAATGAAGATGACAATAGAATATACTTTCTTACTTTGCTCTCGCACCGGCGATTGTCAGTCACTGTCGGGTATTCATACTGTAACGACGTAATATCATTTAGAGTATTCAATAAACGTCTTTAGTTCAATTGATTTACTTACTTATTGTTAAGTGTACCTGTGAGTGTATCATCTCCTTTTGGTCGTCCACCGTACTCCCTTACTTAACTCGCGCGTGTCACAAGCTGCTAAAGAAATCAGATTGCTGATGAAGTGACAAGCTATTTTCAAGCTATAAAACTTATGATAAATGCTTGAAATGCTGAAAAGCTTAATGTGACTCGAAAAGCTTAATCTGAATCGAAACGTTTCATGTGAATCGAAAAGATTAATGTAAATCGAAAAGCTCAATATCAATCGATAAGCTTGATGTGAATCAATAAGCTTAATGCGCTATATCAGATTGTTTAATAGACTTCTTGAGCCTTTAGCCACCACAGCTTTAGCAACATTTTTTATTGTTAAGTTCATTACATTTGAAATAAGGTTAATTGAGAAACAAGCAGTTTTGATTGAAGGATGATCGTTTTATTAAGTATTTACAAATGTTTTGACACATGAGTACAATTAATTCACTTATATTATTTAACAATATGAAATTATTCATAATCCGTACAAATATTTTCGAAATAATATTATCTTATAAGTTTCATGTTATTCATAACATGTTTTAACATGTTTCATGTTATTCATAACGCTCAATTTGTTTTAAGGAACGGTTATGGTTAATACAAATAGTTAAATTTTTTTTTTTTATTGTACAACTAGAGAATAACCCAATTCGTAAATATCGACGACATTAAATTTAAAACGTTTCAACCATTCCTTTCTAATCTGACCTCTGACGAAAACTTTATTGGCATCATGTAACCTTTTTCGAAGAATCTTGCCTATATTCGCATAAGAAATTTCACCAGACTTTCATGAAAGCCCATGATAGTACTTCTGCAGCCATATATTTTCTTTTTTGTGTCTATTCGTAAGTCGGCGCCAATTATATGGTTCTTGAAACAAAAGTACTAGAGATTCAGAGCCTTTTTCCAGAGGGAATATGGCAAGCTCCTTAAGAACATAATCATCTGTAGATTGTTTAAACCCCTGCATGTCAACAATGTACTCCGTTCTTTTAAACGGACTTCTCGACATCTCGGTTGACACAGATATACTGAACTAAAATAACCTTTATTTAAGCTGTTTTATACCAATAAGGGTAACTTTTACGTAAATTTATAAAACGTCTCTTCGCATACACAGGTTTACATATCTCATTTTCTTCCCACGTTACAACATCATTAAAGTTTGTACGTCTTATCGAATTGAACTTTAGTAATAGTTGGAATCTTACCTGTAACTAAATCACGTATAGAGTCAAAAGTTTATTTTCTCAGCGTTTGAAGAATTTAACCGTATACCTTTGACCTTACATGTGCAAGATTCAGTACCGTCAGATTTCTTAATCTTATAAGCATAAAATGTCGGCCCCCTCTGATACGAAGGATGTTATATAACTCCCCATACCGTAACATGACAATTCATCTGTCATTTCTCCTAAAAGTGTTCCCATAGGTGGTTCATACTCGTGTGTATCTGTATTACTCACATAAATAATTGAATCAGTGTCATAATATAAAGCGCGCTCTCCTAGAGGCTCCAAGTAGCTGAAAAGTTTCAATCGGGTCTGTGCTGTGGTATAAGCAGCAACAACAACATTAATGACAGGCGATGTTTCCATTGCTTCTTCATTGCAACAGACGTACAGGGTGTAATCATTAACGGGTAAATACGCAATAACTTCGACTTCAGAGTTGGTTAACATTTCTACAAGTCTTCAAGGATCTGTCACTATTTCTGTTTTTGACATATTCTCTTTTTGTCCAAATTTACCCCATAAAGAATTAAGGCAAAGTTTTGCTACAGACCTTTTCCCAGGGTTAATATTTATCTTGCTCTTATTCAGTTTTATACCCTCCGCTCATTCAAAGTCTTGAATATATTGAGCTATTGCCTCTGGATCATTGTTACATTCCGCAGGTAACCCGGATGCATGGGTCTTCTGTTTGAAAAATTCATCGATGTAACCTGGACATAATCCACCTTGAGTAGCAGGGTCATATCGTGTAATTTAATATTGCCAAATTTCAAAAATTTTTCTAATTCTATAGCCAACTTCAACAGCTTTTTTTACCTCCTAGGATACTCATGTACCGATAAATACTCGTCTTCTTCATTTTCGTGCATACACTCTTCTTGCAGTTTATCTTCTACACACTTTCGACATACTGAAAAAATTAATTTACTATGCATGTTTACAGGTAAAACCGGGTGATATAAATTACGTGGTGGTAATATGGTACACATAATAAGCCCATCGATTTTATCAATATTATTTATATTGCCAATGAATTAAAGGCGCTCTTCTTCGCCAACATATACTTTTGGATGACCAACAGGGTATTTGCCTCGTTTACATATGTACGGATAAAGTGAACAAACATCAACGTATTTAATTTTTTGATTATCCTGTACGTCATAAACTTTAGCTGTATTGCCTGTTCTACCACCAAAGATAGCATTTCTAGGATTTAAGGGTTCATGCATTTTAAGTTTAGCCTCTTGTACAATTTGACTCATACTTTCATTTGTCAAACGCTCTTTCTCATATTCACACTCCCATTTTTCTATAAGATAATAATTATATGAGCTAATTTTTTCAGAAATTTTGCAGGTTCTTTCATACCTATCATCCAATGTTTCCTTACTTACTACCAGATGCGTGTCTCTATTAATACGCTAACATCTTGGACACCCATGCCAGTAGCACCCGTGAAACTGTAATGCTATTTCATTATTATGTGTGTTATTTTGATAAGGTGGTAGAAAACCATCAACTATTGGTCCCTCCTGAAGTCGTTTTTCATGACAACGATTAGCATGCTGTATTTCACAATTCATAACCTTTTCTATCCATTTTAACCATAATAATGCTTTAAGTGATTGATTATTCGCTCGCCTTATCCACCTTGGTGTATGATACCAATAGTTTTTGGTTTTAAAAAGTTTTTTCTATATATACGATGACAAGACTATGCAATTGTTACTGCTTCAGTAAAATAATCAACTTTAGAACAATTTAAAAAAGTGTCTTGAAAAGCCAAACATGTTAGTATTAAAATTTTAACATCTTGTTTACAATATTTCAAAATTTCTTTCCGAAAATCAAAGACGTAACTATGTTCTTTCCTGTCATTATACCACTCTAAGAAATTCCTTCTCTCAATAACACTCATAGATCTGGAGAATAGGGTGAAAGAGGTGACAATTCACCAATATAATTTTGATTTTCTGGCGTGTTGAATAAATGTGGAATCATACCTTTATCAATCTGTGTTAAACCATAAGCCTTTGGTGAAGCACTAAGGGGCACATGAAGATAATTCAAACTATCTAAAAATTTAACATTCATAATCTCCATTAAAATTATTTTTATACCATTTAATATAATAGATGGTTTAACACGGATGTCATCCCGTTCAGCTATATATTTGAGAATCAACTGCCCATCTAAGCCTTGTGCATTGTGCGCTATGCAAACAATCTGCTTAAACACCTTTCTTTTCGCAAACACTAAATCTGTAAATTGGTTAACAGGGTCACGATCAAATACATATTCGCGAACCACGCAATATGTACACATTGTCGAAATGTCTATACTTTTATCACAAGAACTACAAACTTGTTGTACAACGCAAATGTTTGTGATATGTATTCTAATTTTTTCATCGACTCTCCTCTTTCACATTGTTATGTCTCAAAATCATAGAAGAAAAATAGTTTTTGAATTTTTACTTGGCTCGATTGTTTCTACGTAGCAAAAATGATCTGTAGGTAATATTCCTTACTAACTCACAAAATGTTTTTCTGTTTTTCCGCATTCATGTTTTCCTTCTTTTATTCTACAAGCGATATTCAAACGCGCTTCGCACGTACTTTTCTGTTTTTGAGGTTATGTATGCTATCTTTACTACGTTTTACTTTTAACTTATTCAAGTATTTTTTCAAAGTCAGAACTTAATCATTTTTATACCACTCTAAATGTAAAAATTCCATTTAAAAAATTCAAACATTAAATTCCAAACAGTAAATTTCTCGTGCCTTCTTCTTATCGACCAATCAAAATCAAGCCTTTAGATGCTTCAACATGGCCTCATCACTTTTTAAAGAAGGGAACAGTTTTATTACACATTGTACAAATTCTTACACTCTGACAGACTGACAGTTTTTTGGTCAAATGATTTTGGTTTTTGAGATGATTTTTATAATGAATATTACCGAAAAAATCTCTACCACAAAACATACAGTTCATTTTAACATTTTCAACGTCACAAGAAGATTTTTGAAAAGACTTACTACATTTTTTCGAGCATTTATGATTTTCTTCACACATAAAAATTTTATTACACGGTATACAGTAACCTGTACTACCGGCAGCAACAAGGAAATTTAATATAGGTTGATAATGATGTGATGCTTCGTAATACATAGTCCTTAGAGTATGTTTATTTATATTATTCGTATGAAGAACAAATTCTGCACCGTCATACAACGGTTTATCACGACGTCTAAATCTTTGAAATGAGTAGATAATGGTGACAATACCTATCCTAGCAAAATAAGTCCGAAAGGTGTGGATTTCATCTAACCCACATCCTACTTCAGCAAGCACCTTCAAGAGTTAAAGCTACACGACCGCGCACTACGGGGACAGATATAGAAAATTATCAGCCCTTTGGTGCAACGCTTTCTAGCTTATCCTATAAATCGTTAGCAGATAAATCACTCACGTGTCTAAGTGAAATCCATGCAGGGCCGTGAAGAAATCATTCGGATGAAAGAGTTACACCAATAAAATCTTTGGGTGTTGCTGTAGCACATTATTTTCCGTACAATTCCTGCATTGTACTCTCAAGCCACTCATAAACATTGGCTCCAGAAGGCGCTGGCCGAATTTGAACACCCATTTCTCTACCTTCAATATCAAAACACCGATAATGTCTTGTAGTCTCGTCTATTATTGTGATGTGTGGTTCTTCTACGTTTTCTTCTACGTTTTCTTCTTCTTCTTCTTCAACGCTATGTTCACGACCTCCTCCGGTCTGCAAATTTTTATCTATATGTACAAATAAAATAACGACCTATCAAGTACTCAAATATAAAATATATTTACTGTTTTCATCCAAGTCTGTATCCGTGTCTTATGAATTATAAGTACTACTTCTGCTGCTACTACTACTGCTTCTACTACTACTGCTTCTGCTACTACTTCTGCGGCTTCTGCTACTGCTTCTGCTACGGCTTCTACTACTGCTTCTACTACTGATTCTGCTACTGCTTCTGCTACTGGCTCTACTACGAGAATTTGTCTCCAAACTCAATACAGTTTGTTCTTTCCCATAGTTATTATCTAAAACGAAAATATTAATTATTAAACATTATATGAGTATATATGATAATAAATTAATTTATGTTTAATAATATGTACCTCTTAATGAACTAGTTGATGGCCCCGCCTCTACATCAAATAATAAGTAAAATTGGTACATAGCGGTATCAGTAGAAAATAGAAATGCATCACTTGTCGTACCATATGTGATATTTTCGAAGAGTGTATCGTCCCCCATCATCATTATTATCAAGTCGATCAAGTTTTATAACATTTTGAATATTATTTTAAATGATAAATAATATTAATAGTAAATTGTGAATCGTGTAAATTTCGTGATTTGAAGTACTCAGCAAGTATACAGATTGCTTTCTTGTTATTTAAAATACCCCGCTTATAAACATATAAAATTGTTCGTAACGTGCAAAGACTAATAAATCGTAGTTTTCTAAGAAATTTTATTTCAGAAAGAGTTTTTTAATTTTTAACCCATTGATTGTTACAAAATGTTCTAATAATGTTATGTCTTACGACTGCAATATGATAAATAGCGTTTATAATTCTTAATAATTCTCTACGTGAATCCATTGTATCAGGTGCTAGTGGCATTTGTATCTACGAAAATTATTCAAACTGTAAAAATACTCGAACCATTTACATGTAATTTCATTTAAAATATGAATCACTTAATAAATTACTTTTTCATTTATAATTTAACTTGGAACATATTAATACTTTAAGAAAACTTACCTTGGCGTATAGTATACGAAGGTGATGACGTATACGGCTATTTAAATTAAATTTTATAAGTATCTTCAACAGACTAATCTTTGAGAGTTTCTGGAGGATGCAGGCAGAGTGAACTGAAATGTACGTGGTACCGCAGGGTTTATATAAATGCCACAGATCTTAAACTGTGTAAATCTACGGCCGGGGTGGGGTGGAAAAATACACTACAAAGCAGCGAATCTTTTTAAAAGTGATAGACACTTTCTTGGTAATTCAAGAATGTACAAGAATAATTACAACACAGCATATTATAATAGAAAGCTTCGTAAAATCTTTTTATAAAACATAGAATTATAAAAAACCAAACGAAATTCCGTAAAATAATATTTTATAAGTAAACTATAAAATGCAACTGGTAGAAGAATATATTTCGTAGTAAAAACTATTACTCTGAACTGATATGAGCATCAATTGGACCGATCAATATATCGATATCGAAATCAATCAATCTATGAGGTTCCAAAATATTTGTGATAAGAAGAGGTTGTTGTACCAAACAATAAAGTACAATCGCGCAAATTAATCTGAACGTAACTTTCCGAGATGTCTGTACCAATATCTTACCCAATCAATAACATAATAAATTGGTTTGTGAAATTTATAAATATGCTGAATGTTTAGCGGGTACAGTAGATAGTAAAAGAGTATGATACCGCAAGCTGATATAATCATCGATTACACTGATCAATGTATCGATAACGAAATCGATCAAGTAATGAGATTATAAAACATTTTCGTTTAAAAGAAGATGATATACCTTATAAAAAAGTGTAATGCCACTAATCGATCTCACCATAATTTCCAATGGTAAATCGTACCAATACCGAACCAATACACTGATCAGTGTGCTAAACTTTCTCTATTTCCTCATCCTGTATTAAGGTTTACGTAAAAGGTAATTTGTGTACTTGATAATAACAATAAATTAATTTTTATTCTAGTTTTTTCGTAGCACGTATCAGGAATATATAAGCTAAGTAGATGACATATAATAGTCATATGTAGGTTATTATACCCTCTGATCAGCCCGGTATTATCACGAACTACTTGCTATAGACCCGCCAAGGCCTCATCCACTGTACCTGCTATAAGAAACATCCAGCGAAAAGAGGTTAAGTCATTGTAATGATTATCGATTGGATCAGTCAATATATCCATAACGAAATCAATTGATCTGTGAGGTTCCAAAATTCTTGCAATAAAAAGAGGCTGTTGTACCTAAAAATAAAGTATAATGCCGCGATTTCACCTGAACGTAAATTTCCGAGATATCTGTACCAATACCTTACCCAATCAATGACAAAATAAATTGGTTTGTGAAATTTATAAATATGCGGAATGTTTAGCTAGTACAGTGGCCAGTAAAAAAGTATGATACCGCGAGCCGATATAATCATCGATTACACTGATCAATGTATCGATAACGAAATCGATCCAGAAATGAGGTTTCAAAGCATCTTCATTTAAAAGAAGATGGTGTACCTTATAAAAAGGTGTGATGCCGCGAATCAATCTGACCATAATTTCCGGTGGTAAATCATACGAATACCGAACCAATACGTTGATCAGTGCACTAAACTCTCTCTATTTCTTCATCCTGCATTGAGGTTTACGTAAAGAATAGTTTGTGTACTTGGCAATCACAATAAATTAATTTTTACATTAGTTTCTTCGTCATGTATCAGGAACATATAAGCTAAGAAAGTGTCAGGTATGTAATAGTCATAGGTAGGCCGGCTGGTCAGCTCGTCATAATGACGGACTACTTGGTATAGAAGCGACGACACCTCATTCGCTGCACTTATGATAAGAGGCGGCCAACGAAAAAACTTTAAGGCGTTGCACATAAAGTAGGCGTAGCCTAACTCGTGCTAGTAGGACAGCCGTAATGCAGTGGTCATCATTCTATTTTTTGTAGCTTTTTAATAAACCTACTCGCTCATATTAATATTAACTTTTATTAACGTTATATTAATATTAACTTTTTGCGTAAATTTGATAAATAAGTGTTTTCTAAACATAGTTTTATAATAAATAAACTTAAATTAATAATTTAAAATATTTCTCTTGTAAGACGCTATACAAACGTTAAGACAGTGGTTATATCAATTTTCTTAAATAACGTATAAATTATTTAGATAATATATAGTAGACAAAGGCCTGAGATATCGGCTGACATTGGAAATTTTCGTGAGAAAAGAATTTTAGAGTATTCTCCAGGTGCAATATGAGTAAACCGAGGGTTTTGTTTCATCTTTCACCACCGTATGGTTTTATAAGTTTCTTAAAAAATAATTTCTATTACATTCGCTAGGTGTGTAATATGAACACAGAATTCGATTTTCTGCAAGTTTCTTCAGAGGTAATAAGAGTGTAGCTTGTGTTCCCGTTTTCGCAAACTTCTACAAAAATGATGGGTAAAGCACTCTAAAGTTCTCCAGTCACCCACACAATTTTATCGAGGCAGCAATTCTCTCTCTCTATCTTTCTCTCTCTCTCTCTCTCTCTCTCAGCATACATCATGGATATTAACAAAGTCGTCTTCGATGTCTCGCCACCTGCATCATCATCTTGGGATCTTGTCGAGGATCTTGACGTGTTTCTTAACGATATAAGGGCTTATGTCGCTTCACAGCCACCACCACCACCACCAGCAATACCAATTGGAGGTTTCGGCGAGATCACACCCGAGGAGGTCATAGAGGAGGTCCTTCGAGAAGAAGAGGAACGCCTCATCCAAATCCAAATTCAAGAGGACCCCACACTTGCCGACCTTCTGCAAGACGTGGAGGAGGAGAACGTCCAAGAACAAGGTCTTGAAGAAGAAGAAGGTTCAGGCTATGTATCTGAGCAGCCTGGTGAAAACGTCGAAATTGCGCAACAGCAAGAAATTGCTCAACATGTGGACTCCAACATGGAGACCGTTGATAATAATCACGAAAGGGCTGGTAGTGATAGTGATAGTGATAACGACTATGTGCCGGAACCCCACACACAGATGCGCGAAGTGCCGCTGTGGCGTAATATAAATATTCGTCCTGGTTTTTATAGAAACATCGGCGCTATGTTTAGAGCAGTACGCAATAACGAGCTACGAGAGATGCGTGAACGGCAACGCCAAGTGCAACAAGAAGCACGTCGACGACAACGCGAAGAATTGGCTGATGCGCCACGTCGGCACATAGACTTTTGTTCTGCGTGCGATAAAAGGTTTTGGTGCCAACGGAACCGTCAGTGAGCTTGTGGTGCGTGAGAGTTCTGGCTATGCCCAGATTGCAACGAAAACCCTGTTCATAGCCAAAATGAACAGAATTTTTTCTAACATTACGTGCCTAAAAACTCTGTAAATAATGTAAATATTAAAAGTGAGTAAGTATTTCTTTAAATTATCAAAATTAAAATATAATTATTTTAAAAATATTGTGTGTGTGTGTGGGTGGCTGGGTGGGTGTGCGTGTGCGTGTGTATGTGGGTGGGTGGGTATGTATGTGGGTGGGTGGGTGTGTGCGCGCGCGCGCACAAGCTTGCTCATGCATGGGTAAGCTGTAGCTACCCCCACTACTGCCGATGGTGGGGGAGCTATAGCTCGTAGCCGTGGCTGACTGCACGATCGTGCAATTTGCCCGGTGCAGCGGATATGGGTATATAACGAGGACTCTGAAGCAGCGAGCGCTCTGATATGATAGTGGAGATCCTGCCGATCTCGCCAGCTTCGCCGCTCTCTCTCTCTCTCACTCTCTCTCGCGTGCTGTCTCGCTTTCTCTCATACGTGCTTTAAATAAATAAATATCTCTCCCTCCATCCTAAATTTTGAACCTGACCCATGGGGTAGACATCCTATCCTCACCGACGACCATTATAGCGTAGAGGGGGTGTTCAGGAATATGCCTATAATACCTTCGCCCCAACCCCTTCCACCCTGTGGTGGTGGGGAAGATCAATCAATGACCTCAAGGGAGTCAGTGGTGGGGGTTTGTTGTGTCTATCCCATAGTGTCACTACTGACGCAATAAAATTTTGTAAGATGTTATATATATATATATATATATATATCTATATATGTGTATGGCCAACAGCAGAGCCATGGGTGTGTGTGTGCATATGAGCATGTGTGTGGCGCCGCGAGCGCGAGCGAGCGCGTGAGGGAGAGCGGCTGCCGTGAGCGACAGACCGTTGCAGAGTCCCGGAGAGCACGGACGTGCGCTTAATTCAATAAAAGAGTTTGTTCCTGGAAGTGTTTTTTATTATAGAAGTTACCTTGCCACCTCACATATCCTCCAACAGGTTATGGGCCAGTGAGTGTGGCAACGCTTCCACAAAAAGTGCCTCGAGATTAAGAAGTGTTTGTGTTGGTGAGTATCTTGAGACAAAGAGAATGACTCAAGAGCGTGAGAGGAGTCTCCGCTCGCATCTCAAGGCACAAGGTGCGTAGGAGGGCGCCGGGAGTCGGAGAACTGTGGTGAAGGAGTTCGCCAGGAAGGGAGCACCATGGCTGAAGGAGACGCCGGCAAAGGTATGTAAATTAAAATGTTGATTGGTGATTAGTCGCGGTGTACGTAGGTGGAAAGTGTGCGAGTTGAGTGGTTTTTCGAGCGAGTGAAAGTAAGGTTTTAGACGGTTCGGTTTTGTTGCGAGTCTGTGCCGGCGAATTCCTCGAACCGGTATGGACTCGCAACAGGTTCGCGCGGGAACGCGCACGTGTGTATGCGCGCGCAGCGGGTCGCACCGCAGTGCTGTCGCGTTGCTGCGCCTTCTTCTCCCCGGCGCGCGCGCGGTGCGCCATGTTGAGAGAGAGAGAGCATGGTGGGTGCGGGCGTCGCGCGGGGAGGAGAGAGGGAGCTCGAGCACGGAAGAGACGACGGCGCGCGGAGTCGAAGAAGGAGCTCGCACGCAGCCGTGACGCGCATCCCGAGAGAGAGACTCGAGACGCGCGGAGAAGGGGCGCGCGCAGAGTGAGTGTTTTCTAGCCACGCGGAAGAGAGGCGCGCGTAGCTATAGAGTGGGAGAAAGAGGGAGAGAAACTCGGCAGTCGCGCGATCGAGGAACGCGTAGCGCGAGTGTGTGAGTGAGAGAGAGAGAGACTATAGTTGCGTAGCGAAGAGGCGCGCACGGTCCTCTGTAGTGCATGTGTATATATACATATATGTAGCACCCCTGAAACGCGACGGCGTGCATGCTAGCTGCGCTACGTCAATGTGGGAGGGGGCTCGCTAAAATAATTTGACAGATTCGGACTATAGGAAGTAGAGAGTGTGCACACATATGGAGTAAAATCGCGCGTATTTGAGTGAATGAGGTTGTTTGGAGTTTGAATGATTTCCCGCGCCGGTCAGATGCGCGAACGACGCAAGACGTACGGCGGGAACTAGAAGCATGGGCGGGCGGCGCTCTTCCTCCTGCCTGGCGCTCTCGCTCCCGCGTGGTGCTGGACCGGCAGTACGCAGCCGGCAGTCGACCAGTGTGGTCAGACCGCTCTCTCCCCACAGCATCGGAGTTCACTTTGGACGATCTTCCAGCGCCCATTGCCGTGTGTTCGATTTACACGCATTTAATTAACCATTGTTTTCTTCCTCTATTATTAGGTTGTACATACATCTATAAATCCAGACACATTTTTTGCACTATTCCCGCTAATTGTATTTTCTTTTCATCAAATAAACAGAATTTCCTTTCAGTTGTGAATTTGTTTCTCCTTGTCTTCCTCGCGATCCTTGGCTATCGACATTGGTCCTTCGAGCCGGATCCGAGAGGTTACAAGGAGAAAAACGGTGTATAGGTGAGGAGCTAGACGTGCCTGAGGGCAGTTAGTTGCTTCGCATGCCCGTGATCGGGTCAGCAATCTCCTCACTCGAGTGTGAGCACTCAAACGTGATGATCCGTGACCGGAAATTTGACGCCTCGATCCTTATTCAACTCTTGTCTGTGGTTGCCCGTGATCGGGTAAACCGTCGCTGCTGCCCATTCCCGAGTGAGTGGCTCACACGAAAGAATCCGAGAGCGCGACCCCCCCCGCCCTGGTGCGGCTCGTGAGCGAGCCCGACAGGGTGTGTGTCGGTCAGACGAGGCTCGCCTTGAGTTGTTGAGAGTGATTACTCTCGAATTTCTGCGCTTAGCTTTGTGTGACGAGGCTCAAACGGAACAGAAATGGACCAGCTCGCACGACAACTGTCTCTGGCTTCCTTGGTCAGGAATTTTAAGACCAACACTCAAGGGAGGTCGAGATAAATTCACTCAAGGTTTTCTGCGAAGCAGAGAAAACTTGTTAGAGAGATATTGGAATGAATTCCGCAAAAACCATGAGAGTCTCCATGAAGTTACTGATCTTCAGGAGAATGACTACTTCAGCGGCGACATGTATTCAGCTGTCGAGTTGCAATACACGCAGGCGCTGGGCTTGCTGTTGGACTCTCAAGGCGACCTTGCCGCCAAAGGATCCACGACAGCCGCAGCTCAGGAGAAAGCTCCTGTGTCCGTGCACTTACCAAAGATCCATTTGCCTACGTTCTCTGGACGACTCGAGGACTGGGAGACGTCCGCGATATCTACCGCTGGATGATTCATCTACATCCAGGCCTGATGCCTGTTCAGAAGTTACACTATTTGAAAACTTCGATCGAAGGCGAGGCAAAAAAGGCGCTGGAAGGACTCCTGATCACCGATGCGAACTACATGATGGCGTGGGATTCGCTGTTAAAAAGATACCAGCACAAACGACGTTTGACTCACCATCATATGCATCGATTAGCCTACGCCCCTCCTCTGCTCAATGAGAGTGCTGCCGGGCTGCAATCTCTTCTTGATCAAATCACCAAGGCGCGCCAATCCCTGCGGGTTCCCGAGCTTGACGTCGAGCTTGACGTCGAGCATTGGGATGACTGGCTAGTCTTCTTTATGACTCAAGGAATGGACCCAATCACCAGAAAAGATTGGGAGATTAACCTCGGTGACCAGCAGGAGCATCCATCATTTCAAGCGATGTCGGATTTCATCGGCGGAAGGATTCGCGCTCTGTAATCAAGCGACGACGTTAAAGCAGGCACTTCGTCTAACTCCCGACGACAATTGGATGCTCCCGCTGCTCGATCACGAAGATGTCTGGCTACCACGGCAAGCGAAGAGCGGTGTCCTGAATGCAAGGGTGAACATCGTCTTTATGAATGCAAATCACTGCTCTCTCGGGAACCGAGAGCGCGACTACTCATAATCCGGCGCCTTCGTCTGTGCTTCAATTGTTTGAGACCGAACCACGTGCAAGCCCAGTGTCCATCTCGCCGTCGCTGTCTCGAATGCTCTTCCGATCACCACACTATTCTCCACTCAGCCATGACGAAGAAACGGAGTGGACTTGACTCTCTCGACGCAAGATCCAACAAAAGAGTCCGAAACGAGCCTGTAAAATCTAGGCCAACACGGAAGGATTGACTGGCTCTCCTTCCCACGGCCGTGATTACTCTCGAGACTACCAGTGGGCATCTCACTCAAGCAAGAGCTCTCATCGACTCTGCTTCCGAAGTGAGTTTGATCAAGCTCCGGCTTGCACAGCGGATCGGATCACCTATCTGTGACACCAGAGTCGGTATCATCACCGTGGGAGGATAAACAGTTTGTCGAGCATCGAAGTACACCAATCTACGCATCCTCACCTCCAGTCCAAAGGCAGGAGTTCTTGAGGTTTCAGCTCTCGTCGTGAAGCAACTTCACATTCACACGCCTCGCGTCCTCATACCAACCGAGAAGTTGCTCCATCTCCAGAATATCACTCTAGCAGACCCCGCCTTCAACAAGCCCTCACCTGTCAGTGCGCTGCTGGGAGCAGATATCTACAGTGAAATTCTGTTGGGGAAGATCTGTCGAGGACCTTCTGGCCAACCCGTGGCACAGGAAACAAAGTTGGGGTGGATCATATCTGGGCCCGCAAACGTCCCCAGACACCCGACAAGCCATCCACGTCCAGCAACAGTAGTAGCATGCCCCACCTCTCAAAAATTGTCATTGTCCGAATCCCTGCAGCGGTTCTGGGAACTCGACGAGCCCGCACGGCTGATATCCGCATCAACAGAGGATGACGAATGCGAACGCGTATACGTTGAGGGACATCACCGCTTGGACGATGGCCGCTACGTTGTGCGCCTGCCTCGCAGGGCAACCATTGATTCACAAGAGGTTGGAAACACGCTAGCGATTGCTCGCCAGGCATTGGTGAGCACCCACCGGAAAATGACCAAGGACTCCGCCTATCAACATGAATACGAGGCCTTTATGTACGAATACGAGTCTCTCGGTCACATGCAGCCGATCGAACCATTGGATCATCATGCCTCTTTAAGGCCGATCTGCTACATCGCTCATCATGGAATCTGGCAAAACGCTGATCAAGGCCGTAAACTTCGCGTCGTCTTCGATGCATCCCGTCGCTCAAACAGTGGACGATTCTTGAACGAGCTATTACTAACAGGCCCAGCCTTACAGACGGACTTGGTTACAATCCTACTACGGTGGCGGCAGCATCGGATCGCCTTCTGCGCGGACATCAAAATGATGTACCGACAAATTCGCGTGGCTGAAGCTGACGTGGACCTGCAACGCATTATTTGGCGACGACCTCAAGAAACCCATACCAGACACTTTCAGTTACGTACACTAACGTATGGTCTGTGTTGTGCGCCCTATCTGGCCCTGAGAACGCTGCGACAGCTTTCTCTAGACGAAGGATCTCGTTACCCGTCTGCCGCTCATGCGCTCTCACACGCCACATATGTGGATGATATCCTTACCGGTGCATCCACCGTTGCAGATGCACGCCATCTCAGAGACGAGCTCGTCCTCTTGTTGAAGGCAGGGGGATTCCCGCTCAGAAAGTGGGCCTCCAACCACCCGGCCCTGATGGAGGATTTGGACCCAGCGGAACGACTACGCCTGGCGTGGCGAGACTTTCAAATCGAAGGTCCCATTCAGACTTTGGGTGTCTCCTGGGATCCGACCACTGACCATTTTCGATTTCGAACTCCGAAAGGATGTGATCCTCAGGCCACTACCAAACGACAAGTCTTAAGTGTCATCGCAAAGATTATCGACCCGGTTGGTTGGCTGTGCCCCGTTTCGATCGTCGCTAAACTCCTCATGCAAGATTTGTGGAAATTGCAACTATCGTCGGATGATCCATTTCCACCACCTTTGGCACTCCGATGGAGCAGGTTTAGTGACGAGCTCGCACATGTGACGAAAATTCAGATATCCCGATGGCTCGGCACGGTCCCTGACGAGCCAGTCATTCTTCACGGATTCGCGGACGCCAGCCAACAGGCCTACGCAGCTGTGGTTTACGTCAGCCGGCCGAACCAGGGTTCATGCAATCTGCTCGTCGCAAGGGCAAAGGTTGCCCCTCTCAAGACCCTATCGATTCCCAGGTTAGAGCTATGCGCAGCACTGCTTCTGACGAGACATCTGAGCCGAGTCATCGGCGAATTCGACGCCAGACGTCGGAGAGTGCACGCCTGGACTGTCTCACAGATTGTCATAGCGTGGCTTCGTTCAGATCCCGCGAGATGGAATACGTTTGTGGCCAACCGTGTCGGTGAGATACAGAGAGAAGCCCTGCTGGCCATCTGGTCTCACGTCCCGTCCAAGGAGAATCCCACTGACCTCGCGACTTGGGGCACCACTCCTATGGATCTGAGCAAGTCCACCCTCTGGTGGCACGGTTCAGCTTGGGCGCAAAGGTCCGAATTCAGCTGGTCAACGGTGTCTACGGCCGCGCAAGACACCCAGCAGGAGGCACGGGGGCGAGAGGAACGTCAAAGCGGCCAGATGTCGTGCCACGCCGCTCTCGTCGAGACAGCACCAGATGAGTTCATGCAACATTTCTCTTCGCTGATCAGTCCGGAGAGAACCATCGCTCGTTGCCTGCGGATCGCCCGGGCTTGGCGTCACGGACGACCACGTACGATGAACGAAACATTGTCGTGTGGAGAACTTGAGGCGGCCGATTTACGCTGCGTCAAGATCTGTCAGCAGATCGTGTTCGCCGACGAGGTCCATGCTCTGCACGCTGGGAGATCAGTCTCGAAACTAAGTCCTTTCAAAGCATTAACGCCATTCCTGGATAAGCAAGGGGTGATCAGGGTAGGAGGACGTCTCCAAGCGTCTCACTTGCCCTACAATGAACGACACTCGGTCATTCTGCCCAAGGACTGCCGATTGGCAGATCTCATCATTATGTGGGCGCGTAAATCAAGTCTGCACGGAGGCATGACGCTCACGTACTCTTGCACCATGAAAAGGACGTGGATAATCGGAGGACGACAACGAGTCCGTGCGTATGTACGCCGATGCGTCAAGTGCATCAGTGCCACCGCCAGGCCGATGAGTCAACTCATGGGCAATCTTCCCGAGGGACGTGTGACGCAGAGCCGTCCCTTCTCCAGATGTGGGCTTGACTACGCGGGCCCCTTCCAGATCAAGGCTTCCAAAGGGCGTGGCATGCGATCATCAAAGGGCTACCTGGCCATCTTTGTATGCTTAGCCATAAAGGCGGTGCACATGGAGGTTATTAGAGATTTAACAACGGAATAATTCCTCGCCGCCGTACGGCGTTTCTCAAGTAGACGTGGGCTCCCAAGCGAAATTTGGAGCGACAATGCTACAACATTTCACGGTGCTGACGCTGCCTTGCGTTAAGTGTTTCGTGAGGCCGATCTTCAGTGGAACGATATCACTGACGCCTTATCCTCGCAGGGCATTCAATGGAAATTTATTCCCCCCTCAGCCCCGCACCTTGGTGGGCTCTGGGAGGCCTCAGTCAAGTCTGCGAAGTCTCATATGAAACGAGCCATTGGTACGCAGCTTCTGACATATGAGGAGTTCATCACCCTGGTCATTCAGATTGAGCGAGTTATGAACTCGCGCCCCTTGATACCTTTGTCGGGATGCCCCGAGGACCAGGACGCTCTCACGCCCGAACGCTTCCTGATTGGCTCGTCCCTGCTTGCTCTCCCGGAGCCAATGGAGGTCGACGAGGTGTCTAGTCACCTGCACCATTGGCGCCTTGTGCAGAACCTATTACGGCACTTCTGGATCCGATGGTCCAGGGAGTACCTCCACACGTTACAGCAGCGGACAAAATGGCAGAGACCGAAGGCCAATCTCAAAGAGGATGATTTGGTCCTTATTTTGAACCCAACACTCCTACAAAGGGGACGCTGGCCTTTGGGGGGGAGGATGCTCGCCGTACACCCCGGACGAGACGGGCTTGTGCGAGCCGCCACCATCAGGGCCGCTTCGGGGACATACACCAGACCAGTCACCAAGCTGACCCTACTGCCCCTCTCCTCTAGCCCGACGGTCATGGCGGGCGGTAACCCCTCGGGACGCTGAAGTTTCGTTGCAGTAACGAGGCGGGCGGTATGTTTGGAGTTTGAATGATTTCCCGCGCCGGTCAGATGCGCGAACGACGCAAGACGTACGGCGGGAACTAGACGCACGGGCGGGCGACGCTCTCGCTCCCGCGTGGCGCTGGACCGGCAGTACGCAGCCGGCAGTCGACCAGTGTGGTTGGACCGCTCT